>OY744547.1:37675123-37702623 GCA_963556195.1 Sepiola atlantica
TTGCTGGTACTAATGATAAATATCAGTAATACTAAAATCTATAGATTATAATAACATCAAAATACGATGTAAAGGCATTTCATTTGCTAAAACAAAAATAAATTCGCTAGGTAATATTTTTAAATGTTACCTAGCGAATGCAATTTATTTACAATGGTTCCGAAAAAAGTTTTAAAATTAAATAAAACATTTTTGTCAAGAAAAATAATGTCAAACATCATTGATAATTAAATTAAAAGTAAAATATAAAAAAAAAATTTGTTTTAATTTTTTAATTCATTTATTTTATGCTGTTTTTGTAATTATATGGTGAGCTTGTGTTCGATCCTCCAGCCAGCATTGGCAAATCTTAAAATGGGTGGCCAAAAGTGTGAAAAAAACTTTAGACATTTTCGAAACCTTATTCTTGAGTTGAATTAAGTATAAATGAATTCGTGAATTGAAAGATTTTCACGCTTCTGTGCGAGAACCCATTTTGGCGTCAGTTCTTCTTTGATTTTCCATGTTTGGTTGTAAAACAACGTTTTATCAAAACGTGGCTTGTGATGGAAATAGAAGGCAATAAGATCAAAGACTAGTAATAAACATGATTCTTGGTTATTAATATTAGTGAAACCATTCGGCAGTTTTGTTGTTACATTTCTCTTCCAGTGACAAGACCCTTGAACGACCATTAAAATGTAAGAGTATTTTTAAACCTATTTAAAATACATGTTTCATGAAAAATAATTAATTACTAACATGTTTTTATTAATTTTTGTTTCATATTTAAACTTATATTTCTATTTATCTTTGTAGAAATTGAATAGTTATTTTACTATACAATTATTATTATTATTATTATTATTATTATTATTATTATTATTATTATTATTATTATTATTATTATTATTATTATTAATAATAATATTGTAGATCAACACCCTCAGCTAAATCACACCTCTAACCAAAAATGAGATTCTACTTTTTATGCGATTATGTGTAAACACTTTGAAAAACTTAAAAGGAAGAAAAAAACAAAAACAAAAAAATTATTTAAGCATTTAGAGTCGGGGATCAGTTTCACATATAAATTTAACGTAAAATAAGCTCCTATTTCCGAAACATTTTAGCGTTTTAGAGCAGTTAATGAAAAATTGTTTTACAACCTTGCCAGTCGGACTTATGGTTAGTGATAAAAAAATTAGTGAGCATCCCTAAAAAGTTAGAATGGCCCGGAAATGTTGATCATTTTACGTTAAATTTATATACGAAACTGATCCTTCACTTTAAATTCTAAATTTTTTTCCGCCAAGTTTTTCAATATGTTTACACGTAATTACTTAAAAAAGGAGAATCTCATTTATGAGGCTGATTTTGCTGAGGGTGTTAATCTACGAATTTGTCATTATTAGTAGTAGTGGTAGTACTATTATTATTACCTGTCTTTTTTTCTTTTTATCGTAAACAAATCAATCTACTACATACCTGATATATTGGCAGTATCAATAACTGACCCAAACCTTTATAATTAAGGTAAAAATATGAACATACTTTGATAGACGGAAGGTACAGAATAGTTAGCAATGCATCCCCGCCCCGCCCTTCTCGGGTTAAGAATGGTTTTCTAAATAGTAACATTATTATTTAGAAACCTATTTTTAACATGGGAAGAGGCCTTATTAACTATTATATCCCTACACCGTCTTCTCATTCCACATCGTCGACTATTTTCAATTGTTTGTGAAAGAATTCAAGTAGCATTTTGTCAACTAACGACGAACCTGCTTTATTTTAAAAGTGAAATAATTCTTTAGTTGCCTCACTATTTTCAATCAATTTCAAGAAAACATTTGAGAAAATATATTTAGAAGGATCTACTCGTGTAATATACGCGTTCTTGGCCTTTTGGCTAAGATCAAAGTGTAGTATCTGTTCCGATGGATACTGAACCCCATACTGGTATTGTCTTGTCCTTCGGGGCTTGACTTACGCCGGTCAATGGGTCTGTCCTGTGTAGTTCTACGAGGTCCACCCTCCCAGGCTTTGCCTCCACTCTTTGGGGAGGTGTAAGTTTATTGCTTACTGCCTGAGGCGCCCCTACCGGGGAATGCCGACGGGGCTGCCCAGACAATTTTTAAACCCCACATTCCCGACTCGACCTTGGGTCACATCTTACTTGTGGGAGTAAGATAAAAACTGGCCTTGTACCTAACTCCTGGAGAGGAGTAAATCAATACTCGTGTAATATACGCCCTCCCCCTCCCTAAGTGTGTTTTTACGTTCGCGAAAATATATGCGGACATTACACGGGGGTGTTACAGTAATTCGAAAATACAAAAAAAAAACAAATCTATAATTAAATATTTAGAAATTAAAAAAAAATTGGAATCGGAATCGGTAGTTGTATCGGAATCACTAAAAATTACGAAATCGTCCCATCACTATTCCAGATCACTACTGAAACCACCCTTTCCAGGTGTCTTGCTACCCCCTAGTCCGAAGAAAAGCTTAAACAACGTTAAATAACTTTGAAAGAAAACCCCGAGCAGAAGGAATACATTGAAAGTACAGGGTTTTCTTTCCAATTCATGGCTGGAAAACTCACCCATTCCCTGACGAAATTTGCTCCATAGCCACTTAGGGGGCAGTTAGAGATTCGTGAATACTTCAATTATCTTCCCTGATAAATTTCACATAAGAATACACTTTTGGATTTTATGCAAATACTTTAGGGGTTTTTTTCTAAAGGACACAAATAAACACAGACATTGAGGTATATATATATATATATATATATATATATATATATATATATATATATATATATATATATATATATATATATAGTGACTCGTGTTCAGGGGTTTCGAGTCCTTCGACCAGTATGCATAATTATCTCTACACTGACGATTCCGGAAAGGATGAAACCCATACGTATGTAGATGAGGACAAATATTTATAATTATATCTATAATTATATATATATATATATAGTAAGTTATAAAAATATATTTATGGCAATAAAGCTACGCAGAGGCTTCCGCGTTGGGGGGGGGCGGGTCTTCAGGCTCAAATGCATGGGGTTAATTTTTCCGGGTGTTTTTATATACGCGGCTAACCAATCAGATTCTTTGTTGTTCTCTTAGCCAATCGTTAAGCTTCTCACGAACAACGGTCTGGTTTGTTTTACTTCCTATTTCCTATGCTATTGTTCTGTTTTCTATAGAGTGGACTATATCCTGTTTTTTTGTTGTGTCAATATAATAGGTGGCTTTATTTTAACACGTGGTTCCTTGTATTTCTATTTTAGGTTTTTAGTTTTTAGGGTTTAGTTTAGTTTTTTTTTACTTATTTGTTTGTTTATTTATTTATTTATTTATGTGTTGTTAGCCCAAGGTAAATTTTATTCTGTGCAGGCAGCTGTTTGCTATCTATTCTACAGTTTAATAGATTTTGGGGGTCTTTAAAGTTTAGGATTTCAAATTTCCTCTTAAAACATAATCTACACTGGTCGTCTAAATTTCTACATGTACTGGCCTCTCGTATTATTTTCCATTCAATTATTGGTCAGCGTCCATTTTCTTTGAGCTCCCAATAGTGGTTTGCTCGAGCTGATTTAATTCGACGTTCTTTGTTTTTAAATGTGCTTTTGTGGTCATAATATCTGGTTTTAAAATCTAGGGGGGTCATACCCACGTAGTACTTCTTGTTATTCGGCCTTTCCTTGACAAATATTGTGGCTTGGTAAACAATACTTCTATTAAGGCATTTATTTTGTAGTGGACAAAGTGGACAATTTATGCAGTTACATCTTTTCTCTTCATTGCTAACTTTTTCATTTCTATTCGGGTGATTACTATTAGGGTTTTGGTTATTTCTATTTGTCGTGTTTATATTTTTGTTCTTCTTAGTGTTATTTTTGCTATATTTGTCACTTTTTATGTAATTTGTTATTTTTTCTTCCTCTCTGCTGTTCTATTTTAATATTTTGTTATTGTGGGCCTTAATTATCATTTATAGGGTTTCGCAGAAACTGTAGGAAAGTTTAAAGTTATTTTTATTGAATATTTTATACAGGGGATTGGTTACGGGGAAGTGTTTTTCAATCAGGTTTCGGAATTTTTTGCCCAGTTTAGTTTTTAGCATCTGGTTATAGGGCGGTGTATACCAGATTATATTTATTTTTCTTTCATTTCTATTTTTATTATAATTATTGGTGTTCTGTTTCTTATATTTCATTTCGGTATTATGGTAACCACTATTTTTTAGAGCTGTATTGTAAATTTTGCTTGATTTTTTTAAAAATTGGGGTTACTTCATCTTTGAACGCTTTTCCATGCTGCCTACACGAAAACTCTTTCATTGGACACCTTATCTACGGACAATTACCAACTGGACAAACACAATATCTTTTTTACACGAACTTTTTTTTCACTCTCCATTAATTAATATTTTTTCAAATGTTGAATTTTGGCTTTTCCACTGCCAACTTATCTATCTATGTAATTCCTCTGATGATAAGATTTTGATCTTTGAAAAGCCTTCGCTTAAGGAAAGAATAATAAACATAATTTTATTACCGAATATACCTTGCATTGAACAATCGAAGTTGATATAAATCTGGACATTCGTACATTCTTTCATCTATCTTTATAATTGCTCTATCTCGTATATTGAGCTTAAACCACTTCACTATGGGTTCTATCTACTAAAAGTTTACTTTTAGTTTCATATTTTATTATATATATATATATATATATATATATATATATATATATATATATATATATATATATCGTTCGTTGGTGTATGTTAAAAAGAAATTAATAAAATGCACGAGCTAAAATACAAATTATTTATTTTAAAATAATAAATTACATATTTCAAAGACGTATCATTTTTTTTTTTATCTATCTTCAGTCTGTGAGTCGCCAACGATTTGAGATGAGTTGTAACGGACTTTTGTAAACAGTAACAGTATTTTAAATATTTATTTCGGTATCATTGAAATAAACAATAAAACAGATTTAGTCACAACTTTCAGCCGTAAAGATTACATGAAATCGAGAGTTCATTATTTTGCAAAACCTAAAAAGATATTTGCCAAAAATAAACTCTCGGACTAAATCTTAAATAAAAACGAGTGACTGTTTTCTTTAAAATTTGATTGTTTTTAAATTTTAATACAAATCTGCCTAACGTAAAAATAGAACCGTAATTAGAAAATCTTTGTAAAAATCTTTGTACATAGTAAACAAAGATTTTAGACGGTGCTTATTTACAACAGGGTTCCTGGAAAAAATTATTTTCATGTAAAATCAGTATTTTGTACTTACTCAGGCATAGTTTCTCACTCACGGTACGCAAAAGAATTTTAAAATATCAAGTAGAACTTTAATTAGAACGATTTTTCCATTTCCATAAGGGCGATGTACAACGTCTATTCGCCGACATTTTGGGTGTGAGCGATGGATGGAATAGCCAAGGGCAATAACTCCGTTGTTATTGTTAGAATTTAAAAAAGAAACACATATGCAATAATAATAAAATATATATTTATTAAATAAAAAAATGAAAATTAAATAATTATTTTTAATTTCTTCACCGGGGTACTTTCCACGATATAATTTTATAGATTAATAAAATGTAGGTGCTTATGCCTGAGTAAGTACAAAATACTGATTTTACATGAAAATATTTTTTTCCAGTGATCCTGTTGTAAATAAGCACCTTTTAGACGTAAGTGGGCATAGTAAAAAAAAATAGTGAAGTCAAACCATAAACAAAGAAAATGTCCTGTTAAGTTTGAAGAAAAAAGTTTGTTTACGTTTTGATACACCAGTTTATTTTTTTATAAATGGCAGTATCAACAAATTATTAAATTCACACACAAAAAAAAAAACACAAGCAGTAGTCGATACTTAAAACATTAAACTATATATGAGGATAAAATGCATGATATATCATAAAACGAAATGCCGTGAAAGACAAACAAAAAAACACATTTAAGTACAGGTTTCGTTCGGAACGAAACCGGAAAAATATCATGTTTCTTGATGATTTACTCATGTATATATATATATATATATATATATATATATATATATATATATATATAATTACTAATTTAAGAGACGAGAAAGACAAAAATAAATAATTATTCATAAGTGTTCAATACATTACAATAATGTTGAAAACGGGTGTATTTGATAACTTTCTACCCCGCCCTTCGCCCCGCCCCGCCCCTTCGCCCCCCTCGCCCTCCGCTCCCCACCCCTTCCGCTGTGTCAACAGAAATCTTCAATTTTTTTTCAATTCAGAGTTGGTTCAGTACGCGCTCCGACGATGTCCGCCTTCGGCAATTCGACGTTTGATGGAGAGAAGAGAGAAAGGTGGGAGAGACAGAGAGAGAGAGAGAGAGAGAGAGAGAGAGAGAGAGAGAGAGAGAGAGGGGGGGGGGGGGGGCAGCGTGTAAAGCAAGGAGAGGATGACCGAGACAGAAATAGAGACAGAGGAACGCCGAAAACACCGAAGATTCCATCTTCTCTCTCTCTCTCTCTCTCTCTCTCTCTCTCTCTCTCTCTCTCTCTCTCTCTATCTATCTATCTATCTCTCTCTCTCTCTCTCCCCACCCCCGCCGTTTAGATCTATTTTTCTCTTCCTCCCACCTTTCATTTCTGTGTTATCGTCAGAGATCGGGTCGGTCATCTCAGCCGTCGTGTCGTTGTATAGTCGTGCCGTACTTTATAAACTGCCTTATATATTACTGTTATCGTTTCCTTCTTTCTTGTTGTTCTCCTCTCCTTCACTTTCTTTTTCCTTTTTCTTTCGTTTCACCCCACTCCCCACTCCCACACAGCTATTTTCTCCAAGAACTTGCGGCAACACAGGAACGAGCGCGCGGTTTTGGACGCGTTCTCTACAGACTGTTGTTAGTAGAGAGAAATATATGGCGACGATATCTTCCGAAAGATAGAAAAACATTTTGAAAAAAGACAACAAAACCACACAGGTGGTGACGTTTAGGTGAATGAAATCGCTGTCTACCAATAACAGATATACATGGCGACAGGGTTCACGCAGGAAGTCCAGACTTTCGCCTCGTCTTCAGCTGCAGCATAAAAACAAAAGGGGCAGTGAGTACTATCTTCTCTTTATAATTCTTTTTTATATCCAACCTGTTGATCTCTTTTGATCCAGAAACATCGTACGTATATGACGCATATATATATATATATATATATATATATATATATATATATATCACTTTATTATTATTATTATTATTATTATTATTATTATTATTATTATTATTATTATTATTATTATTATTATTATTATTATTATTATTTCTAATACTATCGATTACGCACCAATTTTTCAAAGTATATATATATATATATATATATATATATATATATATATATATATATATATATATATATATATATATATATATATATATATATATATATATATATATATGCGTGTGTGTGTGTTCAATTAATCGTTCAATTTTTAGAAAGTGTTCTTGAAACTTCGACGTGAAATGTTTCCGTCCCTGGTTCGATTTTTTAGAAAAAAATCCCGTGTACAAACGTATTTTCGGAATTTTGACTAACATACTAAACTGAATGTAATCAACTCGAACTTAAATCGTTCCCGGGAGACCGTTGGCGTTCAATGTGCGCAAGTTTGAATTCGAAAACAATTTTTGAAAAATTAACAATAAGTTTTCAAAATATCTTTTTAATAAACTGAGTATTTCGTTTTTAATCTCGAATTCTGAAGAATTTTTTATTTCTAAAAAATGAAATAACATTTTTAGAGAGTGATGAAGAACTTCCCCGAGAATATAAACTCCAGAGATATCATTTCTTGTAAAAACTGAACCCTCACCTAAAAATGTAACAAATTGATTAAAAATATATATTTGGTGCATACTTAATAGTAATCCGCATAGTTTATTCGCAAGAAATGAAATAATAAGAAAACTGCTCGCTACGTGTTGTCTACGACGTGTTGTCCAGTTTAGTTTCCTTCTCAACTGTTGTTGTTTGTTGTCTTTTAATAAAGGCGAAAATGCGAAAGTGGATCTGCGAATACATCTCATTCCATCCAACGACTACAAGCAACACGTTAACCCAACTAATGCGGTATCTACGATCCATGACATTTCGTATTGTTTCGTTTTTACTCTCATTTGGTAATATTTCGATTTTTTTTTCGCATGAGGATTGATTATTTGGATTATTTGGATTATTCGGACTACTAATCTCATTTTGGTTGTTTTTATAATCACAACGCTTTGACCGATGTAAACTCTGGCCTTCTTCGGCAGGTGCATCCTTTTTTCGAAGTTGGGAATCTAATAGTCGAATCGGTAATATTTATGTCAAACGCGGGAATCTATACGGAATTCAAAGCTGAATCCTTTATTTACTCCACGAGGGTAGATTTTTCTCATTCCGTCAGTCATGACATGTTATAATGTTCATGTATATCTATTTATTCAGTGTTTACATTTGTAGTTTTCAGAAACATTGGAACAAATAAATCTTTGTTGTGCCTGTAACAGTAAGAGCGTTTCGTTTTAACTTATTGATTGTGACTCAAAGGTGGTGAGTTCAATTCCTAATCGCAACATTTTTATTTATTTACTGTAATTACTTATTGATTCCGTTACTAACAATTTTCTCATTATCAAAAGACAGACAAACTAAAATTGTGAATAATTATTTATGTGATTTTCATTTCCCTTCGAAAAAATATTTTAGACCTGTGACCAAACACGTATCCCCCCCCCCCCCAAAAAAAAAACTCCCGGCTTTTTATCATTCGTCACAATTTCTGCGATTTAACATTCGATAGACCTTCATCGAAATTTGTCAGAATCAAAAATTAGTAATTTACGATGATTTTAGATTGTGTGTGTGTGTGGGGGGGGGGGGGGTTATATATATTCCATAAATTGAATTTCCCAACGATTCCTGACTTTTCGCCACAGATATACTTTAGACATTCCCGTCGACTCATCCGTCTACAAATACAACTGTCACTGCAACGCTTCCGCTAAATATACGGTCAGTGTTTGCGTGACGTCGCCCGTTTTAACTGGAATAAGTTCTATCTTTCACATTTGAGAAAGATCCTTTATTTTGTTCTTTTGTATTTAAAGGTTAGTTATTTTTTTTTTTACTATTAATTTATTATTTATCGAAATAAAAAATGCAATAGCGTAATATACTAAAACGAACTTTTAAAAAATCCCATTTATTTATCTACCCCCCCCCCCACAAGGTAAGATGTGACACAAGGTCGGGAAAGTGGGATTAGATAAACCAGCGCTGGAGAGGTGAGCACTCTGACCATTTAAAAATTGCCTGGGCAGCCCCGTCGGCATTCCCCGGTAGGAGCGCCTCAGACAGTAAGCAATAAACTTACTCCTCCCCAAAGAGGGGAGGCAAAGCCTGGGAGGGTGCACCTCCTAGAACTGCACAGGACCGGCAACCCCCAATAGACCGGTGTAAATCCAGACCCAAAGGCCCGGACGATACCGGTTTTATTAGGCTGGGTAAAAACTCCTAATCCTATTTACAAATAATAATTTAATTACGAAATTAAATTCAGCCGAATACATTTCGGTTTCTTCGTAAACAAGTTAACTAATTCAATCTTGAGTTAATAGTTGAAAAACTAAAAAAAATAAATTGCTTCTAAATTTGAAAGGAATTTAGAAACATTTGAAATATCGAATAGAGACTTATTTCAACTGGCTTTAAAATTATTAGCAGATCCTTCATTGGAAGTTTTGGAAGCTATTTACATCCAATAATTAATTTATAGAGATTAAAACAAGATTACCCGTAACAAAATTAGTTTTATAACAATTTGGTTCCATTAATAATGTAATGATCAAACGATATCATTATAATAATTAAATTAAAATTTGAAAATCCTGTTTAAAATAAATAATAATCTGATAAAACAAACAGCATAATTAAAACAAGCAAAATAAAAATGAAAGTAAAAAGACTCCCGAGCAACGCTGGGTAGGTACGGATTTCATTTTAGGGGCGTGGCTTGTGTGTGTTATTCGCACACGATTATTCAATAAATATATATGACTTGCCAATCCTACAGTATTAACCATATGTGGTTTAGTTTCTTTAATTCTTCTTTCCGACCAAGCTCGGGAATTTAGCCCGGGGGGGAAGTTGTTGTTTTAATGATACACGAGAAATAATACACGAAGAATTAATTAAAACGGTTGACTTGCTTGCTAAGCAAACAGAAAAGTATCCGAGTGGATACAATTTCATCGGTAAATTATTTTTTGTGAATAAATTATGTGTTGTAATGATAATCGAGAAAGATCGACGAAAATGATATTTCAAACTTAAGTTGCATCGGAATTATATATGTTGTGACCTTAAAGACCCGAAAAGAAATAAGACAACAAAGAGGTAACAAGAGTATGTATTTACAGAAAGTACAGAAGTAATGGGTTGCCAGAGAATACTGCTTCTGGATTCGTCATAGCGACTATTTCTACTAGCACCATTATCATTATTCATAGTACATAGTATCAGGACCAGTCCATGTAGTGACGTAATGGGATAGATCACCATAACAACCACTTTATCATTGCTCTGTATGGATTCAATACTTTTTCTTTTGGGGGGATTTATCGCAATTAAGTATGTGATCTTTTATTTTTGATTTTCTATGTTCTGAGCCGTTTGTGGTATGAGAACCTCAACGGCATCTGAAGAAATCTTTCATGTGTCTTTTATGGATGAATTTGGGCCCTTGGTCTCTTGGTCATGTATATTATGTTCAGATCTGTTTATTCACTGTACACGTTTCACAATAAGTCCTGTTGTTTTGGAAGATGCGAAAAAAAACCTTTTCGACAATTTCAAAACATCCCTTCATCAGTTTATTTAAGCATCCTGGTTTAAAATTGTTTAGTAAAAATATATCAAACACTGTCGTTATTTTCCTTTTAAAATTACCTCTGATGGCATCATGAAAGATGGAGCATTGTTATTATCAATAATTCTATAGACCTGCAAAAATTGTTGTATGACCATTTCGGTAGAAGTTCTGCTCACTTTCTGATACGGAGCGATCGTGATATGCTCCACACAAAATTTTTGACAAAATTCTCTGAATTCAGTAGATGTAAATTGAGTGCCACTACCTGACACAGTACAGTCAACGACCTCAAACCGGGTGAATAATTTGTTTTTTCACATTTCAAAATTCTCAGCCATTTAGAAAAATGTCAACACAATCAGGTAGTAGAAACATTCCAGTGGGTCAGCAAAATCAATGTGGATCCTGAACTACGGTCGGTCAGTTTGGGGCCAGAGGCTGAATTTTATTGAAAGTGTCTGCCAAACGTGTACATAATTTTACAGTATTCTCAATTACCCTGTCCATATTTGTCGAAAACATAGCGTCTTATCGGGCTTTTTCTTCTCGAAATTGCAGGATGGCTGACATGAAACCCTTTCAGTACTCTCTTTTGTAATACTGTATTATCACTCGATCGCCATACATGACTAATTAATTATAGATTGAATATACTTCCCAGATTTGTCAGCCTTTGATTTTTATTGTATTTTTAATGTTTTCTTATAAAGTCATCGTTTAACTCTTTTTCTTTTATCTCCTCAAGTATGACAGGAAGCTCCCTAATAGAATTACATAATATAGGGTGGGCCAAAATAAGGGTCCTATCTTTAAATTTGAATAACTTGAATTTGAATAACTTCCACAAAATAAAAGTTAAACTCACCAAACTTTATGTGTGTGTAGACTGACCCTTCCGAGATTTTTTGAAATAAACAAAACAAATTTTAGCCGAAAAACACTTCTTAAAACTTACAAAAACTAAAGTATTGTTTTTTACACTGTTTTGAGTTTTTTAAGCAAAAATAATGTTTTCTAAATGAGGGTACGTTCCTTAGGGCTAATACGGCTCATGCTTGCTTCGGAAGGGGTCCTTTACTTATTCTAAAAAAAAAAAAATTTTAAATCAATAAATAAAAAAGTTATGAATTTTTAAAAATAGGACCCTTATTTTTGCCCACCCTGTATATGCTTTACCTCTGACTCAGTTTGTGGGGAGGCAATCACGGTGTCTTCAAGGGGTTCAGTGTATTTAAGTATAAGTCTCGACAATCCGTTGGTATGACTAATTTTTGTAGATGGGAAGAACTTTAAAACTATAATTGAGAAGTATGGTACCCCATGTCTACGACCTGCTTGACTGTATGATAGTCCTTTTTTACCGACAGATCGTAAGTCTGCAAAACAAAATGCTTTCCATGGATGAATCTATGAAATCTAGTGACTGCAATAATAATTCCCAGTGCATCTTTCTTGATCTGTGAGTGGTTTTCTCTGCAGGTAAGTAGCGTTCGGGATCGGTTTTAGTGATCCGTCTTTCATTGGGCTAGTGTCAGTGGCCGCAATGATTTAGAGATCCGGATTATAGTGCGTCAGGAATAAATCCGATGTTAGAATTTGTTTATGCTTCCTGCAATTCGACAGACTCCGTTTTTTTTATAGTTTATTTAGAAGAGCTCGCATTCTATGCGTGTCTGGCACAAACACGTAGTGCCAGACCAAGAAAACTTTGGAGTAAACACACGTTTTCAGACGCCAGCATATTTTACATCGCTCTAGATTGCTCTAGTTTGGTTTTCTACCATATTTGTCTATAATTTGACCAATATAGTTTACGTTTTTCGAAAAAAATTGCATATTCCTTCTTTTTATTTAAATCCATAGTCCTGGATTATCTTGAAGACTATCTGTACATGTGATTTATATAACTCAATTCTTTTACTGTTCATAAGAATGCGACCTAAGTATGATGTCTCAAATTCCAGTCCGTTAAGCATGGTGTCTTAGATTTGTTGGAAAATGTCTGGTGGGACCTTAACCCCACATAGCAATCGTTCGAATGTGGACAACCCCCTATGGGTATTTATACATAGAAACTTTGAGCACCCCTCGTCCACGGGTATTTAGATATACACATAATTCAAATCAATCCGTGAAAAAAATCTGCCGCCAATTTTTGCAAAAATATCTTATGGACTCGATAGATGGTAGTAGTAATCCTTTAGCCCATTGTTCAAACCTTTGGAGAAATCTGCGCCAACACGGATCTCTTTACTTTTCTTTATAACGTAGACGATAGGTGTACTCCACCTTTGGATAATGCACACATTTATTGAATCTATTTAATTCTTCGTCAATCTGATTTAATCATGCGAATGGAACATTTCTTCTTTTTTTTAAACTGGTTGAATTTTTTGTTTCGATTTAAACTTGCCAGACATCTGCTTACATCCAAGTTGACGGGAGAACACTGAGGAAATTTTATTTTGATTCTTTTTAATCTCTCTGGTTCGGCATTTAAATTTTCAATTTTTTGACAGAAACCATTTATTGGCATATCTCATAATGGAAATTGTTCCACCCAGTCCGTTCTAAAATATTGTTTGTGTTGGTCATCACGAAAGTTTTTTTAATTTCGAAATATTCCCTTTGAATTTGACGTTTAAAATTAGTTAGCCGTCAAAAATATTCTTCCCCGTCACGTTTTGTGCGATTTTGTTTATTTTTATCATTGTTGGTTTGCTTAGTTTTCTCCACGACTGAATATTTATTATTGATAAACCTGAGCCTGAGTTGATTTGTAATTATATTTTTTTATTTAATATTTTTACCCGTAAAAATTTCCTGATATTTTCAGTTTCGTCAATTTTAGTAATTTTTACGAATCTCTTTCTATTTTGTATGCATGTACGATGTGTCTGACGCCATTTAGACACTTTAAAATTGTATATCTTGGCAATCTTTGTATCAATGCAATTGTCCCCAGGCTGCAATGTACTTTTCTATGGTTGACCAGATTTAGGGGGTGAATTATTTTTTCTTTTTGTGGCTCACTTTTCTAATATGTGACACGCCGCTTTGCTCGGTATATCTTGAATCTTAGCAAACATCAACAAAACGTTGGCAATCTTCTGCAGTATGTTTTTTTACAAAAAGAACAGAAGTGATGGTTGCCAGACATTGCTTCTTGATTGGCCATAGTGACTCTCTCTGCTACAACCATTATCACTATTGATTGTGCCGGGAAAATATTTTGTAATATCAACTTCGAATCTAGATCCAGTTTTGATAGAAGACGTGATGTTTCGGGAATGTTAATCCTTGTATAAATATGAGACATTGGAACATATTTGGAGTAAATACATTGAGTTTGAATTTTTCACACTTCCTATTCAATTCGCTTGAAAATGTAGTATAATCTTCTGTATCCTTTTTGATCAGATTAAAACATTGCCAACGTGTGTTAGAAAAGTGCAAAGATTTTTGTTAAGAGCAAAATGGTTTACAGAAATCATATTTAATTAGCATACTTTTGTTGTCATCGCTCCGAGTTTCTCAACCAATAGTGAAGGTTTTTCGTGTCAGACTATGTTGAAGCATATTTTTGTAATGTTTTTGTATCTTTAAAGAATGCTGCAAATGTAACCTCTTCATCTGGTTTGCACCAAAATTCTCTAAATTAGTTGATTACGAAATCCTGAGAAAACGAATTAAAGTTACCTTGGCCACTTTCTCTTGAGCATTTTTCTACGAGTTTTTTCTTGGCTTTCCATGTTTTGACTACGTTGTTTTTCTTGTTTGTTTAAAAATTCCAACATGAAAATGTTATTTTTAACTTGGTGAGGGTCCTTTGCATTTTTATTCATAATTGTGTTAATACAACATAGATCAATACAAAAGTAATACATCAATATAAAATTAATACATCAATACAAAATTCCGCGTTAAACATCAAGAATTCAATGTTAGAAATTTACTACATTTTAATATTTATTTGCAAAAACAAACAAAATGTGACACAAGGCCGAAAGGGGGGTATCGATAAAGGCGGCTCTTAACTAACCTTGATCAAAGACTAACATGTATCTATAATACTAATTATTCACTTGATTCACCAAAACAAAATCGCTCAATGAATAACCATTTTAGAAGCCATATACATACAATATGCAGTAGCAATTAGGACATCAAAATCTCAAATACAATAAAGTGATAAAAATAATACTAGCTGTTTCTACCCGGTGTTTCCCGGGCGTCATTTTACTTCCATTTTTGTTTCGTTTTCTTTTCTTTTACCAAATTATTTTTGCAATAAGATTTTGATTACGGTATCGTTTAAATTAGTAATTGTACTGAAGCCTTATAAAACTATAACAATTTTGTCACGGTAATGTTGTTTTAATGTCTATTCATAAAATGATTGGATATAAATAGCTTCAGAAAGTTTCCATTTTTTAATAGATGGTGATTTTAACGACACTACGAACGCACTTGCAAACACAACAATTCCACAACATCTTTTTTTTGCTGTTGAAAATTTAAAAGAAACTACGCGTTCTCTCTCAACCAAATTGTAAGATGACTTTTATATACAATAAGAGCAAATATTTCCGATACCAGACACGAGTGAGAAAACTTGGGTTTGAAATTTGTAAAATGTACTTGCTGACCCGTGACCCGTTGGGTAAACATTTGTGCAATGTACCTAGTGCCCTGAACCGATTATCAAGGTAAATAAGTAGATGTTTTAAAAGTAAATTTATTTATTGATAGTTTATGGAAGTTTGAAGAAATGGTATAACAATTTACAAAACATGTTTATCTATATAATAAAGTAAACTCGATTTTCCCCTGCAACTATAGTCATTATAGGAAAATAACCTACCACTTTCTATGCTAGACTCTCCCGCTAAGCAATTATCCTAGATCTTCATGGGTGTTTACAAAAAGTATCCATTAGTTTTACATCCTTTTAATTATTGTTACATTTTATCCAGGAAATCTGACTCTCACATCTAAAACTTGCAAAGAGAAAGTAACTACAAATTTGACCCACTTCTAATGTTCTACTCTAACCGTTACACAATTCACCGTGTCCTTTGTTTATAAAAATGACATTCTGTTAGCACACCTGTACATTCCAGATTCAGGGAATTCAATTCTGTAATTCCGGCTGCTTGAAACTTATACGTTTGGGGTAACCTCATTACATTTTACCGTACACATAGCAGCAGGCCATATTTCCGATCACACGATTATAAAACTATAATTTTATGTTTCGCAATCTAACAGCAAAATAATAATATTACCAAGGATTTCACGCAAATCTAAGTTAATTAAGATGACATTTTTAGACTTGGATTCGGAATAACGGATTACACTTCAGTTTCCATTTTGGAACTGTTACGATCATACGTTTCTGTACATGAAAAATAATGACATTACCGGGAAACTTCGGAGAAACGCCTTTTTTGGTAAGGTTTCCACTTTTTACAATTACTTTTTTATTTAGATGGAGAAAACAACAACAAGCAAATAAAACGAAAAACAAAAGATTTTAGCATTTTCGTTTTTCGTTAATGTTGTTTGAGTTTAATTGTCTTTGCACTTTTTCCCCACGGCTTCATTTAGCAAAAAAACATTTATTGGGCGACAATAATAGCGAAAAGTAAACAACTATATATATATATATATATATATATATATATATATATATATATATATATATATATATAGTCGTAGTTAAAGTGGGGGATCATTTTCACATATCTATTTACCGTAAAATGATCACACACTCATAGCCAACAATATAAATGTCTGCCAACGATTAAAACATTGAACATTTGTACAATTTAACGATTCATGTAAACCACAACGCATAACGTACAGCTTTCTACTTGTTTTCAGTTATATTTTTATATCATTCATCGATTGTTTATTGAAATATTATTCGAAAATTATTTTTAAAAAACAACAGAATGAAATACGAGAAATATTCCAACAGTCTCTATGCTACAATTGAAACTTCCCCACCTCTCTGTCTCTCGTATATCATTTGTATCTCTTATTTCATTTTGTCCTCTTTTTTCATCGTCACGTAATGCTTTTGCACGCGACGACACGACCTTGAGCAAGTTTCATCGTACACTTAAATGCCGTAATGAAAACGCCTACTTGAGATAGAAATTAAAATTTCAACTTTTAAATATATTTAACTTTTTAGTCTTTGAGGTTAGGAATCAAAATGCTAAAAATGATAAACGTTTTCATTTCGGAGTTTCACATGTATGATTAAACTTGCTATCACTTAATGTTTTAATCGTTGTTTTTACTTACTAAAACATCGTTTGAGTAAACTTAAGTTGTTTGAGATTAAATACGATACTAATTTTAGTTTAACCCCTAAAAAACTTTCAAATTCTACTTTTTTCGATTACATGTAAACAGCCTTAAATTTATCCCCAAAAAGGAATTAAATAAAATAATAAATATTTTAGATTTTAAATTGGGTATCACTTTCCTATATAAATTTAATGTAAAATGAGCACCCACTTCCTGCCCAGTTAGCGGTAAATCGAGACTATAATGGGTTCTCAATTTTGGGACGGGGAAATTAGGGCGGTGGCAATTTTTTTTACCAATTGAAATTAGTTTTTTTCTCATTTAAATATGAGAGGGGGTACTTTTTAAAGATTTTCAATTTAAAAAATGGAGAGGGGGCTTGACCACTTGACAAAAAATCGACCATGATGGAAAATACCTGTGTTTGGCTAATAAAAAGTGACGATAACGAACGTTACCAAACTTCACCGAACAATCTACACAATACGAACCAAACTGTTTTTTTAATAATTTTTACCATAAACTCACCGTAACCTAACACGAAAATAACTCTAACCTAACCCTAACCTAACCCTAAACTAACCCTAAACTAACTCTAACCTAACCCATAATCCTAAACTTAGTTTTAGTTTTAGTTTGCAAATCGGTTTTGTTCCGTTCGTACTGTGTAGAAGCACCGGAACTTGATTCAGCTTTCTACGGAAAGTCTGAACTGAACTGATTACGTCATGACTGAAAATGTCTGGATACTTATTCCTAAAAAGCATTTTAAAAATAAACCCTTTATCCCTTCCGATCCACACACACAACATGGGGGTAGCAGAAAAAATGTATCCTAAAACATTGAATATTATCTCCGCACTTTATTTTATTGTAGGAAAAAAAGCACAAAAAGAGAAATTAAATAAAAGATATAAGCTTAGTTATCACACACACACCTCCAACTCCTTTTATGTTAAATTTATATAGGAAAGTGATCACCCACTCTAAAATCTAAAATGTATAATTAAAAAAAAAAAATTTCAGATATTTTTTTTATAGTTAAATCATTCTTTTATATTTCCACCGGACAACGCTGGGGTACGGGTTCTGCTAGTTTACAATATTTATACACTTATCCCATTATTACAAAAACTAACATTTTTCTGCATTTGGCAAAATCTATATAATACCCCTAGTTGCTGTTGTTCTTCTTCTTTTCATTCTTCTTACATATCAACAGCCAGAAAGCTGACAGGCTAGTTACGTTGTTGTTGACATCAAACAAAGTCCAGATACTTTTATTATTACAAATAATTTTACGTCGGCACATTGAAATCTAAAAACGTTGGAGAAATATTGATGTGCGCCAAAATGGATGTAGAAAAGATCGAGAAAATGAATATGTTTTTCTCATTTAAAATAGGAAATATGGCACACATTAATCATACACAGAGTTAGGTTTTGCAAGTGTTTATATACACGACCATAGGATGGACAATTCCGAGAACGCTCTCACACTTTGCACAGCTGTATAGGTTTCATTCCGAAATGGTTTCTGAGTGTTTATATTTCACGAATTACTCACCCTAATAACCCCAGGCTGTCCCGTAGATTCAAATAAACTATATTGTTTAAATTCCATGATTCAAAACCATACACACAACATAATGACATAAGAATGTATGTAGATAGTATCGATAGTGTTAAAATGTGATCTAGTTTAGGTTACAGACAGTCGCTGTACTCCATTATAATAAGATACAGTATAAATCTTTGTATATATCAACCATAATTGCACATAAGATAACCTGTGACAATTGAATTGCTAATAGATACAAGCTTAGTAAGTTTATTCATAATAAATACTTGAACGCTCGTGCTGACATATTTCTAATAACACACGAGCCAGCAAATATCTGCGACTTGCTCCTAAAATCAGTTCCCAATCCAACTTGCAATGTTTCCATCGAGCGAGTCACTGTCCGCACAAGAGGCTTTCTGCCTTTTCATGTCATTAGTTCGGTTAATAACGCGAGTGTACAAATAACATTAAGAGATGCTTACAACCTTGAATAGACGACATAGGAATATTAATGTTTTCATTGCAACAACTTTGGGAATATATATAATACTCTGTTATGTTTCATTTTACTTCAGTCGAAGTTCTCAGAAATCAAAGAGCCGCTTTCTGGGGCTAACACTTTATCTCTATATGAGATACATAGATATTCGAAAATTCTATTAAAGCTCTCTTTACTTGTCAAATGTTGAGTTAGTAAAGAAATGAAGAACATTAATTTTTCTCTCCCCAATTGACCACTTACCTATGTTACAGTATATCTTTCTTGTGGTCTCTGGCTCTTACCGGATTCCAGGACAAGAATTCTTCTGGTCGTGTGGAGTATCCATCTAAGTTATGTTACTTACTCTTTTTTTTTAATTTTCTTATCTTTTGTTGTTTTTGCTGGGGATGGTGCATCCTACCGGATGCCAGACATTCACCCGCTATTTCAGAAATGGCTCAACTAAACAACTAAACATACAAAACAAAAACGGAAATTCTCTCTTTTCTATTTCTCTCTCTCTCTCTCTCTCTCTCTCTCTCTCTCTCTCTCTCTCTCTCTCTCTCTCTCTCTCTCTCTCCCTCTGACTTTCTATGTATGTGTATATATATACACATATTTAACAATTAAATCATTTTTCAAATAAAAGGCATGCACACATGTATTATAAATAAATATATATATATATATATATATATATATATATATATATATATATATATATATTATAGCTGTTTCGGACACTGTTTATTTTTAGTCACACAATGATTTTACCGAGGTAATTGACAATGAATCTACTCTTGTCATTTTTGTTTTGTTTTTGGTGAATTTGAAACTTTTTAACAATGTTATTGATTGATATTTCTTGCTGGGCACCTACGAGAATTTTGTTCTGAAGATCATTCAGTATTTAAAAAAATAATTGTTTACTATTTCATGTATATATAATATAATATTATACAATAATATAATATGTTGCGTATATACTTTCAGTATTTACTTCAACAGTGCTCAATACGTGAATAAAACTTGGCAGTAATATAAAAATATACTTATGGTAAGCAAGCTACACAGAAACGTTTGTGTTTGTTTCATTTTCAGGGAAATCTTCTACATCTGATTAGTGCTTACTCTAGCTACCAAGTAATCGGCCAAGTTTGTTTAATCATCTCCTCCCTACAATTTAAATGTCAACGTTGTATGTTACCAATCGCCATCTTAGATTTATTTTTGAGTTATAATTGTGGCACTATATAGGCATTTCTTTTTGTTTTTACTTTTATTTGTTTTTTGTAATTATTATTTAGGTCTGTTAGTTTTTATTTATTTTTATTTTATCTTTTTACCTTTTTACATGTTTAGTTTATTCGTTATTCCCAAGTAAAGTCTCTTTCCTGTCTACAGTTAGTTGTAATGTCGCTTCTACGATTTAGTTATTTTTGGACATCTTTGAAATTTAAAGATTTTGGTGTCTCGCTCAAAAATACTTTACACACATCGTATAAAATATGTGCTTATCTTAATACTTTGCGTTCAATTAACGGTAACTGTCCGCTTTCTTTAATTTCCCAATAATGGCTAGATAATGATGTACTATATTTGTATTTTTTGTTATTGAATGTGCTTTTGTGATTATCAAAGGCGGTTTCTCTTATATATGCAATATCAGTTCGCTAAATAAACAAATACTATGACTTAAATAAATCATTATTTAATATTCGATTTTCTATTTCAAGCATAAATTTTGTCAGAACATTTAACTGAATTAATTTTACGTGAATAAAGAGGGAAAGCGATAAGAAAAGAGAGGCAATAGCATAACAACAACAACAACAACAACGGAAGGGGGAGAACAAATTGTAAACAGTCTCTGGTCGGTTTTGTAACTTTTGGCGCATTCACTGGATAAACTAACATAAAACATGTAAATATAAAAAATATAAAAAGATAAAGAGAGAAGAGTAAGCGGAATACATAAATGAATGACGTAAATAAAGAAGAAAATGAAACGGCGAAATGCATACACTAATGTACCAACTACGATGTACCAACAGTGACCCATTATTCATAATACTTTGCTAATTTCCTTTAAATGTAAAGAAAACAGTAACTTTATTCTCTGACTCTATAGATGTACTTTTAAAATACCATCTATTTATCTCCATACGACATAATCACGTTAGATCACCGCAATTAAGCGATATTGAGCCTGGTCAGTACCAAATCGGTGACCATTTGTAAAGACTATGCGCTGTTGAACATCTCCCCATTTGAATTTGATATTCCCTAGAAACTTCTTCTTTCCGATAAGCCAAGGCGGTATTACTGAATGTATTTTTTATTTACCTTCACAATCAGTTAAACATACTGCATGGATAAACTCTAAAGTACAATTTTTCAACGTTGACCCAACGGATCTTGGATCGTCTAGTATTGGTTTAAATGTATCGTTTGTTTCATTTTTATGCCATTTTCTCACCGATGAGTTAATGAAAACATATTTTACACAGTGCAATCGATTATTTCGTCATTCCCGCCTTTCATTCGGATTTTCTTCGCCGTCATCTTGTGCCGCATGAAATCGTATTAGAAAAGTCATTAGAAGCCAAATTGCTACATTATTCCGTGGCTTATTAACAAACAACGATGTCCAAGATGTCCTCGCGGGTGTGGCGGGGCATATCAAGAGACGTGCACATACATCTCTCTCTCTTTCTCTTTCTCTCTCTCTCTCCCTTTCTCTCTCTCTCTCTATCTCCCTCTCTCTCTCTCTCCCTTTCTCTCTCTCTCTATCTCCCTCTCTCTCTCTCTCTCTCTCTCTGTAACGTTGCAGCAAACATTATATTCCAAAATTTTCTTATTCAAAATGTTTGATCTCATCAGCGAATTTCCTGAGCTTTATTCCAACCAGAATGAAATCGAATAAGCACGTTGCCATGGTGACTGTGGAAATAAATAACCTTCCATATCCAAAATATCCGATCAACCGAAATAGCTTGAAACCAATTTGAAAGCAAATTTTTCTGCAATTATCTCAGAAAATGAATAATACGCAAGGATGTGTATAGACAGATCTAAACTTGTGTGTACACATATCTAAAAAAGTTCAAAGATAAACAAATACTGTCTTATTTTTGTAAGTACATGTTGTGTATTTTAAAATATATATTTACTTATCATTCGTAGCTATATCTATAATAATCATGATGACGGGATGTCCGTCTGTCCGATCACTACATGATTTGTGCAACAGGTGACAATGACGGACAAAGAGAACGAGAAATGGTGGGAGGAGGGAAGGGCAGAGGCGAATATTAAACACCAAACTCTCATAATGTGAAGGCAGTGAGTTCAATCCCTGTACAGAACAGTACACTTTCATTTTCTTTTCAATCACAATAAAAAACAAATGTCCCTATTTACTTGACTTCCCACGAGGACAAAGTTAGACATAACATCGTTTTTTTAATGTGTGTAAATCCAGCTCCCCCAAAAAGAACACTTTGGATTACAACAAAATAAAGATTTCTCAGTCTAGAAGGTCCTCCCTTCACTGAGTGAGGACAGAAAAGATGAAGTGCAGTACCAGAACAGATACTACACTTTATTTCTAGCCCAAACAATACCCGAGAAGAAACTGCTGATGTGAATAGTTCATAGTTTGAATATAAATAAATGTTATTTTGATATAAAAATGTTGAAACCTATTTTTTATGCTTGATTCATTTTGTCAAAAGAAAATGTAACATTGTCCTCCGTTATGACTATGCTATTGGCTTTATATGTGTTTTTAGCTGTGTTTCTCCGCCAGGGGATGCAACTGAAAACAAAGCCCTATACCAATATGAAACAACTGTTCCCGACTCAAATTTTACGAGCAACTCAATGGTGGTATTCATTTTTACATTTTACGAGCAACTCAATGGTGGTATTCATTTTCACATTTTACGAGCAACTCAATGGTGGTATTCATTTTCACATTTTACGAGCAACTCAATGGTGGTATTAAATTTCACATTTTACGAGCAACTCAATGGTGGTATTCATTTTCACATTTTACGAGCAACTCAATGGTGGTATTAAATTTCACATTTTACGAGCAACTCAATGGTGGTATTAATTTTCACATTTTACGAGCAACTCAATGGTGGTATTAATTTTCACATTTTACGAGCAACTCAATGGTGGTATTAATTTTCACATTTTACGAGCAACTCAATGGTGGTATTAATTTTCACATTTTACGAGCAACTCAATGGTGGTATTAATTTTCACATTTTACGAGCAACTCAATGGTGGTATTAATTTTCACATTTTCGGATTATTTAATGCTGAATACCGTAAAAGTGTTTTATGCTTGCAAATATCTTCAAATGTTTGTGTTTGTATCATGAATGCTTTGTAGATTTATTTGTTATTTAAGCGTATATTTTGTAAAGAAATCAACTGTAAATGATATATTCTATTTGACTCATAGATGGGAAGCTGACAGGTACTCCCACTCCAGCTCAGAGTGGACCTGGGAGTGGTACTTAAGAAATAGTATTGGTAGAAAAAAACGGTAGTATATGTTTCTTTGTTGTTTTTTTTTTCTGCCGACCGATGCTTTAATTTGGTCCTTGGTGACCCGAAATGAATCAATATTGGAGGATTCTTTTCCCATCACCATCGCAGAACCGTACTGAATCGACACTTTCTAGAATCAAAATCAGGTGATGGATTTTGATCAAAATTAGAATAAGGATTCTAGACATGAGGGTTAGCATCATTATATCTTGATTTTAATCTTCGTAAGGGGGCACAGTTCTGTTCAGAGAATTAATTTTACCTGTCCTGGGGTCACCCGTTTCTAGTATTTATATTAGTAACTTTAAATGAGCACACAATAAAATAGAATAATTTTTTGTCCAAAAATTTCGCTTTAAACCATAAATTCATTTTAAAACTCAGTACATTTTAAAAATTGTAACAAGTTTCGAATTATATCAAGTATTTATTCAAGTTTATATTCGTTTTTGAAATCTGAATGAAGTCAAAGACACCCGGAAAATGGTTGTTCGGGTGTGCAGTAAAAGAAAGGGATGAAAAATCATGTAAAGCTTATTCAAGCTGTGTGGTTGAGTGCAAAAGACTTGTAAAGTCGAAACGAGTGACGGTAGAAAAGTGCAGGCGGAGACGATGCGTTCGGAATGGCGCGCCTCAGTTCACAAAAACAATCACATTTATTCAGATCCTCTTTGTCTCGTGTCGGTGCAATTTTTGCTCTTTTAATTTATTTATCGCATACTCAGACAGTCACTTTTAATTTATTTTTCGCATACTCAGACTTTTGCCACTTAAATCTGGTGCGATTATAAAACTGAAGTTTTTGTATTTTCATTTGATTTTGTTTTTTTTTCTTTTTTAAATTTTGAGCGGTTTTGTTCCAAAATTAATATTGATGATTTTTTGTTTTCTTTTTGAAAAAGAGAGGTTGTTACTCTCGACATGATTAAAGTCTCTACCATCCCGGACCTTTAAATATTTAACAGTAAGCCCACCAAATTTGCAATTTACTGTCTTCATATTGAAATTTGAAGTATAAATGAATTGATCTGAGATTTACCGTCTCTCGTCATTTATTTTTGTTCATTCTTATTCCACCTTCCGGTTTTTCAACATTGCATTGCTCCTGCCTCGGAATTCTCACCTTCATATTTACTTCAAACATATATATTTGCTTCAAGCACACTACCATTTCCTTATATATATATATATATATATATATATATATATATATATATATATATATATATATATATATATATATATATATAAAATAGTCTCACGATTTTAACCCCGGAACAAGAGTCACAATTAACTCTAATTCCGAGCGCGCTAATCAATGAGTCTACTGTAAATTGATACCGACGAGATGATAAATAAACCCTATATATGTGTCAAAGAAACGGGCATCTATAGTTGACCGTCATAACAGCATTCAATAAGAACGAACATGAAATTATAGCTTTTGACGACTTCTTTTATTTACTCATTAAAGCGCCCAGCTCAGAAGGGACTACAAATAATTATTTTTTAAATAAATATTTAGATATCTACTTACGTATACGTTTCATCCTTGCATATATATATATATATATATATATATATATATATATATATATATATATATATATATATATATATATATATTATATTCATGAATAAATATTAAATTATTTTGTATTTAAATACGACGTCGTTTAAGGGTTACGCTCTCATCAGTGTAGGAAAGTGACAATTTCAGACCGTCACAAGGCACGAATATGTTTCTAAGTATGTTGGCATTAAATGTGTGCGTTTTTACGTGGGTTGGCATTAAATTTGTGCGTTTCTACTTTGGTTGGCATTAAATGTGTACGTTTCTACGTGGGTTGGCATTAGATGTGTACGTTTCTACGTGGGTTGGCATTAAATTTGTACGTTTCTACTTGGGTTGGCATTAAATGTGTACGTTTCTACGTGGGTTGGCATTAAATTTGTACGTTTCTACGTGGGTTGGCATGAAATGTGTACGTTTCTACGTGGGTTGGCATTAAATGTGTACGTTTCTACGTGGGTTGGCATTAAATCTGTACGTTTCTACGTGGGTTGGCATTAGATGTGTACGTTTCTACGTGGGTTGGCATTAGATGTGTACGTTTCTACGTGGGTTGGCATGAAATGTGTACGTTTCTACGTAGGTTGGCATTAAATGTGTACGTTTCTACGTGGGTTGGCATTAGATGTGTACGTTTCTACGTGGGTTGGCATTAAATTTGTACGTTTCTACGGGAGTCTGCTTTAGATGTGTACGTTTCTATGTTGGTCTGCAATGAATTTGTACGTTTCTACGTGGGTCTGCATTAAATGATATACGTTTCTACGTGGATCTACATTAGATGAGTACGTTTCTACGTGGGTTTTCATTAGATGTGTACGTTTCCACGTGGGTTGCCATTAAATTTGTACATTACTACGTAGGTTTGCATTAAATGTGTATGTTTCTATGTTAGTCTGCATTAAATTTGTACGTTTCTACGTGGGTATGCATAAAATGTGCGCGTTTCTACGTGGGTCTGAATTAACTGATTACGTTTCTACGTGGGTCTGCATTAAATGTATACGTTGCTATGTTCGTCTGAATTAAATGTGTACATTTCTACGTGGGTCTGCATTAGATGTGTACGTTTCTACGTAGGTCTACATTAGATGTGTACGTTTCCACGTGGGTCTTCATTAGATGTGTACGTTTTTAAGTGTGTTGGCATTAAATGTGTAAGTTTCTACGTGGGTCTGAATTAAATTTGTACGTTTCTACGTGAGTTTGCATTAGATGTTTACGTTTGACGTAGGTTAACATTATATGTGTACGTTTCTACGTGGGTTGGCATTAAATCTGTACGTTTCTAAGTGGGTTGACATTAAATGTGTACGTTTTTAAGTGGGTTGGGATTAAATGTGTACGTTTCTATGTTGGTTTGCATTAAATGTGTACGTTTCTACCTGGGTCTTCATTAAATGTGTACGTTTCTACGTGGGTTGACATTAAATCTGTACGTTTCTACGTGGGTTGGCATGAAATGTGTACGTTTTTACGTGGGTTGACATTAAATCTGTACGTTTCTACGTGGGTTGGCATTAAATGTGTACGTTTCTACGTGGGTTGGCATTAAATGTGTACGTTTCTACGTGGGTTGACATTAAATCTGTACGTTTCTACGTGGGTTGGCATTAAATCTGATGTTTCTACTTGGGCTGGCATTAAATCTGTACGTTTCTACGTGGGTTGGCATGAAATGTGTACGTTTCTACGTGGGTTGGCATGAAATGTGTACGTTTCTACGTTGGTTGGCATTAAATCTGTACGTTTCTACGTGGGTTGGCATGAAATGTGTACGTTTCTACGTGGGTTGGCATTAAATCTGTACGTTTCTACGTGGGTTGAAATTAAATCTGTACGTTTCTACGTGGGTTGGCATTAAATCTGATGTTTCTACTTGGGCTGGCATTAAATCTGTACGTTTCTACGTGGGTTGGCATGAAATGTGTACGTTTCTACGTTGGTTGGCATTAAATCTGTACGTTTCTACGTGGGTTGGCATGAAATGTGTACGTTTCTACGTGGGTTGGCATTAAATCTGTACGTTTCTACGTTGGTTGACATTAAATCTGTACGTTTCTGCGTTGGTT
>OY744547.1:37707623-38132623 GCA_963556195.1 Sepiola atlantica
TGGTATGTCTCCGCATGATGCTGCTAGGGAGGTTACTGCCTGTCTTTTTGTTGGAATGAACACCTTCATTCCTCATCGTAAGTTTCAAACCAAACCTCATTCTCCTCAATTGTGTTCATCTGTTTGTGCTTCTGCTATTGCCCATCGTTACCATTACTTTAATCCATATTGTCAGAATGGTTCTGAGAATTATATACAATCTTACAGAAGAGCTAGCAATGCCTGCGAGAGAGCAATCTCTGAGGCTAAATGTAGCTACTCTCTAAAGAATTTGTGACTATCTCATCTCAAAGGGTTTGCTCTCATGATTTTTAGAAATCTACAATAGTATTATTAATAGTGGCAAGTCTGCTATCTCTCCTCTTTTTAATGGTCTTCATTTTATTTAATCTTCTAAGGATAAAGCTGATCTCTTTGCTCGTCTTTGCTGACAATTCTTCTCTTGATGATTCTGGTGCTGTTCTTCCTGATTTTCATTTGAAAACTGATCACTCTCTTGACTTTTTCATTATCACTCCGAATATGGTTGCTAGGGTTCTTTCAATCTTGACCGGTCTAAGGCTTCCGGTCCTGATTCAATGCCTGTTGTTGTTCTCAAGCGTTGTGCTCCTTAACTTTCTTCTATCCTCTCTAAATTATTAAATCTCTGTTTGTCAAAATCTTGTTTCCCTTCTGGTTGGAAGGAGTCCTCTTTTGTCCCTATCTTTGAAAATGTTGCTGATCGATCTGAGCCAACTAAGTATCGTCCAGTTAGTCTCCTCCTCGTTATTAGCAAGCTGTTTGAAAGGTTGGTCAACGACAAGTTTGTTCATTTTCTGGAAAGTCTGGGCCACTTTAGTGATGTTCAGTATGGATTTCGTGTTTTTTGTTCAACTGTTGATCTTTTAACTGTTGTAACTGAGCGGATCTGTCAGTTTATGGATATTTCAGGAGAGAGTAGACCATTGCGCTTGACATTTCGAAGGCGTTTAACAGAGTGTGGCATTCTGGTCTCCTACACTAAATTCAGGGTTATGGTATTATTGGTGAGGTTTTTGACATTATTAGGTCTTTTCTTTCCGATCGCAGCTTGCCAGTAACTTTCGACAGTGTCTCTTCGTTCTCTTTTCCTATCAATGTTGGTGTTCCTCAGGGTTATATTCTAGGCCCAAAACTGTTTCTTCTCTATACAAATGATCTTCAGAAAATTAACATCTATGCTGATGACTCTCTATTCTGGTGTTGCTTCACGCCCATCTCCCTCGGATCAGTCGAAATATGCAGTTGATCTAGAAGTTGACCTGGGTTCAGATATGAATTGGGATACGAAATGTCTTGTTTCATTTAAACCAGTGTCTTTCAATCTTTCAAATGTTTTCTATGTAGTTGTTCCAATTCCTGTTACCTGTGAATTTTAGGCCGAAGGTTTTGAACGTTGGACTCTCAGGTAGGGTGTTATTTGCCATAGTAATCGGTTGTTTAAGAGGTTTCTAGTAGTTGTTGAAGGAAATGAGCTGTGTCTTAGCAGAATTAAATGTTACCATCTATTTATGACCCTATTCCACTACAGACTGGAGATCACTTTCTAAGGATTAAGCCATTGCTTCGCATATGTGCGCGTCTGTTTTGCCCACATGATGAGAGTAGAGCGTACGGTGTCGTCAGCAAATATACCCATCTCAGACACAATGTCATCAGGGAGGTCAGAACAATAACAGTCCAAGGACCGATCCCTGGAGTAAACCTACATTTACGTCATCATTGGATGAACGGCTATCGATGGCAAGCTGGATCTTGGATCTTGCTGAATGATAGAGAATATGTTTTAGACGTGTGAGTTTGAGGTTTAATTTTCTGTTGTTCGCTGATGGATGTAGTGGGTGATCAAGTTAGTATACGAGGAACTTGGCCGCGTTGTTGTTGTGTGGGGTGTGATTGATGTTAGCCAGACATTTTAGGCAGAACTGTGTCTCCATATTGAGCTTGGTGGTGTCAGTGTATGTATTGTATGTATGTATTGTAAAGCGAAGACGGTGTTAGAAAAATAAAATGTATTTTTATTTCGCTTTTAATATATATATATATGAAAATTTATAACTAAAAGATAAACTTTTAGAGAATTGAATCTATTGTGAGGTAAGGAAAGCTCAATATACTGGATAGTGCAAAAGTATATAAGTCGATGAAAATGATTAGAACTGCAAAGGGGAGCAAATCAAAATCTTTGGTTGTTCAAAACAAGGACGTTTAGTGAATAACAATATTTATGTTTCTTCTCTTTCATTTCTTAAGCCGTGCTTTTCAAAGATTAAAATCTTATCATCAGAAGAAGTTAATGATGGATAAGTTGACAGATGAAGACAGTCAATATTCGAAATTTGAAAAAATTTTAAAGTTCAAACGGGTATTTTCCAGTATATAGGAGTGTCACGAAGACGGAAATCCAGGTAGTATGGGATTCAGATGTATTGGTAAATCCAAAAGAATCTGTGTAAAGATCCAGCGACGGTGATTCCACCCAACGGAGGGAAGATCAGATAAAATTGGCCATGTTGAGAAAACGTAACTCTTCCTGTTTTCTATGAAACGGATTCAAAGGCAAAAGCAACAACAAGTTTTCAATAAACCTTAGGACGAACTGTTGAGTTGGATAATGATTATTTGGAATTGTGGGATAGGAGAAAAAAGAAAGAAAAAGCACGGACGAGAATGAAAAGACAGAAGAGAGGGGTAGGATCCAAAGAAGAAAAGAAGGGATAGCGAAAAGGGAAGGGAAGCAGACAAGTGGGGGAGGGTTAATGGAGGTCAGTTACAAAATGATATTTAGGCAGAAAAGGGAAAATAAAAAGAAAATCCGGAATCGCCGAATCATAAAATATTTAGTTAAATGCCCAAGTTGCTGGTCAGCAAAGCAAAAGTCATATTCTAGTGGATTCCCGTAGGGTGTTAAAGTTTAGATTGATTACAGATAGGGATCTGGGGCTAGTTTTCAGGGTAAATATGTCTAGGATAATTAGATTATTGGGAGGAAAGCAAACATACATGGCGGTAGGGAGAGGGAGATGATATGATAGATAATAAGCCGGGAAGAAACTGGGGACAAAACTTGGGTGGGTAAAAGGGGACGGTAGGGTTATGGGGTGTAAGAAGTGAAGGAAAATAGCTGGTGTCGCTAGCTAAGTTAATCAAACAAGTAAGGGGATGTTCTGTGCTATTATGATTACTTTGAAAACTTTTAGGTCTCAATAAATTTCTTTGCACAGGAAAAGGTGGTGCCAAGAAAGGGATTTTAAACTAAATGACATAAATACATCGACAATGTGACTAGTCAAAATGAAAAAAGTGGGAGGAGTGTTTAAGCAAATACAGAGAAAATTAATAAAAAATAAATAAAATAAAAAAAATTTCAAAAAAATAAATAAATAAAAAATAAAAAATAAATAAATAAAAAATAAAAAATTAAGAAATGAGAATAAATAGGTATATAGTTGCATTGCTGCCTCCACTAGCCCGCCGTAGTAACTTACTACTCTTTACGTAGTAGGGTACTACCGCGGGCTGGTGGAGGCAGCAATGCAACTATATACCTATTTATTCTCATTTTTTTTTTTTATTTATTTATTTTTATTTATTAATTTGCTCTGTATTTGCTTAAACACTCCTTTTTCCATTTTGACTACTCACATTGTCGAATTATTTACATACGCGTGAATTTATATCAATAAATGAAAATTTATTTAATATTTTTTTAATATTTATAAATCCAAATTTTCGGTTTAAAAAACCATACTCATGGTAAACAGGCGTGGCCAAAAATGTACGATCTCCTCCGATGTTATTGGAGAGTTTGTTTATATGTCTTGTAGTAGTGAATGCCCTGATATAATAAATTCACGCGTCTGTTGACTTGTTTCTAAAAAAATCCGGTATTGTCCGGGCCTTCAGGTCTGGATTTACGCCGGTCTATTGGTTGTCGGTCCTGTGCAGTTCTAGGAGGTGCACCCTCCCAGGCTCTGCCTCCCCTCTTTGGGGAGGAGTAAGTTTATTGCTTACTGTCTGAGGCGCCCCTACCGGGGAATGCCGACGGGGCTGCCCAGGCATTTTTTAAACAGACAGAGTGCTCAAATTCTCGAGCGCTGGTTCTTTCCCACTTTCCCGACCTTGTGTCACATCTTACTTTGTGGGAGGAAGATAAGTAAAGACGCTTTACAAACTGTAGTAACACTTATATTATTCATCTCAAGCCTGCCAGGGCATTCACTACTACAAGCACCGGACATATAAATAAACTCTCCAATAACATCGGAGGAGATCGTAAATCTTCGGCCACGTCGACAGATTTTCACCATGAAAAAAATTTTAAAAATTTAAAAAATACAATGTCTGTTTATCATGAGTGTGGTTTTTTAAACCGAAAATTCGGATTTATAAATATATATATAAAAAAAACTATATATATTAAATATATTTTCATTTATTGATATAAATTCACGTGTCTGTTATCTGGTTTCTCAAAAAATGTTTAAATATATATATATGTTTAAATAAAAATAAAAATACATTTTATTTTTACTAACATTAATGTATTTTTATTTCGCTTTAAATATATATATATATATATATATATATATGTGTGTGTGTGTGTGTGTGTGTGTGTGTGTGTGTGTGTGTGTGTGTGTGTGTGTGTGTGTGTGTGTGTGTGTGTGAAAATATATGCTTTAGAATATACTTTGTATTCTTTATGTATACCAACCTCTTCAAAGTGAAAGCTCGATGATTGTAAACATGTAACAACAGAACATATATTCATAATGATCGTAGAATTTATTTGTTCACATGTAGGCAGCATTTTGATTATTTGAGCATGAGGCTCTTAAAATAGATTTGATATATATTTAATAGGGTATGATAGATTATATTAATAACTCAGAACAACATAAAACGTATGCCGATTATAGTCGAATTTTATATTTTTTTGTTTTTTTTTACACGGAGTGTATAGTATTTTTTTATAAAACAGGCATCACACTAGAGATATTAGAATGTTGGTTTGATATTTTAGATTATTTTCTCTTTGATTTATATACTTTATACATTAATTCAGCGTAATTTCAGTCTCCCTAAAATGTTGTTCTCGCGTTGATAATTGGTATCATTTAGTTCTGTATATCTGTTTTGAATTAATACTGCCCAATTTAAATTACGTTCATTATATAATAAGTATTATTTATGAATTGATTTTGGTATTTTTATTAAAAACGTTTAACTATTAGCTCTTATAGTTGTTTTTAATTGAGAATGGTGTGCGTATTCTTCATAGCTCCTCTTCAGATAACAAGATGTCTGCCTTCTCTTGGTAGCGATTTCTGAATCTATGTTGATGAAAGCGAATCCGTTGTGAGTTGTTTGTTTCTTGGACTTTTGTTCGTCGCATTGTTGTGTGTTTTTATCTGATTGAGAACTTTCTGGTTTTCTGATGAGTCCAAGGAAGAAAGCTCCGATATCAACATACAAATGTATGTTGGTCTTTTGTTGAACGAAACGAGTCTGTAATTGTACCAAAGGTTTTGGTTCGAAAAAATGATTCGTAAGATGAATAGGATCTTGGTCTTTGGAATGTAGCAATATGTTTATGAATATATATATATATATATATATATATATATATATATATATATATATATATATATATATATATATATATATATAAAGCGATATATAAATACATATTATTTTTCTAACCCCGTCTTAACATTTTTTATTGAGAGAAAGAGGGATGTAACACTGGTGTAAAAGAGAAACCCAAAAGAGAAAATCGCAAACATCGAGTAAAACTTAACCTCATTGGTCGAGTTAATTAATGACTATATTTTATTCAAGAAATTTTTAAAACATCATTTCCGTTTTACTCTAAAACAAACATATTCAAGAGTTTTGTCGTATTTTTCGTATTTTTTGTACTTTGTAACTATTCTCTGTTGTTTGATGACGAAAGTAGTTCGTCATTCTGCAGAGCGCGTAAGAGAACAACGATGGCTTCAATTTTGTCGCGTTTGATCAATTTTGACGCAATTTTGTTTCTGCCATCAGAGCTTAACGTTTTTTTTCTTTATCTTTTGTCTTTTTTATTTTCATTTCTTCGCATCACGTGATAAAGTGAAGTTCATCTTTGCTTAATTTCTGTTAAAGGTCTTCAGCTGAAAAGCAAGTCGTAAGAAAGTAAATTGCAAAATGCACCCGAAAGCCATTTACAGTCAGATCTTCGAAAGCAATTTCCTTACCTCTGTTTAATGTTCATTCAGTTTGTCTGATAAATTTAATGGCTTGAAGCTACTCTTGAATGAATATTTTCATGGGACGACTTTACAAACATGACAAAAATATTACCGGTGCTGGTAAAAGGAACGTTCTCTCATTCGTTGTGGCAACACTTTTTTCTTGCCAATTGTGTTACTTTTTGAGTGACTTGTGGCGTCAGTCACGTGTAACATTGCTTAGAAGAGATAGATGGAGTTTAGTGGTAAGGAGTTGCAGCGAGGCAATATGAGGCACGGTCGGCCTTTGTGTCCGTTCTTCGGCATGGCATATCTAGACGAAGCAACTAATACAATAAGTTCCGGGGTTGACCGATGAAACAACAGAGACTTAATAGGTGGAATAGATTATACATTCGGACTAGGAATTCACTTTTTACAAATCGCGCAAATTATGACCAATAAATTTGTTACATATTCCTGGTCGTGATCACCTCAGTGCTTTGCATTTCTCAAGGACTGCACTTGTGTCTGCTTAGGGCGCCAAATCTCACCCGTATCTCTTGGAGATATGACTTTCAGAAAATAGACGACAATAATTCTAACGTATGACGTACTGGATTATTTCCTGTTAATTTACTGGTTGTGCCGTAAAAATATGTAAAGAAAAACAAATTCGCGATGATTTCTACTACTGTTAGTAACGAGTTTGTTGGCGGAGTGGATTAGACACTTGACTGCTGATCAAATTTCCTTGTAACTTGGCGTTCGAGTTTCTAGCCTCGGCGTGGATACACTTCGTACGTCTAGGTGTTGGTTAGTATGAAACCCAACAATATCAAAATAATTAAATAATAATTAAATCACATATTTTAATCAATTTTTACGAAATTAATTAAAAATTGACTTTGCAAAATAAGCATTTCGTACAGTATTTTTACTATTCATTTTATTTATTTTCGTTACTAACGTTCGGTAACCTCCTCTTCTATTTCGCTTCTTATTTACGTACGTTTTGTGTATTTTACTTACAATGTTTACATTGTAAGTAAAATTTATAATTCTATTTTTTTCATTTGCTTTTGCTTATGGTAAACAAGTATTGTCCACTAATAAATAAATGATTAACAACTAACAACAGTAAATAATATAAACAATGAAAAAGTATACATATGACCCACGGATGATAACTTGATGTGTATGTCAAATCATCAGAGGAGTGAACATATAGAAATATCCCCAGGCTGTTTAAATATCACCACATTGTCTAGATATATATGGAAACAAAAATAAACATTTGTTTTTGCTGAACCCGACTATTGTTGATTTTGAATTCTCTGAACTGTAATAAATAATGTTATGGATTTGATTGAAAACGGTGGCGGATGTTTAGATAGTTCAGTAATGTATAATGGGTTGTGGCTTAGTTTTCTATGTTACATTGTCCCTTTGTTTTTCCTCTTTATATCTTGACAATGTCGAATTAGTGTTACGTATTGCGTTGTTTCGTACTTCTTTATGTAGATAGATGCGTGCGTTGCGCAGTTCCTCATCGTGCAGTTTCTTAGTCGTTTCTTTCTTTTGTCTTTGTGGCCTTGTTGTCGCTTTTTTTCTTCAATTCGTGTCGTCCTTTTTATCGTCGCTTCTACCAATTCTTCTCGCCGTCACTTCTTTTCGCCGCTGTGTTGATTCTTCGTCTAGAACTCGCGTTTGTCGTTAATGTGCATAAGATCTTCATTGCCTTATAGAAAGAGATTCGGAATGAGATTTATTTGGAGAAAAATATGTTAAATACCAAGTACAAATTACACTTAATTTTAAAGGAGAGAGACAGTTATATTCCTAACTTAACGATAGATAGATAGATAGATAGATAGATAGATAGATAGATAGATAGATAGATAGATAGATAGATAGATAGATAGATAGATAGATAGATCAACACCCATCGCTATCCGCGGTTCTCAATAGTTTTGTTGTTTTTAAGTTATTTTCTTTCAGTGATCGTTCGCTACGAGATTCCCAAACAGTCTGATTTTAAAATCTAATCCTTTCTTCTCGCCATGTTCTCATGTGAGGTCGTATTCGTGGACCACTCTCATCTCTCTAAATCATCTCCTGTTATGCTGACCCTACTCGTCAAATCGATCTAGAATACACTCTAGGAACATTGTTTATTTCACGCCCGGGAAGGTTATTGTGACCGCACACACTCACATGTGTCAAAGTCTAATACTAGTGGATCTATCATCAATAATCTAACATATGTCACATCTTATATAAATAGAGATTTTCTCCATCTGTCAGTCGCAATCTTTCTGCAAGTCATAAATTTTTTAAACGTAATAAATACATATGCAGAATTTGTCTCATTTCGAAATATATGAGATCTTAATTACATTTAGATAAATATTGCATTAATCGTTTACTTCAAAATTGAGTTATTTTGACTTTCTAATAAATAAAGCTTAAAACATTACCTTACCAAAATAAGTATAAGCATAAATTTATTTTATATATATTAGAATTTTAAATCTAGCTGTTAAAATTAGAAAAAAACATAATGTGTGTATAATAATTAATCAATTAACATAGCATAACAAACATTATGTTTGTATTAATAAAGAGTCATACTAAATGAATATACAGCTCTACTTAGTAATGAGCACTATATAAGGATTCACTGAATTGACTCCTATAGAAAAGATTAAACCAAAAGTATATATATTATTATTTCATGAATATAAACTTAGATTATAAAATAATATTTTACGTATAAATATTTTTCAGTATTTAATTCAAAAGTGTCCAATAGGAAGTAGATCTTAGTCTTAGTATGAAATATATTTATGGCAAATAAGTTAGGCGGAAACTTCGTGCTTCATGACCGAGAGAAACAATACGGCTAAATGCATGGATTTACATTTTAGGCTTGTTTTTATAGCTTATCAGTGTTTACTTTAGCTTCTAATAAATCAGAGGCCTTTGTTTTATTACCACCAACACTACCTATTTATTTTCTTCAACCAATCCCTCTGTTTGAAAAGTATTATGGGGGTTCTACTTTTAAAGTGGTCTTACACTGTCGCATTTTTCCTGTTTACTATGCCATCATAGATTTATTTTAGAATAATAATTTTATCAGTATTTCATTTATTTTTCATTTAGTTTTTATTTAAACCAAGATCCAACGTGCTAATCAATGCGTCCACCGTGACAGCTGTATGGAATTCTACTTATAGGTAAGAACATAATAAGTCTAAAAGAGTATTTCATTTCAAAGGAAAATAACTTCGTATTATTGTGTAGATAAAAAAATCTCCATAATGGGACTTGAATAATTACTTTTTAATACATAGTATTTGTAATATCCACATGAAACGGACCGTAAAAAATGTTATGTTTTTTGGAAATATGAAAAAATAAAAAAATAAAATAAAACCATGGTTATTGGAATATAATATGAACTGACCTATATATATATATATATATATATATATAATTATTTCCACAATCACACAACGCCGCAGCCCACAACCCATGAAAGCCACAAACCGGAAGTCCTGGACTCGAGTGTCGCCACTCTTAGGTCTCATCCGAACTCAAGATTCGAAACGCCCCGGTTTATATAATTTATGCTATTTAATCTAATGTAATCTAATGTATATATATATATATATATATATATATATATATATATTGCAAGTGAGCTACACAGAGGCTTCCGCGTTTCATCTTCGTGAGAAATCGCCAGGCTAAAATTAGCCTGACGATTCCCTACGGGGATGAAACTCGTTAGCCTCAATGTAGCTTACTTGCCATGAATATATTTTTATAACTTTCTACCTAGCTCTACTCACGTATTGTTGAAGTAAATACTAAAAACCGATACATAGAATATTATATCTCCTTATGTGGAAACATGAAATATATACATATATATATATATATATATATATATATATATATATATGTGTGTGTGTGTGTGTGTGTGTGTGTGTGTGTGTGTGTGTGTGTGTGTGTGTGTGTGTGAATAGATCCCAACTGTAATCACAGTTTAAGGTGGTAACATTTAAAAAATACATCAATTATTTTCTGACATGGACTAAATTCCTGTCATACTCTGTTTAATGAAGTGTCCATCGGAAGAGCACCGGTTCATTCTTGCTGCAGTGGGCAGAATTGTTATTCGCGTGGAAAGTTATTTCCTTTCGCTTCAATCGTCTTTCCGAAATGAGCGCGTAAAATTATTGTTTTTTCTGTTTTGTTTGTTTTTCTTTCTCATTTAGCTTTCTGGTTGAAAAAATAATGAAAAAAAAATACTGGAAAAATGCGTTTAATCCTTGTGATTTATGAATTGGGGTTAAAAGAAGTTTAATAAGTTCATTATGAAATGAAAGTACACAAAAATGAGATAATCAGATTATGCCTCTAAAAGCAGGTTACAAATACACACACACACACACACACACACACACACACACACACACATATATATATATATATATATATATATATATATATATATATATATATATATATATATAATTAGTTAATTAAATATAATAGATAGCCATTTTGTTTCACGCTTAAAACCGAAGTGAGCGATATCAACACAGCTGGGGAGCTTAAAAATGATGATTTTATCCGACGATTCACATCAAGCGTGAAACCAGTGGTTATGACTGAATAGTTCATACATTTTATTTAATTGCTATAACGCTCTGACCAAGAAGGTATCAAACACTATAAAAGTGTAAATCCGACATTTTGAGCCGATGCTCGTCAGCATCAATATATATATATATATATATATATATATATATATATATATATATATATATATATATATATATATGAGAGAGAGAGAGAATACTATACAATTATATGTTGCTTACCCATTTATATCAGCAGTTTGTGAGGTTATCGTGAAATCAAACCAGTGGTGTTGAATACTACGTTAATCCCTATCGTCAAATGGATCACTCCAACGTCTGACTCTTAATTTAACTTATATTATCAGTATACCTATCTGTTTATCTAAATTTAGAAAAAAAAATTGTTTTTTCCTTTTCCCTAACTAAAACCTGATGTGTAACATCTTCAGCAAATCAGAATTAGTCTTAGCAGATTGTGCTACACGCTACTTTAGAGCATTTGACCCTATTAACCTTTGAACATTTGACCCTATGAACCTTTGAACAGTTGACCCTATGAACCTTTGAACAGTTGACTCTATGAACCTTTGGACAGTTGACCCTATGAACCTTTGAACCGAATATGGCGACGTTTTCTTGGTTTAGTTCCATTAAATAATGTTTAAACTAAATACTTTTTCATTGTTGTTTGGGCATTTGTTAATATAAGTGTTAACTTATATTAACAATTGTTAACTTATTAAATTATCTTATGTTAAGTTATGACCAGCGATTCTAATACCAATCTTCACAGTTCATTCTTTTTTTATTTTATTGTACAAAAGATACAAGTCTTATTTTGCATCAAAAGCAAAAAGCTAAATAATGTCGTCTTATTTTGCACTAAAAGCAACAAAAAAATTACTCGTCTTTGCATCGAAAGCAAAATAATCTCTTATTTTGCATGCAAAAATAATAATCTTGTCTTATTTTGCATCAAAAAAAATAATAATCTCCTGTTGCATGAAAAATAATAATCTTGTCTAATTTAGAATCAAAGGTAAAAGACAAAATAATATTGTCTTATTTTGCATCAAAATCTAAAAACAAAATCATCTTGTCTAATTTTGCATCAAAAGTAAAAGACAAAAAACACAATAATATTGTCTTATTTTGAATCAAAATCGAAAAACAGGATAATATTGTCTCACTTTGCATGAAAAGCAAAAAACAAAGTAATCTCCTGTTATTTTGCATAAAAATAATAATCTTGTCTAATTTTGCATCAAAAACAAAAGACAAAATAATCTCGTCTGATTTTGCATCAAAAGCAAAAAGTATATAATAATCTTGTCTTATTTTGCATCAAAAGCAAAAAAAAAAAATCTTGTCTTATTTTGCATCAAAAAAAAAAAAGTCTTGTCTTATTTTGCATCAAAAACGAAAAATAAATATATGACGATGAGTGTAGAATTTTTATTGCTTAACTATTTGTGAAAAGGTCATCGGTGAGCTTCTCTAATGTGTCTTATTAACCTTGCATTACTTGACTTACATTATTGGGAACCTCTAGCAAGTGGCTCAGAAACGATGTGATCGTATATTTTATCATGTCGTTTTAATTCTGCAATGATTTTACTTTACTTTTACCCATGCATGGAATATTGTCGCTACATCTGGGCTGGTTCATCTACAACTAGGGTCCAAAAAAGAGTCTCAAATCAAATAAATCCCGCATTGTCAATCAAGCTCCAACTCCTGCTTCATTGCCACAATGTTGCATCCCTGTGCTTATTTTAATGTGGTCGGACTAACTCGTAGCACTTGTGTCCCCTCAACGTAAACACCCCTGACTACCCCGACAAGCAGCAAAATTTCACCCTTTCACTGTAGATGACAGAAAGCTTTCTACTCTAATAATTTCGTCTCTCGAACTGCTACACTTTTCAATTCTCTCCCTGTTTCCTGCTTCCCTGAATGTGTTAACACGCAGAAATTCAAATGTGATGCGAACAGACATCTCGCTACTCAACACCCTACTGAGAGTATCTGTTGTGGTGGCAACCACTCATTTGCATATACGAATAACGTTACACTATAAATGGCAAGCCTAGGTTGGCCTTAGTGTGTGTTACCTAAATGCCACCGGAAGTGACGCCGAAGAGCGTACATGTCCTCCCACCAAGACTCTCTGACTCGACACCTTCATTTGTACATACTGTAACTATACCTTTTCTTTAATACACTTATTATTGCATTCTCCTTGTTGTTTGCGTCTTCATTGTATTCCTCACTAATTATTGTTCAACCTTGCAACCACAACAGTTGGCGACGAGATATGAAGCGTCAAATATAACAGTTTGACGAAGAACTATTGAAAAAAAAAAAGTGCAATGCAAAGTGTTGACGAGCAAACAGATTTTACGCTAAAGAAAAGTTTCAACTTAAGTGAAAAAAAAAAACTCGCACGTGGCAAAAGCGACAATTTACGCCGTTTTCTGGGAATCCGACTTGCGAACGAATGTAAAAGTGAATTTTTGTTTTGTCGCTAAACGACAAATCTGTTTTGTATTACTAAAAGACCAACTTGCAAACGAAAAGCGGATTTTGTTCTGTCGCAAAACGACAGGTCAGACTCGTATTACGAAAAGCAAGGAAGTAACCTACGAAAAAAAAAAGTTCACCAGTGGATTCTAATTACTGCTCCCCGTTAGCAAAACAACAACTAAAGGAATATTTTAATTAATAATTTGTTTGGCGGCGGTACTAAAAGGAAATACCATAGCTAGAAATTAAAGCTCAAGGAAATGATTTTTTTTTTTAAAGTTGTCACTGGATAACGGATAATACAGTAAAACGTCACGAAAGAAAAAAAAAGGGTAATCTCAATTTAAGAGTATTTTAATTACTAAAAAAACTCCAAAGAACTAAATGTACTGCATACATTTTTTTCAATTGTGACTCGAAAAAAAAAAAAAAAAATGGAAGACTTATCAAAAATGTTCATGCAATTTTTACAGGCACAAGCTGATCGCGAGGAAAGACAAAATGAACGTTTTGCTAAAACACTGGAACTACTAAAGAGTAATCGAGAAAATGTCGACAGTGTTAATTTCTCCCATACAACTATCTTTAATAGTATGGACACATTTAATTATGTGCCGAGGGAAGGAAAGACTTTTGAAGCATACTATACAAGATACGAGGATGTCTTTCAACTGGACTGCAAAAATTGGCCAAATAGTCAGAAAGTGAGCCTCTTACTCAGGAAATTGGGTACATCAGAACACAGCAAATTCATAGATTACATATTACCTAAAAAAACTGCGGAATTAGAGTTCATGGAAGCTGTGAAATTACTAAAAGAATTATTTAATCCAAATATATCTCTTTTTCATAAAAGATGGTTGTGCATGAATCTAAGAAAGATGGACAACCAAGATTATTTGACATACGCATCAGTTGTCAATAAAAACTGCGATAATTTAAAGCTTGCGGAACTAACGGTAGAAGATTTTAAATGTCTAATCTTCGCACAAGGGTTAGTTTCCACGAAAAATGCAGAAATACGCAGACGAGTGTTGTCTAAGCTGGAATCTGAGCAAGATTTAACCCTCCAGAAACTAGCAGAGGACTGTGAAAGGGCCATTACACTAAAAAGATTTAAAAAATATAGAAGAATCCGGAGTGGCATATGTCAGAAAAGTTAGAAAACCATACACACCAACCAAGAACTTTACAAAGAAAAGCAATCGAAATGGAACGGGATATTACAATCCTAATAACCATAAATATAGGACAGAATATAACAAGCCTCTTCCTAGATATAACTGTAAGAGATGTGCAGAAAAGCATTGGGAATCAGATTGTCCTTATAAAAAGAAAAAATGCTACATTTGTAAGAAGGTAGGACACAAAAGCGATTGCTGCAGATATAAAGATTACACCAGAAAGAGAGTACAGCAAACAAAATCAAATACAAAATTAGACAAAGATAACAAGCCTCTTCCTAGATATAACTGTAAGAGATGTGCAGAAAAGCATTGGGAATCAGATTGTCCTTATAAGAAGAAAAAATGCTACATTTGTAAGAAGGTGGGACACAAAGGCGATTGCTGCAGATATAAAGATTACACCAGAAAGAGAGTACAGCAAACAAAATCAAATACAAAATTAGACAAAGATCGGCGAAAATACGTAAAAGTGGAAATATTTAAAACACCAATAAAGTTACAACTCGACTCCGGCTCCGATATTTCTATTATAAACCTGAATACATGGAAAAAGTTGGGTAAAAAACCAACCATGATGAAAACGAGTAAATCAGCCCGGACGGTAACTGGTGGTGGTATAAAATTTGAAGGAGAAGTTGTCCTTCCGATAAAATTAAAAGGGATTACGAAGAAATTAAAAATATTCGTACTGAAAAATAGTGAAAATCTCTTTGGAATAGATTTAATTGAGAAATTTGGACTATGGGATAAGCCAATCAATACATTCTGTAAAAAATAGAATGTTCTTCTCCAACAACAGTAAATATAAAAGACGATTTAAAAGAATTATTTCCTGAAGCATTCACGACTAACTTAGGTCGCTGTAATAAATTCAAGGCCTCGTTTGAACTTAAAGAAAACGCCAGCCCAATTTTTAGAAAAAAGCGAAACGTTCCGTTCGCTGGGTTGGAAAAGATTAATAAAGAATTAGATAGATTGGAACAGACAGGAATTCTATCAAAATAGAACACAGCGAGTGGGCAGCCCCCACCGTATACGTAAAGAAAAAGATATTGAAATCTGTGTGACTTCAAATCTTGGGAGGGAGGTGTTGTGGTGGCAACCACTCATTTGCATATACGAATAACGTTACACTATAAATTGCAAGCCTAGGTTGGCCTTAGTGTGTGTTACCTAAATGCAACCGGAAGTGACGCCGAAGAGCGTACATGTCCTCCCACCAAGACTCTCTGACTCGACACCTTCATTTGTACATACTGTAACTATACCTTTTCTTTAATACACTTATTATTGCATTCTCCTTGTTGTTTGCGTCTTCATTGTATTCCTCACTAATTATTGTTCAACCTTGCAACCACAACATTATCCCTGTAGACATGGTTTTTAATAGTAGCCCCTTACGTCCAAGTGGAAATGCTCCTTGTTTGGGTTGAATACGAGGACGAAAAGTAGAACGAAATAGTTTTAAATTAAAGTTTTGAAAAGTCAAGGAAAAAGCAAGATAAACCAACAGAAATGTTTGTCGCTTTCCTTTCGTTAATCAGAAACTGCGTAAATAAGCATATTATTTTTTCTTCTCACGGAGATGTTACGAACTTATCTCAAAATAAGAAAAAAATACGAATCATGTGAATCGTAAATATTTTTTATATATATATATATATATATATATATATATATATATATATATATATATATATATATGTGTGTGTGTGTGTGTGTGTGTGTGTGTGTGTGTGTGTGTGTGTGTGTGTGTGTGTGTGTGTGTGAAGTTGAATTATGATTGGGTTCCAATCCTTAGACTGGCAGCAATTAACATTTCCTACACTCATGATTGCATAAATCATGAAACACTAGTGTCTGTAGGTAAAAAATAATTAATATTTATAAACAATATTATATATATATATATATATATATATATATATATATATATATATATATATATGCATGTTTGGTTAAACAGTAGCGACAGCTTCTGTTTATTTATTCTTTGATTCGTTTTTTCAATTCGTCGCACGACCGATTTGTTATTGTCGTCTATGTTGTATAAAAAATCGCCATATTTTCGCGAACGTTTTCGGTCGTGCGACGAATCGAAAAAACGAATCAAAAAATAAATAAACAGAAGTTGTCGCTACTGTGTAACCAAACAAGGAATGCTGCCTAATTACACAAATTTCAATATATATATATATATATACGTAAAATTTGGTTATTTCAAGCGACGGAACAAAAATGAAGCCGTTTAAAATGCAATCCTTTAGATTTTTAGGGGCATCAGCAAAATGAACAGCTACGATTACAGAAAGAATGTCTGATCCTACGTCAATATAATCGAAGCAAAAAATAGAATTACAGAAAAGAAATATCTGGCACAAAATAAGAGACGCGAGAAGATGTTCATTCAGACACAACAGCAGCAGAACTAAGTATCTGAATTGTCAAATGGGTGGCAAAAGAGTACAGACGAAAGCGTGTTCTAGCAGAGCATGGTTCGAAACATCACTGATATTTTCAAATAAGATCCGGATAACGAGGTTCTTTTGCCTCGTATTTCAGGCGTTATAAAGACATATATAATACAGACGGTGAAAACTGGACTGATTGCAAAAACGTTTGGTTGCTGATAAGGAAATTAGGCTCAGTGGAACCTACGAAATGTGGAAATTATATTTAACCTCAAAAGACCAGCGAGATAAAATTAAGTGAAGCGATACAATTGTTGACTAAATAATTTATTCCAAAATCATCTCTTTTCCACAAGAGGTGGAAATGTTTGAACCTTACAAAAAAGGATAATGAGGACTACGCAACTTTTGCAAGCATAGTAAATAAACACTGCGAAGACTTCAGGATATCGGAATTAAGTGCTAATAACTTCAAATGTCTCATATTTGTAGAAGGATTGGTGTCGAACACACATTCGGATATTGGAAAAGGGAATTCTTTAACAAACTGGAAAATGAGCTAAAGTTAAAACTCAAGCAAATAGCCAACAAACCAGGATTCAAAGGACAGCGAACAGAATGAAGAAAAATCTGCAAGGAAAACAAATGACTTCACCAGAAAAATTTGATAGTCAAAAGAGAAGTAGTATGGCCCCTAAACCGTGTTGCGGACCGATGCATTGGTACAGAGATTGCCCCTATAAAACAAAGAATTGTTTCAAATGTGATCGCGTAGGGCATAAAAGTACGCATTGCAGAACAAAAAAGTATAACAAAAAAGAATGTTATTAGAATTGCCAAATGTAACGAAATTGGAAATATTAGGAAGTTTGCTCAAGTCAAATTAGTAAATAGAAACATGAAAATGCGGCTCCGATTTCTCATTTATAAATCTGCAAACATGGAAGAAAATCGGCAACCCAAGTTTATTGATGACAAATAAAATCGCAAAAAGCGCAACCGGAGAGTAAATCAAATTCGAATGCGAACTGATGATGACAATTACTCGAATTATTACTCACAAATACTTTTAGTTCTAGCGTTTTTCTTTTCTCTTGAAATGTGACACTTTAAGGAAAAACGCTAAAACTTAAAGTATTTGTGATTAATAATTCCAGTAATCTGTTAGCACAGATTGGATGGAAAAGTTCTAACTGTGGGGTTTACCGATAAATTCTTTTTGCCAGAATGTGAAAACTGAAGAATCCGCGGAAGAGATTTTTTTAAATAGAATTGAAAGACAATTCTTCACAAGTTCTTTTTCTACTGGGCTTGGTAGATGCAACGAAGTAAGTGCACAATTTGAGTAGAGACCGAATATACAACCAATCTTCAAAAAGCAGTGAAATGCTCTGTTCGCGTCAGAAGATAAAATAAACATGGAACTGGATAGGATCGAGAAAATAGGAGTGCTATCAAGGGTTGAATATAGCGAATGGGTTTCGCCACAGTTTACGTAAAGAAAAAGAATCACGAAATCGGTGTATGCGCAAATCTAACGGGTTTGAACCAGGCATTGAGAGATTACCATTATCCGTTAAAGTTTTTTTTCGAAAGTGGATTTAAGCGACGCATATTTGCAGATCTCAGTGGATGAAGGGTTATACAAATTTGAAAAACTACCGTTTGTGGTAGAGATGGCGTCGGTTATATTTCAGCAGGTAATGACCGGATTACTTAGCGGTCTAGAGTTTGCGACGGCCTATCTTGATGATATTTTAATAATTAGTAAAACTACGGAGCAATATTCAGAGCACATACATTAAGTTTTTCAAATAATTCAAAAGTACGGTCACAAACTAAAAGAAGAGAAACGCGAATTCTTTATGGAACAAATTAAATATCTGGGTCAGATAATAGACAAGAATGGGAGAAGACCCGACACAGAGAGAGACGGCGCAATAAAGAATTTGCCAGAAAATATATCGTTTTTGCAGAGTTTCCTTGGGTTAGCGAATAACTATTACGTATTTATCCCAAGTATGCACAAACTACGAGTATTGAAGGAGAAACATTGGATTTGGATGGTAGAGTGCCAGGGGTATTTGAGATAATAAAGAACATTCTCACGTCTGATTTGTTTTTATCTCATTATGATCCCGAACACGAAATCATTATAGCTTCCGATGCGAGTTCATTCGGCATATGAGCATGTATTTTACACAGAATGGACGAGGGTTCGCTGAAGCCGATAGCGCATGCGTCTCATACACTTTTATCAGCGGAGAAGAGCTACTCGCAAATAGAAAAAGAAGCACTGGCATTATTTTTGCGAAAACAAAGTTTCACCATTTCGTAAAAGGAAGAATATTGTTTTACAAACTGATCATAAACCTTTATTAACAAGATATGGATCGAAGAAGGGGTTACCTACACATACGTCTAACAGATTACAGAGACGGGAAATCCTCCTCCTAAATAATAACTGCAAGATGAAGTATCTTCCATCTTTAAAGATCAGTCATGCGGACGGACTGTCTAAATTAAGACCGAAATCTGTCGAACCCCTTGACGACGCGGTAATTGCCTCTCTACTAACAGAAGTTTAAGTGTAAAACACGTTGTGTACATCGTAAGAGAACTTCCAGTGACATTTAGAGAGATAAAGATAAAGGCTATGAACGAATGGATGGTAACATGTAATGCTGCTTAGACAAAGCTCCTTTCTTTCAACAACTACAAGAACCCTCTTCAACCGAAATTAATTGAAAAAAAAAAGAAATAAGACCCTACCTGAGAGTTCAACGTTCAAACTCCTCGACCTAACATTCACATTTAGCATGAATTTGAACAAATAAATAGAAAACATTACCACAGCTGCTGCAAAGAAAGTGGTATCTCTCTACCGTGCTACAAAACTTCTCACACCTGACAGTATCCTATATATATATATATATATATATATATATATATATATATATATATATATATATATATATATATAATGACGATAGAAGCCCTTTTTACAATGCGTGACAAATTTTTTTTATTTTTTTCCGATTAATTTCGGAGGAAACCGCCATCATCAGAGATATGTTTTAACCCTTATTTTTTTTATAAAATAAACAAACTTTTACTTTTGTTTATAGGTAAGACGTCCTGAGTTGGTGTGACGTTATCCGCTAAGATGTAATAGGCGGGTTTGAGAAGAACGGAAAAACCAGAGCGTGCCGCGAGATTAATTCTTTTAGATATTGTTCGTTCTTTTTTTACAAGCATTGAATCAAAAGTAATAAAATGACGATAGAAGCCCTTTTTACAATGCGTGACAAATTTATTTCTTTTTTCTTTTTTTCCGATTAATTTCGGAGGAAACCTCCATCATCAGAGATATATTTTAACTCTTTTTTTTTATAAATAAAACAAACTTTTACTTTTGTTTATAGGTAAGACGTCCTTAGTTGGTGTGACGTTATCCGCTAAGATGTAATAGGCGGGTTTGAGAAGAAGAACGGAAAAGCCAAAGCATGTCGGGAGGTTAATTCTTTTAGATATTGTTCGTTTTTTTTATAAGCATTGAATCAAAAGTAATAAAATGACGATAGAAGCCCTTTTTACAATGCGTGACAAATTTATTTCTTTTTTCTTTTTTTCCGATTAATTTCGGAGGAAACCTCCATCATCAGAGATATATTTTAACTATTTTTTTTAATAAATAAAACAAACTTTTACTTTTGTTTATAGGTAAGACGTCCTTAGTTGGTGTGACGTTATCCGCTAAGATGTAATAGGCGGGTTTTATATATATATATATATATATATATATATATATATATATATATATATATATATATATATATATATATATACACACAAAGCCACCACCCGCCCATGCATGGAGTATTGTTTTCACATCTTGGCTGGTGCACCATCCACTAGTTTCTTCCTCTTAGACAAAGTCCAAAAAAATGTCGCTAGCCATCAAGCTTCAGCCCCTGCCCCATCGCCGAAGTGTTGCAACCTTGTGCTTGTTTGAAAGTACTTCAATGGAATGTGCTCGGATGAACTTGCTGTTCTGGTGCCCCTTGACGTAAATAAATTCGAACAACCCGACAATCAGCTAAATCTCACCCATTTGCTTTGGATGTCCCCATATGCCGGAGAGCCTTTTACTCCAATAGCTTCTTTCCTCGTACTGCCGGCCTATGGAACCCCTCCCTGTTCTTTGCTTCCTTTACTGTACCGACATGCAGAAATTTAAAACTAATGTTTATAAGCATCTTACTGCACTGCTTCCAATACAGGATGACTTCCCCAGTAGTTCCACCCAAATTCTCAGTAACCCTTACGTCTACAGTAGCAGCATGCCTTGTTTAGGGTAAACTTTGTTTTAAAAAAATGAAATAAAATAATAATAATAATAATAATAATAATAATAATAATAATAATAATAATAATAATAATAATAATAATAATAATAATAATGATCATATAATAATGATCATATAATAATAATAATAATAATAATAATAATAATAATAATAATAATAATAATAATAATAATAATAATAATAATAATAATAATAATAATAATAATAATAATAATAATAATAATAATAATAATAATAATAATAATAATACACAAAGTAGTCGTAGGGGGGGGTCAAGGAAGATAGGAAGACCGAAGAGGGGCAGAACTAATCAGATCTCCACTGGAAGAGGGCGAAGTGCTGGGACGTTGGGGAGGCTTATTGCCACCCAAATCCCAGGGGAGACCAATGGTCATTGCCAGCGAGAAATCAATGATAGGCGGCTGTTGCGATGGTGATCGAAAAGAGGTGGGGAGTACTGGAACTCTGAGGAGGCTTGTTGTTACTCATACTTCAAATAACGTCATTGGTTGTTGTCGGTGAGCAATCACTGATGATAACTTGTGTGAGAACTCCTACAAATAATGATACATTTATTTATATTGGATCTACTGCAACAAAAAAATTTTAAACAATTACTTAAGTAATGGCAGAGCAACTAACACAACCTCTGTTTATAAGCATATTTTATATCTTAAAAATAAATAACTCCCATATTCGTATTAGGTGATTTCGTGTGGTGTGTTTTTCTGGGAGGTCTTCTTGCAATGGGGTTGATACGTTTTCAATTCAATGTCAGAAAAATCAAAACCTGGGCGGTTATTGATCACACGGCCAATGACCTGCAACTGTTAATTTTTCAATAACTGTTATACTTTCTTTTATCTGAGTTGAATCGTGTTATGAGCACTATATATATGTATGTATGTATGTATATATATATATATATATATATATATATATATATATATATATATATATATATATATATATATATATATATATATATATATATATATATATATATATTTTATACTTATCTTTCTAAAGTTAAGTATCTTTATATGTTTATATATTTGTATGTACAGGTTCACTCCTAAACTAATTAACCGATCATTATTAATTTTGTAACACATCTGCTAGGCGTAAGGGTGAACTAATTTAGTTTAATTTAGTTTTATGCAAAGTGGGATAAAAAATGGTAGAAGCTTTAAATTTTAGACATTTTCTAGAATCAAAATCATGTCATGGATTGTGATCAAAATTTCTTTAAGATTCTAGACAAGGTTTAGTATAATTATACATTGAATATTATCTACGTAATGGGACTGGGCGGGTATTCTTCTAGTATATATATATATATATATATATATATATATATATATATATATATATATATATATATAATACTATTTCATGTATCCACATAACATTTTATAAGGAGATATAATTTTTTATGTATCAATTTTCAGTATTTACTTCAACAGTGCTCGATACGTAAGTAGAGCTAGGTAGTAAACTATGAAAATATATTTATGGCAATTAAGCTACACAGAGGCTTCCGCGTTTCATCCTCGGGGGGAATCGTCAGGCTAAAATTTTAGCTCAGTTCACAATTTCCTTTCTTAACAACAACAAAAAACATGCAATGTCAAAAAAACAGACTTCCTATCTCAACAACATGCAAGCAATTACAAAGCGGTAAAATTTTCTTTTGATGCTAGTCGCATCGAAAATGCTAATAAAACAATTAAGTGTACAAAAATACTCGATGAATCAAATAGGCATAGTCGATTTTTTTTTATTTATCTTTAAATAAATTGCGTAAGACATGTTCATCTATACGCTTTTTTTCTTTGTTAAGAATAAAAAATAAATAGGAGAAAAGAGACAACGTTTACGTTATATTGATGAATCGAAAATGTATTAAAAATAAAAAGAGAGGAAAAAAATAAAATAAAATGAAAGGTGGGCATGCATATAGTTTCAGACCAAAATTGACACTTTTGTTCAATAAATTCTCATTGAAAACTAAGAGAACAACTTTTCGTTGTCTAATACATTATATTTTTTAATTATTATTCAAATTTAATATTCGACATCATGATGTCGATTTTACATGTAAAGGAGTACATTTGACGTAGGCACATAGCGTATCCACGGAAATGAAAAATCAGTTGTTGACAATTCAACAGAAAATCTTCATATGATTAAAATTTCTTCCAAATATTCTATCGTAAAATTGTCGTCTTGTTCTGTTTACTTTAAAAAACTGACACCTCACTCAAATCGACCAATTAGATAATGACCTCAAGTTTACCCCTGAAATGGATGACCAATTTGTGGTCTGTGCAAAACATTTTAACCGCGCATTTAAAACGATTTGAATCCGTTAAAAACAAGAATCTGACAAACATTTTTTTTTCACTGAGCGTTTTTAATTAAAATGAGATATGGTGATTTTCAAAATAAATTCCGAAACTTTATGTTTGTAAGACAAAGATTGATTAAATTATTTCCAAGCTGTAATTCTCATAGCATTTTTTTCTTTTAACTTAACCTCGATTTAACTCTGTTGAACGAGGTTCAAACCCGGTTAGCTAGCCCTTTCATTCTTTTATTTTTTGATTAATCATCTTGAGTAAAAATAAATATGGTCTGTTTATAGCCATAATAAAGTATACTACAAATATATATATATATATATATATATATATATATATATATATATATATATATATATATATATATATGGTACACGTATTGTATTAGTTTCTGTAGATGTAAATCCGTTGAAACTCAAGTGTTTATAAAAGGTGCTCAATAACAAGTAGAGGTGTTCTTAAGTATATATATATATATATATATATATATATATATATATATATATATATATATATATATATATATGAAAAAGACAAACGAAAAAGACAAATTTACTTTTCTTTTTTACTACACTTCATCTATATTTTCCATTTCTTTTCCTTCTTTACTTTTTTGAAGACGTTCGTTGATCTGAACGAAACCGATAAAATCTCTCGTTTCTTGATAGTTATTTCCAGTATTTAAATTTGTTTCTTGTTTGTCTTTTTCACACATCTTGTCTTTAACGGCATTTCATTTTATGATATGTCGTGAATTTTATCTTCTATATGTAAAGTCGAAAGCTTGGTCAATGTTTAAGGTTTACTTTAGAAAAAAAACACACGTCGTTATTTGACTTTCTTCATACTATTCTCTCTCTCTCTCTCTCTCTCTCTCTATATATATATATATATATATATATATATATATATATATATATATACCATTATTTAATAAAGTAAATATTAAATTATTTTTTTCCTACATACGCCGGCATTTTAAACTTACGCTATCATCAGTAAGAGATGCTAATTTCAACCGGTCGCAAGATTCGATCACAGTTACAGAATAACCTTAGACTCCGCAAGCAAACACACTAACCAAACAGCCACGCAAAATTACCACGTAAAGTAAGGGAATTAATTTCAATTTATGCTTAAGCACAGACAATAGATTACCTAGAGTGTTCAACAAACGTTGTCGGAACATGGCATATTGCGACATGGCAGTCTATTTTTAACTCCCCGAACAATTCAATTTCAATTTTTTTAAACGGTCGAATAACAATATTTATTAAAGTAAATATTAAATTATTTTTACCTACGTACGCCGGCGTTTCAAGGTTACGCTATCATCAGTCTAGGAGATGATAATTTCATACAGTTGCATAGATTCGAACCCATATAATGAATATATATATATATATATATATATATATAATGAAAATATATTCATGGCATGTAAGCTACACAGAAACGTCCATGTTTCATTCCTTAAGTAAATCATCAGACTAAATAGGCTGCGTATGTATGTGGTGTGTGTATGTGGTGTGTGTATGTATGTGGTGTGTGTGTCTGCGTGCTTGCGTATACATAGGACTATCCCACATAATCTAGGTGTTGTAAACCATGTAATTTAGGTTATAATAATTAATAACTCGTAAAACAAAATGGATGACTTTTCAACAGAAAGGTTTAACATATTTATTAAAAGTGAAATTAGAATGAAATGAGTTATTTAGCCGCTGTAACGTGAGAAGAAATATGAGCCAGTCTGATCCGTGTCAATGTTTACTTTTCACTCCGGAAGCCACTCGACAAGGGGGGATAACTCTGAAATGGTCCAAGGGACATAACTGCGTTTTCTTTAGTTATCCTAACATCTCCCCGTTTTAATCTTTAACTGTATCGAGCGCACCTGGAGTCAACTTGGAGGTGCTTTACTCTAGTGCGACTGCGCTTTGGCCAAGTTCTGGGAGGTCTTTGATAATTCTCATCTGAATTTGTCTGCATGAGATATGATGGAGATGGCAGTTCAAATGTGTCCATTAACAAATCAAATGGAATGGTTGTTCTGTTGTCCACTAAGTTGCCTACAGAGAATCTGAGACGCAACTGGTTTTTGTGCCGTGCCCAAAATTGATTTCCGACTTGAACATCATACAGAAATTGTCCATTTATTTTGCGGATGATGCCTGGTACCCAGTTTGGCCGGCCAGGTCTGTAATTCCGAGCAAACACTTGTGTGCCAACTGAAAATGCTTTTGTTTTGTTAGGGCTTGGTTGTTGCCTTTGTGGCTGGGGACGTGAAGCGTCCAGTGTGGTACGGAGTTTTCGTCCCATGAGTGCCTCTGCTGGTGATAGACCATTCTTCACAGCTCCATTTGGTGTTATTCTATAAGAAAGGAGGAAAGCATGTAGCATCTCCTCTGTTGTTCCCTCCCCTCTTGCTTTTAGTAGTGCTCTTTCGAATGTGTCTACAAATCTTTCGGCCTGTCCATTGGATTGAGGAAGGTTCGGTAGCGACCGAACGTGTGTTATGCTGAATGTAACCCTGGGTGTATGGCTGACGAGCACGCAACATTGTGTGCAATTTCTGCTTAGGACTGTTGTATTGCGAGGACCCGAACCTTGCTGCTACTGCTGCTGCTGCTGGACCACTTGGCGGGAGATGCTATGTAGAAAAGTAGGGTGCCTGTTGTTGAGGCTGTGGCGGTCCATACCAATTGAGGTGGGGTCCTGGCTGGTACACCTCTGGTGAGTAATTGACTCGATGGTGAATTGGTGCTTGCTTCATGTAGGAGGTGGTTGGTCGAGGTCTTGCTGTGGTAGTTTTCTCTGTAGATGATGTTATTGGAGATGTTGGCAAATGGAAACATGCTTCAATATCCAGCCATACTTTGTAGTCTGGATTCTGATCAACTGCCTTTTCTTCCAAAATCACCTTGATTGCCATAACTTTGTCAAATGTGGTTGAGATGAATGAACCAGTGATTTTAGTGCCATCAGGAATTTCTACAAAATCTTCTGATCCTTGTCGTTGTACAAGAATCGTGATTTTCTCAGCATTACCGGTCACATCAACCTTGAGCAGCTCTACCCCTTGAGGGTCATCAGTCAGTTTAACGGTGATGCTAGGTTTGGGGTCAGTAGATGTAGTTGGTACAATCCATCCAGGTCCATCAGGTCTGCCATCACTTACTGTAGAGTTTGGTGTGTTTGGTGTTCCACTAATGTAGTCATCAGGTATGAGGGTTTTATCAGTCATACCCTTAGTAGACTCACATCGAACTGATGTTGTTGAAGTAGGTTCTGATGTTGTGGTGATTTTAGGAGTCACTGTGGTAATCATTGGTGTTGATATTATTGTGGGAGTTCCTGTTGAAAGTGGAGCCAAAGGTTGGTCCAAACGAAAGGTTGGTGGTTGGTCGATTGTTCCGCCGCCGTTGCTGTTTCTTCTTGCTGAGGTCGTCTTTATTGCTCTGAGGTGACGATGTGGACACCACCTCACATATTTGGTTGAGTGGAATGTCGAGAAGACCTAGTAACTCGATAAAATCAAGTCCCAGCAAATTATGGCATGAATTTGCTATGTATACGGTATCTGACACCGTTTTTCCTTTCATTTTGACGGTAGCGGGTAATTGACCAGTGATGTGAACACAATCTCCAGAAGCACTCTGTGCTACTTGACTTGTTGGTGTCAATGAAAGCTGGCCTATGTCTTCCCATAGTTTTTGTGATATAATAGTTATATCTGATGCTGTATCGATCTGCAATTGAATAGGATGGCCATTCAATTGTACTGTAACATATTTTCGTTTGGATGTTTGGTTTGAGAGAAAAGTTGCTATCAGACTGTTTGTTTTTGAAAAACTGTTTGTTTTTGAACTGTGTTGATGTCGTTGCCTGTTGTGTGTATGTGAGGTTTGCCTATTATGGGTTGGTTTTCGTCCTGGAGGGGTGCAAAATCCCTCTTTATATCCGAGTCGATTGCAGCTGCGACAGCGGTGTGTCTTGAAGCTGCAGTATCGCACAAAATGCCAGTTGCCACAATTCCAACAATCTGTTGGGGGCTGGACTGATTTTGAAGTCGGTGAGGTGGGCCGACGTTGTTTTTGAACTGTGTTTACCATGGATGCGGATGCTTGTTGTATCATAGTTGAATCATGTTTTAGATTCACTAGACGCTGGCATTCCACGGCAACTTGTTGCAATGTTATGTCTGGATTTTGTTCTATTTTTGACAAAATCCTTGTGCGAATGTCTGCTTCGTCTGTTGTTTTCCAACCACACACAAAAATCAAACATTTGAACTGAGCGTCTGTGATGGAAGAGATTTTAAAACGTTCGCATTCTTTGTTTACAAGGCCTGCATAGGTTGAAAAACCGGTCGAGGAAGATTTCGTTATGTTAAGACAATTAAAACGCATATTGAATAATGAAATATGCTCACCGAAAATCTGAGTGAGGGTTTCCACTGTGCTGTGAAAATTTAAGTCACGAGCATGATTTGGTAATATGTAAGAATCCCTTACTGTACCTCGTCGCCAGCTGTTGTGGCGTCCTTTTTAAGGTTCTCAAGAATCCCTTACTGTACCTCGTCGCCAGTTGTTGTATGCCTGTAAAGGGTCCGGAAGGATAACACGAACTTGGAGTTTATAGAAAATAAGTATATTGAAAAAAGTATAATACAACAGAGAATAATAGTGGCTGTACGTCAGTCTTGACTGCCAGTATGGACTGATGTGATTCTAGGTATTTACTTACTTTCCATTTCAGGAAGATGTGGCACAAGGCCAAAAAGTGGGGAGAATCAGCCAAGCACCCCTAAAGAAGGAGCATTCTGGCCTTTAAAAAATGCCTTGACAACCCCGTCGGCATTCCCGGGTCGGGGCCCCTCGGGCAGTAAACAATAAACTTCCTCCTCCCCAAAGAGGGGAGGCAAGGCTCAGGAGAGTGGACCCAGGACCAATGCCTCAGCTGACAAATAAAAGGCCACCGAAATGACGCAGTTCCTGTCGGACTGGGTGGATACAACCCTGAGAAGTAGGGGTTCCCAGTATTTACGGTGACTGGAAGAATTCAAGTCTTCCGTATAAGTAAGCTACCATAACAGTAATATATCACGCCTTCCAATAATTTATCGACGACTATTTACCGTTTATATTCATAAAAAGTTAATTAAAGTATACACACGTCTAAAAATCTTCTTATCTTTTTGTTTTCAACCATTAATATTAATTAACTATTTATCATCTATTTCGTCTTCTCCTATCCCATGTCTGATTACAAATGCACCTGGTGCAAAAAACGAAGAACAAAAAAAACAATTCAAATTATTACATGTGTTATTCTTTTTTTCTTTCTCTCTTTTTTTTTTCACTCATGTTCCATACCCCAACAAAACATGTCTGCTCTCTCTCTCTCTCTCTCTCTCTCTCTCTCTCTCTCTCTCTCTCTCTCTCTCTCTCTCTCTCTCTCTTCTCGTGTTTCTCTCTATTCCACGGAATCTGCTCTGTTCGTTTTTTCTTCTTTTTCTAGTAAATATCGATTTGGCATCAACACCGTCAACCCCAGGGGGGGGGGGAATGGAAACGAACTTTTTTTTTCTCTTAATGCTATTTTCATCCCTGAACCCTAAACTACGGATTTCTTCCGATTTCTATCATAACACGTCACAATAAGTCCCGGGCCTAATAAAAAAAAAATATGATTTTAATACAGTACTGACCTTCATTAAATTAAAGTTATTTAAGTGAAGCTTCTGTTGGAACTTTTCAAAACAATGGAAAAATCTGAATTTTTTGTGTTGATAAACCATTGCTTTCTGATGGGAAAACTACTTGTCAATCAAAGCAATAGGTTGATAAATGGTATTCAGACTCTGCGCCATCTGAAACAATCGTTAAGAGGTTTCCACCTTTTAAAACGCTGCCCTACAGACATAAATGATTCTGACCACCCAGGTCACCCAAATTCGGCAGTTGTCCTTTAAAACATAGAAGAAAGTACACAAACTCGTTTTGTAAATAAAAGTTGCGTGAGATAACTCAGGAGTTGAAGATACCAGAAGAAAGTGTCTTCATCATTTTGCGTGAACATTTGTCAATGAGAAAGCCGTGTTCAAAGTGGGAGCTACGTTTGCTCACAGTCCATAAAAAAACAACGCGCTAACGATTCAGATCATTGTTTGCAACATTTTTAACGCTATAAACTTTTGTATCAATATGTAACAATGGATAGAACATGGATCCACTACTTCACTCCGAAGTCAAATTGGCAGTCAGCTGAGTGGACAGCAGCAGGTGAAAGCCGTCCAAAGCGACCAAAGATGCAAACATCAGTAGGTAAGGTGTTGGCGTCTGTATTTTGAGATATGCAACGTATTTTGTTCATCGCTTAACTTGAGAAAGTAATAGCAATCAATAGCGAATATTAGATACCATTATTATTATTGGTGCGTTTCAAGGAAAACATCACCAAAAAGCGGCCAGAAATTAAAAAGTAAAAAGTGCTCTTTCACCATGACAATGCACCATTTCACAAGTCGATCGCAACGATGGCAAAAGTATTGCACCCATCCTATTCTCCAGATCTGACCACTAGCGACTACTGACTGTTTGCGGTCCTCAAAAGACTGATCCAGGGAATAAAGAAGTGATATCGGAAACTGAAGCGTATTTTGAAGCCAAAGACAAATCGTTCTACAAAAAAAAACACCGAATTGTTTAAGAAGCGTTGGAATTATTGTCTCACTCTAGAAGGATACTTTGTTGGTGAATAAGGTCGAATTTTGCCAAAGGTTGTTGTTTTATAAGTTTGACCCGGGACTTATTAAGTGATGTGTTATATTGCCAATGTGTTATTTGTTTATTCATCTAATGACCCTTAGAATGCCACTTTTACCTATGCCATTCTTTCACGTCACATTTTTGTTTCTTTCTTTTCGCCTCTTTTTTAGATCGAATAACTTTACTTACAACAATTTCATAACAATTTACTTACAACTAAAAAAATTACTCATACATTTAAACACCCTACTTTATCGGTCATAAACACACCAAAATTGCAACCAAAATAAACAAAAATTCTCTTTTCGCACAAAAAACGTACGCATTCTTGTGTCAACGAGACAACAAAAGCAAAAATATGCAATCAAAAATAAAAACTCACTCTTCTTTTGCTTTCCTTTTTTCTTTCGTACTTTAGATTTTGAATTTTCCCTTTTTTGAAATGTGAGGTTAATTTGTTCTTTTGTCTCTTTTTCGTGTGTATACACCGAGTAAAAACTTTATTTTCATCCGAAAAATTCTCAACATCTATATTTTGTAGTTTTTAAATTTTCTGTCGAACCTCATGGCCCGCCATTTTTTACATTTGGTCTTCTAACCCAGAAAATGTCCCAAGCGGCATATGTTAAGAAATCTCGATCAAACAGCTATTTTACATAACATTAGCTGATGGAGGATTTCGCATCTTTTATAGAATTCGATGAACTATTAAAGGCTGTGATGGCCATTATGAATTCTCTTTCCATGGGATCTCGCGCAACAGGACTGTAATTCAATTTCACTCTTAAAATTGATATCGAAAAATTGTTTAAATATGGAAAATACCCGATACCTGTACTACCTTAGCTTCAGGGCAGGATACCATTCACCGAGATATTACTTCCGCCTTTTCGAGTGTGTGTGGTTTATTGCACGTTTGTCAAGGAATGCCGACACGTTCGATACCGGCTATTTTTGCAGCCGTCCGGGACATTTTATTAACTTATTTATTTATATTCCCCCTTCCCAATCTCGGCATCAACAAAATAAAATAAATGCTCAAACCCATTCAAAAGTAAAATAAATGCGCAAACCCATTCAAAATGAAATAAATGGGTAAACCCATTCAAAAGAAAATAAATCCGCAAACCCATTCAAACGAAAATAAATCCGCAAACCCATTCAAAATTAAATAAATGCGCAAACCCATTCAAAATGAAATAAATGCGTAGACCCATTCAAAAGAAAATAAATCCGCAAACCCATTCAAAATGAAATAAATGTGCAAACCCATTCAAAAGCAAATAAATGCTAATACTCATTCAAAAGAAAATAAATGCCAAAACCCATTCAAAAAAAATAAATGCGGAATCCCATTCAAAAGAAAATAAATGCCCAAACTCATTCAAAAAAAAATGTACGACCCCATTCAAAATAAATTAAATGCGCAAACCAATTCAAAAGAAAATAAATGCATAACCCCATTCAAAATAAAAGAAATGCCCAAACCCATTCAAAATAAAAACAATGCGAAAACCCATTAAAAGAAAAGAAATACCCAAACCCATTTAAAAGAAAATAAATGCACAAACCCATTCAAAAGAAAATAAATGCCCAAACTCATTCAAACGGAAGTAAATGCGCAAACATATTAAAAAGAAAACAAGTGCGAATACACATTCAAAAGAAAATAGATACCCAAACCCATTCAATGAAAATAAATCTGGAAACCCATTCCAAATAAAATAAATGCCCAAACCCATTCAAATCAAAATAAATGCGCAAACCCATTCAAAAGAAAATATTTGCGCAAACCCATTCAAAAAGAAATAAAAGCACAACCCCATTCAAAAGAAAATAAATTCGCAAACCCATTAAAAGAAAATAAATTCCACAACCCATTCAAAAGAAAATAAATGCGCAAACCCATTCAAAATGATTAATGCACAACCCATTAAAAAGAATATATATGCGCAAACCCATTTAAAAGAAAAAAGATGCATAACACCATTCAAAAGAAAATAAATGCGCAAACCCATTCAAAAGAAAATAAATGCGCAAACCCGTTCAAAAGAAAATAAATGCCACAACCCATTTAAAAAATTTATGCGCAAACACATTCAAATAAAAATAAATGCGCAACCCCATTAAAAGAAAATAAATGCGCAAACACATTAAAAGAAAACAAATGTGCAACCCATTAAAAGAAAATAAATGCGCAAACCCATTAAAAGAAAATAAATGTGCAAACCCATTCAAAGAAAATAAATATGCAAACCCATTAAAAGAAAATAAATGCACAAACCAATTCAAAAGAAAATAAATGCCAAACCCCATTCAAAATAAAATAAATGCCCAAACTCATTCAAACGGAAGTAAATGCGATAACATATTAAAAAGAAAACAAGTGCGAATACCCATTTTAAAAAAATAGATATCAAAACACATTCAATGAAAATAAAACTGGAAACCCATTCAAAATAAAATAAATGTCCAAACCCATTCAAATCAAAATAAATGCGCAAACCCATTCAAAAGAAAATAAATGTAACAACCTCATTCAAAAGAAAATAAATTCCCAAACCCATTAAAAAGAAAATAAATGCGCAAACGCATTCAAAGGAAAATAGATGCACAACACCATTCAAAATAAAATAAATGTGCAAACCCATTAAAAGAAAATAAATATGCAATCCAATTCAAAAGAAAATAAATGCGCAAACCCACTCAAAAGAAAATAAATGTGCAAACCCATTCAAAAGAAAATAAATGCTCAAACCCATTCAAAAGAAAATAAATGCCCAAACCCATTCAAAAGAAAATAAATGCGCAAACCCATTCAAAAGAAAATAAATGCCCAAACCCATTAAAAGAAAATAAATGTGCAACCCCATTAAAATAAAATAAATGTGCAACGCATTAAAAGAAAATAAATGCGCCAACCCATTAAAAGAAAAGAAATGTGCAATCCCATTAAAAAAAAATGCGCAAACCCACTCAAAATAAAATAAATGTGCAAACCCATTCAAAAGAAAATAAATGCTCAATCAAACTCATTCAAAAGACAATAAATGCGCAAACCCATTCAAAAGAAAATAAATGCCCAAACCCATTCAAAAGAAAATAAATGCGCAAACACATTTAAAAGAAAATAAATTCCCAAACCCATTTTTTTTAAATAAATGCTCAAACCCATTCAAAAGAAAATAAATGTGCAAACCCATTCAAATAAAAGTAAATGTTCAAACCATTAAAAGAAAATAGATGCACAACCCCATTCAAAAGAAAATAAATGCGCAAACACATTAAAAGAAAAGAAATTCCCAAACCCATTCAAAACAAAGTAAATGCGCAAACGCATTCAAAAGAAAATAAATGCGCAAACCCATTCAAAATAAAATAAACGTGCACACCCATTTAAAGAAAATAAATTCCCAAACCCATTCAAATAAAAATAAATGTGCAAACACATTTAAAGAAAATAAATGCGCAAACCCACTTAAAAGAAAATAAATGCGCAAGCCCTTTCAAAAGTAAATAAATGGGCAAACCCATTAAAAGAAAAGAAATGTGCAAAACCAATAAAAGAAAATAAATGCGCAAACCCATTAAAAGAAAATAAATGTGAAACCCCATTAATGGAAAATAAATGCTCAACTCCACTCAAAAGAAAATAAATGCGCAAACCCACTCAAGTATTAATAAAACAGAAAAAAGTTTTAAGTAAATTGTTTGGGTTTGATTTATGTTTCTACTTGTTAATTCTTGCATTACATCAGTATAATAACTCGTATTACATCAGTATAATAACTCGTTATACATCAGTATAATAACTCGTTATACATCAGTATAATAACTCGTATTACATCAGTATAATAACTCGTTATACATCAGTATAATAACTCGTATTACACCCGTATAATAAATCGTTATACATCAGTATAATAACTCGTGTTACGTCAGTATAATAACTCGTATTACATCAGTATAATAACTCGTATTACATCAATATAATAACTCGTATTACATCAGTATAATAACTAGTATTACATCAGTATAATAACTTCCAGAAAGTTCAGATTCTTTTAAAATCCCACCTGAAAAGTCCATTATTATAAGTTTTAGAATTTGATTTTAATGGTTTTTTTTGTCATATTTTTTAATGTGCATAGTGTTAATTGAGTGCATATGATTTATCCCATCATATTTTAATCTATATTAATAAATCTTTGTGTACATGTTACCGTTCGTTTTTAAGTTTCCCATGGATTAGGAGTTTAAAGCGCTATCATGTACTTTTCAAAGACCGTTTTTATCATTATTATTATTATTTACTCACTAGGAGTTATCACACTGGTCATCGTCAGTGGTCACCCATTGCCGACAACCTGTGGTATTCCCTGGAGTCTGAGTGACAACAAGTCTCCTCAGGCCTCCAGTATGCTCCACCTCTTTTCGTTCATCACCGCTGATGACCTTGCGGTAATCGCAACAGCCACCTACCAACGATTTCCCGCTGATAAGGGCCATCGGTCCCCTCTGGGGCCCGAGTGGCAACAAGCCTTCCCAAGGTCCCAGAGCTGTCCGCGCTCTTCCAGTGGAGGTCTGGTTTGCGCTTTCCCTCCTCGACCCTCTGTCCATAATTTTAGTGGCGTCAGCCTATGCTTGCGCCTCTCTCGTTCGGTTGTATTTTCCCCGGTTCTGTTGTTTTGTGCTTCCATGTGTTTGTTCTCCATTCGTTGCTTATGTGGGTTGGTTTCCGCATTCGAGGACATTTCTCAGGATTGTAGCTGTTTTGATCATTACTGTCCTTTGTATGGTCTCAGTTATCCCTTTGATTCCTATTTCTCCTAGTCTTTTCTCCATGTTTTTGGGGACTGTTCTTAGTGCTCCTATGATTATTGGTGTTATACTGACTTTCTTCATGTTCCATATTCCTTTCAATTCTCTGGCAAGTTCAGTATATTTGCTTCTCTTTTCCGTCTCTTTGATCTTCACTCTGTGGTCTGCTGGAACGGCAAAGTCCACGATTTTGCAGGATTTTTCTTTCTTGTTGATTATTATCATATCCTTGCTGTTATGGGTTTGTCTGTTTGTACATTCATATCCCATATGATTTTGTGTTTTTCGTTTTCTAGTACAGTTTCTGGTTTGTGTTTGTACCGTTTTCTTGCATATTCGAAATTCAGTTGTTTGCACATTTCCCGGTGTACTTCTTTCCCCATGCTGTCATGTCTGTTCTTGTATTCCCTTTGTGCTAGCTTGCTGCATTCACTTATTATATGATTTATCGTTTCGTCTCTTTGTCCACACAATCTGCATTTGCTGTTTTCCTGGGTTTTATCTATCTTTGCTTTAATAAAGTTTGTCCTAATCGCATTGTTCTGTGCGGCCGTCAGCAGAGATTCCGTTTCTCTGTTCAGGTTTCCTTTTCTTAGCCATGTCCAGCTGTTTTCATTGGCTTCATCGCTTGTGAGTCTTATAAAGCGTCCATGTAGTTGTTTTTCTTCCCACTTTTCCTTTCTTGTCTTTTTGTTTCTGGGTTCAGTGCTTCCGGGGTTGTTTGTTGGGCTGGTGTCTCTTGCTGTGGTGATCAGTCTTTCCGTGTTCTGGGTTACATATTTCTCCAGCTCTTTTTTGGTGTCTTCCACACAGTCTTCTATACTTACCAGTCCTCTACCTCCTTCATTTCTTTTCACGTAGAGTCTGTCCGTGTCGTCTTTTGGGTGCAGTGCATTGTGCATAGTCATTAGTTTTCTAGTTCTTTGGTCAAGGTGCCTGAGTTCTTCTTTGGTCCAGCCTATGAATGGTCCAGAGTATCTTATTAGTGATACAGCCCATGTGTTTATCCCTTTTACTAGATTTCTGCTATATAGTTTAGTTTCTAAGAGTTTCCTTGTTCTTCGTAGATATTCTTTTCCAATCTTCTCTTTCATTTCTGTATATTTGATTGTGTCTGCTTCAAGAACTCCCAGGTATTTGTAACTATCTTGTTCTCCTAGCGCCCTCATCTCCTCTTGGTTGGGGAGTTCTATACCTTCTGTCTTTTCCAGTTTTCCTCTTTTGATCTCTAGCAGTGCACATTTTTCTATTCCAAACTCCATTTGGATATCCTGGCTGAATATCCTGGTTGTGTTTATCAGCTTTTCCAGTTCTGTTTTGTTTTTTGCAAACAGTTTAAGGTCATCCATGTACATCAGGTGGTTTATTCTTTGTTCTGTATCCGTAAACCTGTATCCGGCATCACACTATTATTATTATTATTATTATTATTATTATTATTATTATTATTATTATTATTATTATTATTATTATTATTATTATTATTATTATTATTATTATTTTTATTATTATTATTATTATTTTTATTTTATTTTTATTATTATCATTATTATTATTATTATTTGTGGTGTTTAGTGTTATGTTTCTGAAATGCTTTTCTACTTTTTGTAACTAAACTAGTATGATTTTTGCGCTGGCCACAGTTCTAGGCTTGGCAACTTTTTGTGGGTTTGGCATGATAAGTACAATTATATCTTTCATATAGATGTGTATAGAGAAAGCACTACGGTCTGGGAGAAGATATTTAATCTTTCGGTTAATTTATACGGTGTACTACAATGTAGAGACAGAATGGATTGGGATTTTTTTATATAGAAATCCCTTTGAATGTATTGAACAAAAAAAGATGTCACTGTGTCTAATGTTACTACATAGTTATACTTGATGCTAATGTTATTATAATATATTGAGTTTAGGTATGTTAACTAATTTTGAATAGCGGTTAATTTTCGCTCAGCTTTTTTAGCATTGTTCAAAGACGTACTGTCTCACATGGTAATGAATGAACATCGGAGTGTGGGCATGAGAAAGTATAACAACGTTAAACCGGATGAGGAATTACGTCACCAAAGAAGGAAGAGGGGATTTATAAAATTATGATTCAGTTAGTGGCGAAAGGCGACACCGAACACACGAATATGAACAATTAAGATTCTCTCGTTCTCTCTTCCCCTAGTTGTTACTGTATGTTGACCCTCCAAATAAAGAACCCACTGTTAAAATACTAAAAGAATGGAATTGGTTTTTATTCATTTTCCTCGGCGAGAAACAGTGTTCTTAATGAGTTTCATTTCAAATCCTCCAGTAATCGGCTTTGCCCATCACATAAGAATACACATGATACACTTTCACCAAGCGGGTCAAACCTTTGTTCTTATGTCCTTTGTATTTATGGCCAAATTAACATAAACTTGTGAAATGCTTGTTATATATTGGACTATAACTTGTTACGCTTGTCAGACACGACTGTATGGGTATCACAGTCAGAAAACTGAGGAAATTCCATTCTTGACTATGAACAAGAATAGAGTGTTTGTGCAGTATTTTGTACATCATCCGTTGCATTTACTCATGCGAAAAGTACAAGCGCACACGCAATACTTGAAAAGGCATTCACTGACAGTAAAAATATAGTAATTAAATCGTGTCATTGATAGTATATGCTTAATATACAATTTTAACAAAAAGGAATGTATAATGAGGTTATAATAAAAAACACTTAATTTTTCTTACTCATGAATAAAAACGATAAGCAAAAATGAACTAAAATATTACTTAAATATATATAACAGGTTTAATTTGCGCTTACAAATAGTATACCGAAATTATCCACACATGTTAATCATCCTAATACGTGGATACATAAAAAGGCGAATTTACTAAGATGTCAAAAAAACTGATCTGTTTGGGTTAGAAAACTGACCACATGTTACAGAACTGGTTTAGACAAAATAAGAGCAACGATCCACCGACTACGTAATAGTGATGTGACGATTTCAATATTTTTCTCGATTCCGATACAATTACCGATCTTTTTCTAAATTCCCGATTCCGATATAATTTCTGATTCCGATTCCAATAACGCAAGAAGAACACAGCCACAACAACAACATAAAAAGTAATCACCTGCGCAACTATAGACCCACGTATCGACGTATCGGAAGAGTTAATTAAATGGGATCGATTTAAGGTCGTTTATAAAAAAAAGTTATTTGGTATTTGGAGCTTTTCTTATCGCAAACTTCATGAAGTTAAAATAAATCAACTAACAATTTGTTTACGTCAGCTTTTTTTGCGCTGGAATAAAATCTATGAAAAAAAGACATGTTACTTAAAACGAGACCCGGAAAATTTGGCACTGAAAACTTAGGGACTGGGAAATTAGACAACGGAATATTAGGCACGTTTGGCAAGGTAGGAAAATTAGGTAACTATGGAATAAATATCGATTGAAAATAGATTTGTTGTGAAGTAGTCCAACAGTAAAAAAAGAAGTCAAGTCGAGGTTGGGTTAAGATAACAAGTGTATTAACATAAAAGGTAAGGAAACTGACTTGCACTCGGCTAGACAGTTACAATACTGTCCTTTTTCTCTCTGGTGATTGTCTACTCACACTATTTATAGTGAGAACCGGTGTAGTTTCTCTTCTGTTAGAACAGCCGGTGTAACAGATTTTAGAGCCGTTCTTGAGAGGAATATAGTTTAAATATTATTTTTAAATAAATATTTTAAAATATTTACTAAAGCAAATAAAATAGATTTTCAAAGTTAAGTATTCGTTCTAAGAACACGGTTCTGGTATTATATTTTTCAATTATTATATTAATATAAAAAGTAGTAAATTAAAATCCTATTACGAGATTAAATCCATCATAATGAATTCCGGTTTCTTCGTAAAGGAATAGTAAATAAAGTTTTAGTTAAAACTATTTTAGACTACATGACCACCAGCGATTAAAACAATAAATTACAGTTACATTTTCAAGACTTTAAAGAAAGTAAATTAGAAATTTATTTCATGCCACGAAATTCAGTTTAAGAAAAAAAAGCAATTTTATCCAAAACTAGCTTTATCTATCCGGCGTATTTTTAATTTCATTTTTTGTTTTGCTTTATTTAACTGTGGTGTCTGTTTCAAAGTTAATTTAATTATTAGAATATCGTTTTGTCATTAAATTATTAATTGAAGCAAATTGTTAAAAACTAATTTTATAAAGATAATTTTGTTTCGATTTCTATTTTTAAAATTATTTGATGTAAATAGGTTCCAGAACTTTCAATCTTTTAATACATGGGGATTTACTAAGAATTGTAAAGCCAGTTTAAATGACTTTCTGTTCGATAGTTTAAATATTTCCAAATTCCTGTATAATTTCGAACAGTCACGAAGTAATTGATTTTTTTTTCAACTATTAATAAAATATTAAAATGGCTGACTTGTTTCCGAAGAAACCTAAATGCATTATGATGGATTTAATCTCGTAATAAGATTTATATTTACTACTTTTTTATTAATATAATAACTGGAAAAGTGAATACAAGAACCGTGTTCTTAACAAACTTAGAAAAATCGATTTTATTTGCTTTAAAATAACAGTAATATTTAAAAATATTTATGTTAAAATATTGTTGAGAGGGGCTTAGGGTTAAGATAAGGGTTAGGCTTAGCCGATATTTAACACGATATCTCCCTCAAGAACGATCCTAAAATCTATTTTCAATCGATTTTTATTCCATAGTTGCCGTGTTTGTTTTTGTTTACGTTTTTGCTTTAATTAACTATATTTTACTAACTTAACTATATTTTGCTTTACTTAACTATATTGTACGTATTATTGAATTGCTAACAAATCTAAAAGAAAAAACCAACGAAATACAAATTTTACTTATCGAGCACACTTTAGGTTTAATTATAATTAAAAGAAGGAAACATGTTTTGTTTTTTGGCGAGAATTTCATTTGTACACAAAATTTTAACAAAAACAACATCCTTGTGCCTAATTTTTCAAAATATATGTTATATTCTTTAGCAAATAAATAATTCAAATTTATTTTTCTTCCCGACTAAAAAGTAGAATTTCATTTTATTTAGGGTGGTGGTGATTTAGCTGAGGGTGTTAATCTGAAATGATGATGATGATGATGATGATGATGATGATGATGATGATGATGATGATGATGATGATGATGATGATGACGACGACGACGACGACGACGACGACGACGACAACAATAATAATAATAATAATAATAATAATAATAATAATAATAATAATAATAATAATAATAATAATAATAATAATAATAATAATAATAATAATGATGATGATGATGATGATGATAATACTTTGTAAGTCCTTATATAATAAAGGAATAATCTACTCAACTTTTACAAAGATAACAATTCATTAAAATGTAAAGTTTAAATATGAAACAAAAATTTGTTAAAAATACATGTTAGTAATTAATTTTTAATTCATAAAACACATTTGAAATTTCTTTAAAATGTTTTTTAAAGATATATACACTTACAGTTTTATGTTGGAAGATTTTAACTGTCTTTCACGTAGTTTCTCGCTTTTATTTTTCCATTTTCCTATCTTTTTCTTTATGTTTGGGGATCATGAACTCCAACAGAAATATATTTTCATAATTCTTACCTCGCTTTGTTTGTATCTCTCGTACACCGGTTATATGAGTGTACTTGTCTCTTATCAAACGGTTTCAATAATATTAATAAACAATAAGCATTATTATAATTGTATTGCCTTCTATGTTCAATCCAATCATACTTTTACAATTAGTTCAGACATTAATAAAAAAAAAACTAAGGCAAGTTCTCGCACAGAGCCGTAGAAATCCACACCAAGCCTTTGAAAATGTGAAAAAAAATTGTTTACACTTTTTCGCCACTTCTCCCAGGGTTTGTCGATGCTATGGAACCGGACAAAAGCCCACCGTACAAAAGGCCACCGGACAGAAGCCCACCATATAAAAATTAAAAATCATTTTTGTATTTAGCTTTTAATTTAATTATCAATGATGTTTGTCAGTATTTTCTTGTTTACAAAAAATGTTTTATTTAATTTTTAAACATTTTTCGGAACCCTTTAAATCAACTGCAGTTTTTTAAAGGTTACCTCGGGAATTTTTGAGAAGTTTCATTATTTTTTGTTATTTTTACACAAGTAAAATAAACTTACATCATATTTTGTTGCTATTATTTATAGATTTTATTTTTACTGAGATTTAAAAAAACGATAATTATTTATCATTTTATTATTAGAATCAATAGAAAATTAAGTTTAAAATAAAATAAAAGAATCGTTTTGGAATCGGAAATTGTACTCAATTTGTTGCGATTTCGATACCCCAAAAAGTTCCGATTTTTCCGATTCGCGATTCTGATTCCGATTAATTGTCCCAGCACTACTAGGGACATAAATCACGCAATGGTTGACCACCCGTTGTGACGTGTATATAATACTCCATGCATTAGGAAAAAAGCAACCTCAACAAAATTATAAAAGAGCTATCTAAAAATATACCAAAAAGTGTGTTTTATTTTTAGTAGTTCCCTCAATCTTTTAATAGCTATTCTTTACAAATTCACATATACCAACGAAGGCATAATTCACTTGGAAATAAACTAAACAAGATATGCGTAGATGCCATTGTTATGTTGCTAGTAAGATTTGAGTAACTCATATGTGACATTTAAAAGTGTGTTAGCCATTACAAACATGACTGCCGTTATAACGCCCACACAATATTTACTCGTGTGAACAAGTGTACGCTGTTGTTGTTTTGATTACTTTTAATTTTTTCAGTAAATGTTTCCTTCCCTAACGAAAGTAACGGGATCACAATTCTATGGGGTTTATTTAATAAAAAGAAAAGTGGTAAATGGGTTTCGAATGACAGGTCATCAATTCTGAGACTTAATATAACGAATTCGTCGATTGAAAAGGGGAACTCTCAATGTGAATTTGAGCTGATGGTCATTTTGTGTCCTGTCAGTCTTTCGACTTGTCATTGGCTTCGTTTTTACTGGGTTTTGCGCCATCGGTTGAGTCAAGTTGAAAAGCATCGATGAATTGGGTATGTGTGTGCATGCGTACATATGTTCAATTGATGGGGTTTGTTTGTTTACCAACATATCAACTCTTTAGGGCGATAGGTACTGCGGAAATACAACGACTTTTCGGTTATTACATGACGACAAATAACAACAATAGTAAAAATAGGCTAATTAATTAATTAAGAGTGTATATATTTTAGTAATAGTGATTTTATATCGAAATACAACACTATTCATTTGTTTTTTTACGACACAAACTGTTTCGGGATTATTTAATGCAGAAACACAATACGATTCATTTTACCTATTCATCTGGCTGCTTGTTTTACGACACATAAACTGTTTCGAGGTTATTTCATGCTGAAACACAATACAATTTATTTTACCTATTCATCTGGCTGCTTGTTTTACGACACATAAACTGTTTCGAGGTTATTTCATGCTGAAACACAATACAATTTATTTTACCTATTCATCTGGCTGCTTGTTTTACGACACATAAACTGTTTCGAGGTTATTTCATGCTGAAACACAATACAATTTATTTTACCTATTCATCTGGCTGCTTGTTTTACGACACATAAACTGTTTCCAGTTTATTTTATCCCGAAACAAAATACGTTAATTTTACCTATTCATCTGGCTTTCTGTTTTACGACACATCAACTGTGTCGAGGGTATTTTATACCGATACAGAATACTATTCATTTTTACATATTCATCTGGCTTCTGGTTTTCCGACACATCAACTGTGTCTCGGTAATTTCATGCCGGAACACAATACGATACTAGTCGCAAGTATATGTAATGTAGGCTATATATATTTTTATTTATCAATATGCGAAGAATTCAAAGCGGGGCTGAACGCGCTTCAGAAAACTACATGCCTTCGATTTTTATCAAATTCCGACCATACATATTAATTGATACATTTATTAATAAATATTTTCAAAATTTCTGATCCTTGTTTTATTTTAAAGGGTTATATATTGGATGCAACATGGCTGCTATCATCATCGTAGAGATGAGGCAATTGTATCATCTGGCTCGCTAGATGGAATGTTCGGAACAAAATCTGTATTGCAGTTCCAATCGACGTTTTTTTTCTTTTTCCGTCGTTGGGTCGCGTATACACCTGAGCAATGTCACCTAAGAAAATGGTTAAAAGCATCTTGAAGATTCTTCTGATATCAAAATATCAATTTAAACAATTTTCGGGTGAAACAACTCTTAACCTTCTTTCTCATATAGAATGTTATTCTTTTAGTTCGGAATTGGATTGATGACTTGTATTATTCAAACTACAATTCTTATCTTGGTTGTTATTTTCATAACGTTTCGGCCGCAGTTACATCTTTTTGAACTCGGGAATCTTCATGTCAAACATGTATAGATTTTGTTTTAATGGCTTAATAAATAAAAGCGTCGGTTACACTCGTCGGGTTAGGGTTGAATCTGCAATCTTTATTACAGGTGAGAATGACTAAAGAAAGTTAGCACTTATTGCTGGTTATGAAATAAGAACAATCTAGCCCCGTGGATTAAATAGAGTTCAGTTCGAAATTCCGTACATGTTCCGTTGTTTGACTAGAAGATTTCAAGTTCGAAAATAGGCGCCTGAAGAAGGTCGGGGATTACATTAGCCGAGACTTTGTGAAGATGAGAATTGTAATCTGTATATTCCTAATGATCCATTTGATTTGCTTTCTCCCCTCGTCTTTTGTGGAATAAATCATAAAAGATGGTCAACATTTGCCACTGACAGCGTAGCATGAACAATCAAACAATCAAAGCCATGGGACGGTTCCTTTTGAGACAACTCTCTGAATTGAAACAGTGGATCGAAGGTTGCGATGAAAGAACTCGCCACCCAGCCCAATTAGGCTCTTATTCTGTGGTAAAACGTGTAATATTATGATTTATTATCTGCATCACTTCTATTTGGAACTTTTATTTTATTTGCTTCTCGCGTTAATTACAAGACCCGTGACAATAGGCATCTCGATGCAACTGTTTCGCCGTGTCACGGCTCCTCCTGTGGCTAGACATGGTGAGTGTTTCAAGCTGAGGTTTGAAACCAAACCACTTGTTAGCAAGTTATCCGTCCACCATCCTGTTTAGCTCATCATTAAAGTAAGGGACATTATACTGCTTTTATATTTGTTTACATTATCGGTGTCCAAGAGATCTCAGTTCTAATACGAAGCATAACAGCATTAATATTAATATTATGAGTATTGATGACGGCGTCTGCTGTGAATGAAATCTTCGAGTGTGCGTGGCAGCATTATTATTAAACTAGGAAATAATTCTCGATGATTGAAAATAAAAACATCTTCGAGAATATGATGTCATTTTATTTTAGAAATGTGGCGGAGTTTCGGTTGCAGACACAAACTTTTCGTTATAATAATATTGTGGTGTATTTTTGTTGAGAGATAGACAGACACCAAATCTTCATTATAATAGAATTATTATTATTTAAGTTCTCACCCTGCTGCTTACCATTGTTCTCACATTTGCGTAATAATAATCATCTCTAAAATTCCGATACTTTCCGACCCCTACCCCGGCCCAAATCATAGTCTGGATAGTGATATCTCTCCTGACTATTTACATCTACTCATATACTCCACGGCCACCGTCTGCGTTACTAATTGATGCTGTTGGTACTGCGTTTTTATTTTTATTGAGAGCTGTCGGTTAATAGTATTTGACTTATATGTTTATTCGAACAGTCTCGGTTCGTTCGGCTTCGTCTTAGTATGCCCCCACAATAGGAGAGTAGAAAGTGACTAACTTGGGTTTACTTCCGGAATCCTCCTAACTCTCGGTTCCCTTATTTTGTCCTTTACTCCTCACATTCCATAAGCGATGTTTCTGAAAAAGGGGGGAGAATTGCTGTTTTCTTGGTCGGAATTTATCCATCTAACACTTATCGTTGGCTAGTGTTTAACCTTGAAGTGGCTTCGTGGCTTGTCTGGAGCATTTTCCATTACAAAAATTATAGTTGTGTTGAAGAAGTGCTATTCTATTTCAACTTTGCTTAGTCAGTGTAAACTGGTTATGTGCATTGCTTTTCGCACTTTAAAATGTTTTGTTTTTTTTTGCTGTGTATGGTGTAAATCGTCCCTTTCATTCCAATGTCCCCTTGTCTTTTTCAGGTTTTATTTTCGGAACATTTCCCAGTGCTCCTACAATTATTGGGATTACGGTAGATTTCTTCATGTTTTATATTTACTTCAGCTTCCTTTCAAACCACATGTTTTTCTTCACCCACGTTCCTAAGATCCACTATTATTCTGTTGGTGAAGGGTTAGGCTAACCTTTGCAAGAAAACTGCCCAAGTGTGTGCACCTTTTATTAAGTTACTGCTATATAATTTAGTTTTAAGGAGCTTTCTTGTCTCTCTGTGGTCTTATCTCTACCAAGAGTTTTCTCCCAGCTGTCAGTTCTTTTCCCTGTTTCTCCATTACTTTGTCCTGTATTGTAAACATAGCTAAGCATTCTTGGGGGATGCTGCCATAAGTTTTCTTGTAGTCGATGCATGTTATTGGTATGTTATTATTTTTATCATATTTTTTGCCTTTTACATTCATCAGTGTCTTCCGGTCAATAAACAGCCATTTGTCCCTCTTGCTGTTTTCCGGTATATTTTCTACTCCTCGCCAGTTATCAAAGTAACGATAGTTCTCTTTGCTCAGTTGTGTCCTTCGCATCTTGAACGTGCTTGGTTTACAGGTTGCTTTTGATTGCTTGCCATCGTTCTCTTTTCGTTGTCGCTTTGCATTAAATCATCCCCTCCTTTTAGTCATCCCCTGTTTTTAGTCATCCCCTTCTTTTAGTTATCCCTTCCATTTAGTCATCCCTTTCCTTTTAGTCATCCCCTCCTTTTATTCATCCCTTCCTTTTAGTCATCCCCTTCTTTTTAGTCATCCTTTATATTTAGTCATCCCCTCCTTTTAGTCATCCCCTTCTTTTTAGTCATCCATTCCATTTAGTCATCCCTCTTTTTAGTCATCCCCTTCTTTTAGTCATCCCTCTTTTTTGTCATCCCTTCCTTTTAGTCATCCCCTTCTTTTTAGTCATCCCCTTCTTTTTAGTCACCCCTTCCATTTAGTCATCCCTCCTTTTAGTCATCCTCCTCTTTTTAGTCATCCCTCCTTTTAGTCATCCCTTATTTTTAGTCATCCCCTCCTTTTAGTCATCTCTTTCTTTTTAGTCATCCTTTATATTTAGTCATCCCCTCCTTTTAGTCATCCCCTCCTTTTAGTCATCCCCTTCATTTTAGTCATCCCCTTCTTTTTAGTCATCCCCTCATTTTAGTAATCCACTTCTTTTGTATACATTTCCCTTTTCTTTGTTTCGGTCTCATCTGCTTCATTAACTCAAAAATATCCTTTGTTTAAATAGTATAGCAGAAAAGTAATTGTTGGGGCAGAAATTGAAAATCGACATTTAAATATTTCGTGTTTCTTTTCTTGACTCACGGTTCCGTTGTTTAAAATCGTAATCGTTTGATAATTCTGTAAATTGGTTAGGGTTGTTAATTCTTATTCCATATTTTTTATATTTGAAAGTGAGAAGCTTTTTTTCATGTTTGGTCCGGTCTCATTTTATTTTATTTTTTTATATTCTCGCCTAATGATACCCAAATATTTATTGGCTTGGAAAATGAGTGCATTTATCTTACAAATATTTGTGTATAAATAAAAACTTATCAGAAATAAAGCTATATGTTATTGAGCACTATTATATAAATAATGTAATGTTCACTAGAGTGATATTACAAATCCTGGGAACGAAAGTACATACGGAATATATATTCTCACAGCCATCAGTATATATATATATATATATATATATATATATATATATATATATATATGTACTGATTACTGTGAGAATCGGCTTTCATGACCGGTTCAGATATTTTGATTTAATTACTGATATAATGTATATACCCTCACATACACACGCACACACACATACATACATATATCTTCTCATTAACCCATCATGTCAACCCAATATGTTCATGTACTTGCTCAAAATTATCATCCTTAGGAAGTATTACAAATAAAGACGAAACGTTGATGAATACATAAAAAACATCTTTTGGTTTTTCCTTTTTCATTTCCCATATATATATATATATATATATATATATATATATATATATATATATATATATATATATATATATATATATATATATACTTATTGCTATGAGAATCGGCTGTCTTGACAGGTTCGGATATTTTGATTTAAACTTGTATACAATGATCGATTTCTTCACATACAGAACTGAATAGTACTTAAAAAAGATTGTTTATATATATATATATATATATATATATATATATATATATATATATATATATATATATATATATATATATATATATATATATATATAAGAAAGGAAGGATGAGAGTAATCCGACGTAATGGTAAATGAAAAAGGAAAAACCAAAATATTTTTTTTTTATGTATTCATCAACGTTTCGTCTTTATTTGTAAGACTTCTTCAGGATGATAGTTTTAAGAAAAATGTCATGCAAGTACATAGAAATATTGGGTTGACATGATGGGTTGATGAGAAGAAGTAGTAGCCACTACTGGGAGCGCAGGACCAAGGTCCGGGCTAAGAGAAGTCGGTGGCAGAGAGTGAAATGAATGTGGATGGCTGTGAGTGAAAAGGGGAGGGGGGTTAGTGAATTTGTCTTAGGGTGGGAGAGAGGGGAGGGGGTGCTGAGGTTTTTGTCGTGGTGAGGTGTAGCATGGATTTTGAGGGGCTGGGGAAAGAGGAGGTAAGGGGGAAGCTCTGTGTCTTTGGTGTATAGGTAGAATCATAGTTTTAGAAAAAGATTTGAAGAAATGAAGATGATTTCAAAGTAGGCGGGGTGGGTGGGTAAAAGTGTGAAAGAGGTAGTCGAAAGAGTGAGATGGGTGAGCGGGGGAGAGGCGAGATTTTGTTGTGATTAGGTGTGATATTTTTTTAGGGTAGGAGTATTGACCAGCTGGCTATGCTAAGAATGTGTGAATATAAGTAAGTTAGAAGGAAAGTGTTTAAATGTGCTGTGGATATGACAATTAAGGGAAGGCAAAAGAAAAAGAAACAGAAGGAGAAAAGTGATAATAATTTTGGCGAGAAATAGGTGAAATGTAGTTTTGTGCAGGTAGTGTTGATGGTTTGAAATTAAATTGAGGGCACGACAAAAACCTCAGCACCCCCTCCACTCTCCCACCCTAAAACAAATTCATTAACACTCCCACCCCCCTTTTTTTCACTCACAGCTATCCACATTCATTTGACTCTCTGCCACCGACTTCTCTCAGCCCGGACCTTGTCCTGCGCTCCCAGTAGTGGTTACTACTTCTCATCAACCCATTATGTCAACCCAAATTTCTATGTACTTGCATGATATTTTTCTTAAAACTATCATCCTGAGGAAGTCTTACAAATAAAGACGAAACGTTGATGAATACATAAAAAACATCTTTTGGCTTTTCCTTTTTCATTTCCTATATATATATATATATATATATATATATATATATATATATATATATATATATATATATATATATATACGAGAATATTTCGGGTAGATATTGTCTCAATGCGTTAATTCAGCAGTAAGTTGCGTTTATTTTTTTTCTCTTTTAAATGACTAATATTTCGAGGTAAATCAATCCTTCAAAGTAAAATTATGAATGGTGATCAGAATGCAGTGTTGTTATTGCTTACGTACCTGTTATAGGATACGTCATTTTGAATCAACATGTTTTTAAATGAAGATGTTGTATGTAAGATACAAGATATTATCAGAACGTTGTCAAAAATGTGAAACTGATAACAATACTTTATTCTAATATGAGCATTAACAAGTGTTGCATGGATGTATTACAGTTATTTATGAGTGTGTTAAATCCATATCTATATCTCTCTCTCTCTCTCTCTCTCTCTCTCTCTCTATCTCTCTCTCTCTCTCTCCCTTTCTCTCTCTCTCTCCCTTTTTATCCCACTCCGTTTAGCATTTTCTTTTATTTTTGCCCACCGATGTTCTCAATCGTCAACTTTCAGCCAGTGGGTGTGTTCTAAGTGGGAAAATCGTCTGTGCATGCTACATTCAACCTTAATAAAATGGTTGAATTCTCATGACTTGCGACCTATTCAAGTACTGCAGTAACAAGCCGTACGTGCCGGACATGGCGTTTAGAATAGCTATCTCTCAATCTCTCCGCCATGACTGCTGCCACAAACTAAAAGCCAGTTTCAATAATGACATTTTAAGATAACACCAAAAATCAAACCACATTTAAAGAGGCCATACTAATGCCATCGATAAATCTGCCTACCCCTCATGCCACTTCATGTACATTCACATTTTTGAAAAATTATTTAAACCTATCTTAAAAATGGCGATTTCTTTCAAATTATCGCTTCATTCATTCAAAAATTGATTTCAATAAGCGCACCGATATAATTTCCATTATTTTATTGTAGCATATACATGGGCCCTCCTAACGTAAATGTAAATTAGCTTTAATGTAAAAAATAAAATGAAAAATATAAAAATAATAATTATAATGCTTAAATTAATATTTGATAGACTACTTTTCGTCTATTAGGAATTATCCCTTATCCATAGGAAGTGTCGCCATTGATATTCTACGCTTAGATTTGGCTTGTCACTGTTGGTTTTCAATAGAACTGGACATACAAACTGTAGGATATTTCGGCATTTTGTATAATTCCACGCTGCGTTCTACATAAATCTGTATAATTTCCTGTTAATAATAATATCTATTCAGATTTTTTAAAAATGTCTGTCAGGAAGAATATTATTAAAAATAAATGACTCTTTATTGTTCCGTAAAATATTTGTCATTGTCAGCTAAATATTATTTGCCATTGTCAGCTAAATATTATTTGTCATTGTCAGCTAAATAATATTTACATAAATAAAATTAATATGTTTCTTATTTATTTATTTAAAATTGCAGCAATTCAATTCTTTTTAAAGCAATAAATAGTGTAAACTTCTTTACTTTCTTTAACGTCATCAATTTCTTAACGGTTTAAACAGTCAAACTTTTAAATCTCTCATATGTGTAGAACGCCATCACGCTTTCATGTACATTTCAACTTTACAGACGCTTTTTCAAGTTATAAACTACTTGCCGTTATAATTCAAAAATGAGCACAACAGTAAAGTCATAATTTGTAAAGACACTAAAACTAATACCGCCTGAAGATGATTTGACGATTCAAATCGAAAGTACTTGCAAAAAAGAAAAAAGAATGGAATAAGAAACCCATGGATCATATTTACATCAATTTGACCGAAACATTAGACGGACAATTCGGAAAATTGAAAAAATAAAAAAAAGTCACATCAAACAAAACCACTCCGTGTTATTTAATAACGTTTGCCTAAATGAAAATATGCTGCCTAAATACACACAATATATATATATATATATATATATATATATATATATATATATATATATATATATATATATAATAATAATAATGGTAATAATCCAGGTGAAAAATATCCACAGGGTGGTAATCCTATTGTGAAACAGTGATTTCATCCGACGTATCTGCCCCCTTTATGGCGCACCAATATGCATCAGAGAGATCAGCCCCCATGTAGGGAAAGGTAACGGTCTGGGAGATGTCAATTTCAACCAATTGACACGAAATAAGGATTGGGCGGATGTGAAACAGTGATTTCAGCCGGCGCAATCTGTCTTTTTAGAGTGCACCAGTGTGCATCTCAGCGAGGATGCTGGACCCTACGTAGAAACAAGTGGAGATCTAGGAACTGGTACATATTTCGACTGACCAGACCTTAATCGCTGTGGGCGCCAAAAAGTCTGAAATTGGTTCTCGTGTTGACGTGGCGATTGAGCCCGCCCGAGAAATGACAATTTCCATATGTCTGGCGGGCCCCGTTAATCGTAAATACTGGGGGAAACATCAACAGGGAAAAGCAAGCGTGCCAGGCGCTATGTGTGCGGGCGCGGGCGGCGGAGATAGGATCGCCGATCGGGCTGTCACTTTTGATTGTGGCCAGAGCCTCCTCTTCCCGATGATTGCTTGATCTAGATAACGTCAGAAAGAAGCGAACCAGAACGGGTCCTTTACGGTGACAGGAAAGAAAACAACCCAACGAGAGAGAGAGAGAGAGAGAGAGAGGGAGAGAGAGAGAGTATGAGTTGTACACTTTTCGTCTTTGTTGTTGAGGCGAGAAGGCAGCACAAATGAGTTAGAACCGAGATCCCGGCCGAGCTGGTCGTGATTCCCTCGGATCCCGAGGGAGCCGTTGCCCCGGGCTCCACCATCGTTTTCCACCAGAGATTAACGTCTCAATTAATACCAACAGTCGTAAGAGTCCACACACACCGTTCAGTAGACAAGTTATATCTCGATTAAGGATTTGCAGTCGTAAAGAGATTCACACACGCACACAGAGAGAAGGAAGACGGGATAGTTAGAAAAAAAGCCATTGGCGAAGAATAGACTTTGGGTTAAGGTTAAAAACCCACCGTTCATTTTTATTAAATAATTATTGTTATGAAAAGACCTAGCCGTTTGTCGAGTTATTCTATCGTCGAGTTGTCCTGCTAAGTAATCTTGCTTTCACAGAATCACGAAATCGTCATTCAGCAGACCCGGAGGAGATTCAACGCCACCACAGACGACATCACGAGCCAAAGAAAAGGTGTTCACAGTCAGGAAGGATTCCTGCGCCGAGACGGTTCTCATTACATTTTGGCGTTATAAATGGTGCCGCGACCTAGGATCATGGTACTGTGAGGAGTGCCTGGCAACCTCGGGAAAAGAGAGAGCAGAGCCAACCACGGCCACAAAGAAAACAATTTTTTTTTACCGGCAAAACACTTTGAAAAAAAAAATAGACAGACAAATTTTTAAAAACCCACGGGCACAACAAACGATTTTTTTTTGCCGGCAGAACACTTTGAAAAAAAAAATAGACAGACAAATTTTAAAAAACCCACGGGCACAACAAACGATTTTTTTTTGCCGGCAGAACACTTTGAAAAAAAAAAAATAGACAGACAACAGACAAACCCGTGGCACAACAAACGATTTTTTTTACCGACAGAGAATACTTTAAAGCTTGGCGGGCATGTACACCCGTGTTTGAAAAAGAGAATAGGAAAAGAAAATAGATAAACAGTCTGGCGGGCATGTACGCCCATGGTTGAAAAGGAGAATAGAAAAGGAGGAAGGAAAAGAAAAGAGAGAAACAGTTTGACGGACATCGACACGCGTGTTTGAAAAAAAAAGGATAGAAAAAGAGAATAGGAAAAGAAAAGAGAGAAACAGTTTGGCGGGCATGTACGCCCGTGGTTGAAAAAGATAATAGAAAAAAGGAAAAGAAAAGAGAGAAACAGTTTAACGGGCAGGTACACCCGTGTTTGAAAAAGAGAATAGAAAAAAGGAAAAAGGGATAGACTGAAAGAAGAAAAAACGTTTTTTTAGACTTTGAGATCGGTCTGGGATCGCGAACTTTTAGTCAATTGATTGGAAGGCCCGGACGAACTCGAAAGATAATAAACAACCAGCCCAGAAGCGGGAGACCACAAGGGCAGCAGAGAAGAGGGGTAAGTGACTCGTTGATTTCTCTTGTTCGCTTGCTCGGTTTTGTCGGTGTGTCGATTGTTGTCCAAACTTTGCACGCGGTTTGGGTAGTTCTGTTGTTGGGGTGGTAAGCTAGAACGCAAAGGGAATGGGTTCGGAGGAAGACCTAGTAAATAGTGTAACAGGTATGGGGAGAGAAGAGACTAGAAAGATAGAAAGGCCGATAGGAGGGATACGAATACCCCCCCCCCACAAAGGGGATCCCGTCGGTTCAATGGAGTGGTTAGCAGTAATTCAGAAGAAGAGGATGATTTATGGACTAGAAAATCACGAGATGGTGCTGCTCGCTCTAGAGGGAGCGAGGGGCTCAGCGTCGAGATTCATTGAGGGGAGGTATGTGGAGAACCCGGGGATCACTTGTACGGAGCTCCGCGAGCAGCTGGTGAGGCAATACGCCAGCGAGCGAACCGCGATTGAGGCCGTACGCAAGTTGACCCGGCTAAGGTTAAGCAATGGCGAGGAAAGGCCTGGGAGAAGGAAAACGGTGGGGGCAGGGCGAGTCCGGGGCCCCGAATGGAGAGAGGGGGCGGAGAAGATTGGGAGGCAGACTCCGATCCTAGAAGGAAGGCATGGGACCTTCAAAATGAGTACGATAGGCCCGCACCGGCCAGGCAGGTATCAGTCTGCTGGACCTGCAGGGGTGAGGGGCATAGAGCAGCAGAGTGTCCCACAAATTATGGGCGCCCACGCGGCTCGGTTAGACCGAACTATACTAGGTGTGGTCGGTTCGGACACGAGAGTCGGTGGTGCACAGCAGCATAGATCGGAGGTGAGGAATTAGGATTCCGAACCTTAGTGTGCCACCTGACGCTAGGGTAAAGAACCAGGGAAGCGCCCAGAGGCCACCCCACAGAGTATAAAAAGTAGGGTGGCCACCAGAATGATAAGTTTAGTGAAAGATAGCGAATTTAAATGGGAAGAAGACGGGCTTGGGTTTTGTTCGCCGGTTTATGAGAAACCGCAAGAAGCAATGAACCCCCCCCCCCCCGTAGAGAGAGATCGAATTAAACGCGACTGCTAGGTCGGTTGACGAGTCCAGCGAGTGGGAGGAGAGCGGCAAGATAACCCCCCACCCAGCTCCAGAAGAGACTGAGAGAAAATCGGTTAGCCAAAAAGGTAGAGGAATTACCTATGAAGTTACGGTAGAATGGGAAGAAGACGGGCTTGGGTTTTGTTCGCCGGTTTATGAGAAACCGCAAGAAGCAATGAACCCCCCCGTAGAGAGAGATCGAATTAAACGCGACTGCTAGGTCGGTTGACGAGTCCAGCGAGTGGGAGGAGAGCGGCAAAATAACCCCCTACCCAGCTCCAGAAGAGACTGAGAGAAAATCGGTTAGCCAAAAAGGTAGAGGAATTACCTATGAAGTTACGGTAGAATGGGAAGAAGACGGGCTTGGGTTTTGTTCGCCGGTTTATGAGAAACCGCAAGAAGCAATGAAACCCCCCCCCCCCGTAGAGAGAGATCGAATTAAACGCGACTGCTAGGTCGGTTGACGAGTCCAGCGAGTGGGAGGAGAGCGGCAAAACACCCCCCTACCCAGCTCTAGAAGAGACTGAGAGAAAATCGGTTAGCCAAAAAGGTAGAGGAATTACCTATGAAGTTACGGTAGAATGGGAAGAAGACGGGCTTGGGTTTTGTTCGCCGGTTTATGAGAAACCGCAAGAAGCAATGAACCCCCCCCCCCGTAGAGAGAGATCGAATTAAACGCGACTGCTAGGTCGGTTGACGAGTCCAGCGAGTGGGAGGAGAGCGGCAAAATACCCCCCTGCCCAGCTCCAGAAGAGACTGAGAGAAAATCGGTTAGCCAAAAAGGTAGAGGAATTACCTATGAAGTTACGGTAGAGGGGAGCAGAACGCCCCACCACAGAATAGCAGGAAAGCCAAGCCAAAGATAGTCAAGGACCTGGGGGAGAGGCCGAGGTTGTGCTGTGTCGCATTCGTTGGCTCCACCGCGCGCAGGGAGGGCCCCCATGCGTGTGCGGTGCTGGTGGTTGTGGCGCGGACAGTTGTCTTGGATGCCCCCCCCCCCCGAGATAAACGGACATATAAGGATAGAAAGAGATGCATAACTGAGACCGATGGAGGGTCGTCGTGGTTAGATCCAAATGATCGATCACAAGTAGTAATATACCTGCAGCTGGATGGGCTGTTGCCGAACGACCAGGCAGATATATAGTGAGTTGTAAAAGCAAAAGAAAGTTGAAGTAATCGACAGATGTTCGAACCACCGTGAATATGACAGATTGTGGTGCGCCTTACGAAAGGGCACAGAAGTAATGATAAGCGAAGAGAAGGATATGAGATCCTATCTAAGATAGATAGTGTTGATACAGACGAAGCAGAAGAAATCAGTGGCCCCCCGTTGCTGGGAGAGGCACTCGATGAGTAATTAGGGACAGTGTCGGGAAGCGATGAGAGAATGATTATGAAGAAATTGGAAGTTATAGGGAAGAACCAAAAGGGTTACTGTCGCATGCAGCCAGAGAAGGCGCATCGATATCGAATGTCACCGGGCCGAAGTGAGCCAAGAAGGTGTTAGTCTGAGAGACTTGTTTTTCCCAGAGAAGGGAACAGAAGAGAATCTGGCCGAGGTGGCCGACGCAATGATAGTGACGGTATGCGAACCAGACAGGTCCGTACCAAGAGAATTTCAGTTGTTGACACTGACGAGTGAGTGCACAGGTGCACAGTTGGATATGCAATCGCTAAGACACTTGTCGCCGAATATAATCATCTCGGCAGATTAAGGCCGAATTACCAAATCGTTTGAGATTACCGGTCGACCCCATCGAACAGTTATGAAAGTATTTTAATGTGTTAAAATGCGTTGCATAACCAGAAGGTAACAAGCTATTAGCTTTAAAAAGATTGAGGGTTCGATTAACCCCGTCAGGAAGGGAAAATTCACGTTAAAAGGTAGAACTAGACACGGGCACGATAGGGCTTGGTCGATGTTAGTGAGAATTGTGCACATAAATAATAAGGTTAGCTTTTGCAGAAAAGACAAAGGGCGCGAGAAAGACATAGGGAGAAATTGGACGGCGCGAGCACACCGACGGCCGAGTGCATGAGCGAGGGAGGGTTACCCCTGAGTACACTTCACCCAGATCGCGAGCGGGAGCAGGAATCGCTGCCCTGTCGGAAATCCAGGTGGATGACCAGTGAAGAAGTAGAGATTGATTCCGAGGAGAGGGTGATGGTGACGTAATTTGTAAGGGGCGTTGCGAGCTCCAATCTGTATTAACAAACTTTTAATTGCATGCATCATAATTCATTTTGTCACCTACCCACCTCCCAACACAGAAACCACAAAATGCATACGCACATACACACATACATACGTAGTCCTGATGTTTTAATAGACTGGAAAGAGAAAAAGAAGGACAGACCAAAAGAAAACAGAACAGAAAAAGAAAACTTTTTGTTCCATTTTTTAGCTACAGTTTTTTCTTAATTTTTGATTATTATTGTTTTGATTGTATTACCCGTTGTTCTCTCTGTGTGTGGGGAAAGGTAACGGTCTGGGAGATGTCAATTGCAACCAAGTGACACGAAATAAGGGTGGACGGATGTGAAACAGTGATTTCATCCGACGTATCTGCCCCCTTTATGGCGCACCAATATGCATCAGAGAGATCAGCCCCCATGTAGGGAAAGGTAACGGTCTGGGAGATGTCAATTTCAACCAATTGACACGAAATAAGGATTGGGCGGATGTGAAACAGTGATTTCAGCCGGCGCAATCTGTCTTTTTAGAGTGCACCAGTGTGCATCTCAGCGAGGATGCTGGACCCTACGTAGAAACAAGTGGAGATCTAGGAACTGGTACATATTTCGACTGACCAGACCTTAATCGCTGTGGGCGCCAAAAAGTCTGAAATTGGTTCTCGTGTTGACGTGGCGATTGAGCCCGCCCGAGAAATGACAATTTCCATATGTCTGGCGGGCCCCGTTAATCGTAAATACTGGGGGAAACATCAACAGGGAAAAGCAAACGTGCCAGGCGCTATGTGTGCGGGCGCGGGCGGCGGAGATAGGATCGCCGATCGGGCTGTCACTTTTGATTGTGGCCAGAGCCTCCTCTTCCCGATGATTGCTTGATCTAGATAACGTCAGAAAGAAGCGAACCAGAACGGGTCCTTTACGGTGACAGGAAAGAAAACAACCCAACGAGAGAGAGAGAGAGAGAGGGAGAGAGAGAGAGAGAGTATGAGTTGTACACTTTTCGTCTTTGTTGTTGAGACGAGAAGGCAGCACAAATGAGTTAGAACCGAGATCCCGGCCGAGCTGGTCGTGATTCCCTCGGATCCCGAGGGAGCCGTTGCCCCGGGCTCCACCATCGTTTTCCACCAGAGATTAACGTCTCAATTAATACCAACAGTCGTAAGAGTCCACACACACCGTTCAGTAGACAAGTTATATCTCGATTAAGGATTTGCAGTCGTAAAGAGATTCACACACGCACACAGAGAGAAGGAAGACGGGATAGTTAGAAAAAAAGCCATTGGCGAAGAATAGACTTTGGGTTAAGGTTAAAAACCCACCGTTCATTTTTATTAAATAATTATTGTTATGAAAAGACCTAGCCGTTTGTCGAGTTATTCTATCGTCGAGTTGTCCTGCTAAGTAATCTTGCTTTCACAGAATCACGAAATCGTCATTCAGCAGACCCGGAGGAGATTCAACGCCACCACAGACGACATCACGAGCCAAAGAAAAGGTGTTCACAGTCAGGAAGGATTCCTGCGCCGAGACGGTTCTCATTACATTTGGCGTTATACTATGATCTGAGGTTAAGATCGGATTCTAACTCTACCTGATGAGATCTCAGTTTATAGTAACTGTTGATCGATAACATCGACATGCCAGTGTCGCAGATTTTGTACATGTCTGTGTAAATAAAATTATCATATATATATATATATATATATATATATATATATATATATATATATATATATATATTATGCAAACATTGTTAAATATAACAGAATTCTTCAGTTTGATTTTACTTTTTTATGTTTTCAATTTTTCTCATGATCATTTTTGTGTTAAAATCAAAAAATATGTTCCATATGTATCACGAACGTTTTCGATTCAAATGAACAAAAAAGCTGGAAAGAAGAAGAACATTTTTAAAAGTAGCCGAGACGTCAAGAGAACCAACCAGCAAAGTTCCAGGAGAAACGATAATAATTTTAGTTCCGGGACGTCAGAATTTAACGATTTCAAAACACTATTAAACTGTGGAAGTGAAATATCAAACAACTGTATTCACAGAATAAATTCTAATAATTTTTTTTTTTAAAGTAAACCAAAATAACACCTAAAATAGCAACCAATATCAAAATAAATAGAAATAAAAACTATTCTAAGCATGCACGTTAATTCGACACATTCACAAAAGGTGTGCGTAACCCACATACGAAACAAAACTAAAGAAAAAGATGTCAAGAAAAGGTTAGTCTAACATAAGTCGAGAGAATGTTGCATGGCCGACTCTTCCTGAACCGCGGCAGTACGCGTTTTGTACACTCGCACCCACTATGGGCCGTGGCTTTACTCATCTCGTATACTTGTCCCTGAAAGGCCCGTGGCAGTTCACATTTAATATACTGGTCCCTGAAATGGCCGTGGCAGTTCACATTTAATACTCGTCATTTTTAAAACATCATAAATCACATAGTTCATATATAGTTTGCATACCTTTAGATTTCTCCCTCGCCGTGTAGAGGGTAGTGTCGTCTAGTGGATGAATTCTTTCTTCCTTCCTTCCTTCCTTCCGTGAACCACGCCGTCCCTTGTCTGCAATAAAAATCCCATGACGCACTCCGAAGACTAACAATTCTCTTAACTTTCAATTACTTTTACTACAAGCGTTGTTATTTAATCAGCTGAGTTATTCACTACGTCGACAGAGAGAGAGAGAGAGAGAGGGCAATCACTACTTTATCGTAGTTAGTTAACAATTATTTTCTTAACCATTCATAGGGAGGGGAAAGGATATCCTCGCTTGTATTTTCTTAGAGAAATATTTCCCTTATCTGTTGTAAATTACATTTTAACAATCATGTCTCATCGGTTTACTTCCCAAACCCAGACTGACGAAACTCGCTTATCACGAAGAACAAGTGACGTCACGAATCCCTCTGTTTCACAAGCAAGGGCCTGTGACGTCACAGAGTCTCTCGCAGGTGCACACTGACCCTTGATCCGGGGTCTCGTCATACGTGAGAACAGGCCCCATTCTGCACTCGACTGTCGGTCCACCCGCGTTAATTCGCGCAAGTCAACCCAACGATTCCCAACAGATACGTCCATTCCCATATGGCCATTATTCAACAAGAAGATCAGCCATTGGCTAATGAAAACATTACCCCGTGGGATGGATTAACAACGAATCTGATTGATTAGATAGCTAGACAAAACACCACTTAGATATATAAAACTAATCAGTAACACACATTCCATGCACTTAGTCTTACGATTCTCTACGGGAATGAAATGCGGACGCTTCTGTGTAGCTTAATTGCCATAAATATATTTTCATAACTTACTATATATATATATATATATATATATATATATATATATATATATATATATATATATATATATATGAGAGAGAGAAAGGGGGAGAGAGAGAGTTCTTTTGTTGAATTACTGACTGCCGATTTTCCCTTCAATTAATGGTTTACATTGTCTTTATTTGAAAGGGACTTTTGCGTCCCTCACTTTTAAGCGGGTTAAAATAACAAAAGATGGCTTTACTCTGATGCGGGAAATACTAAGACATTTTGTCAATCGCATCTTTCCTGTTAATTATCGCCATTTTGGATTTATTTTTAACATAATTTTAGCACGATCTAGGCCTTTTCGTTTAGTTTTTATTTATTTTTTATTTTATTTAAGTTATTAAATTAGAATTTTTATTTGTTACTCTAAAATAAAGGTTATTCTGCGTATACAGTTGCTAGTTTAGATTGATTTTACGATTATAAAGGTTGCATTATTAAGGTCCTTGGTTTTATTTTTTCACTTGTATTTTTATTTATTTTTATTTTATTTATATATTTTTATTTAACCACTCTATTGTTTTTTATAGTGATCCCAAGCAACAGCTACAAAATGCCGAAATATCCTACAATTTTTATTTTCAGCTCTATTGATACAATTAGTCGCTATTTCACTTATAATATTTAGTCATTCTTTGACATCTTAAACATCTCGTTTCTCGCTTAAACAACATCTACACAGATCACCCAGATATATGCATCTGCTCTATCTTAATATTTGTCATTCAAGGCCCCATTCTGCACTCGACTGTCGGTCCACCCGCGTTAATTCGCGCAAGTCAACCCAACGATTCCCAACAGATACGTCCATTCCCATAGGGCCATTATTCAACAAGAAGATCAGCCATTGACTAATGAAAACATTACCCAGTGGGAGGGAATAACAACGAATCTGATTGATTAGATAGCCGTTAGGCAACCGTTCGCTTTCTTTAATTTACTATGAATGGTTCGATAATTAAGTACTATATCTGTATTTTTGTTATTCAATGTGCTTTTGTGATGATTATGATATATATTTTGTGATTCAAGTGCAGTTAACCTAATATAATAATTTTATTTGTATACATTTTGTTTTGGTAGAGTTAGGGTTAGGGTTAGGGTTAGGGTTAGGGTTGGGTAAAGTAAACTTTTTGATAAGCAGTTATGTTATACTTTTCATACTACTACTAAGCTTTAGTCGAGTATTGACCCCTGTTAAAGTAAATGCTGAAAAGTAGTCAACATTCTATATATTTGAAAATCACTATGCATTATGCCCAAGGCGATCTATAATACAGGCCTGGCAAACATGCGACTGGGGTTCAAATTTCCCCTCGCTGAGGTTAAATGTTACATCTATGAAGTGTGTTATCTTAATCCTCGCCACGATTTCTACTTTAAGTCTTAAGTCTTTTATAACTTCGTGTATAATTTTGTTCATTCTTTCAGCTTTGGGCCCATTCGTATTTCTAACTATAGCTAGTCCGTCGTCCCTATACAACCCTATATCGTTAATGTTAATCGTACTAGTTTCTGTTAGTTTATGTAAAATCAGCAAACCCACCAAGTCGAACATTTCAGCGGAGTCTAACCCCATTGCCACACCGAAAGAGTAAGTAGATTCAGTTTTCATCCATTGTTCTTCATCATACATCAGTACAGTCTTCCAGCACTTGTGTATAATGTCCATTTCGTCCTCGGTAATATCCGTGTGCGTGCTGGCGAAGTTTAGAACCTTGTGGAATAAATCCTTTGTTATGGAAGGGTAGTAATCCATGATGTCGAATTGGATGAATGTACAGTGGTTCTTACCATCTATTTTATTGAATCAATCAATGGTACTTGTGGTGTTGATCCATTGGTTCAGGTGTAGCTTGGTTTTGATTGTTTTATTTATCCTTTCAAGAATGGTCTTGATGATTTCCCCGATTTTGGGTCTTGTTGGGTTTATCAATCTGGTAGCCGGTTTATTTTGGAAGTCCAGTTTGTGGTCCTTAAATAGGATATAGGTATCATTTGATCTCAGTTGATAAACCCTGTCGCTGATGTGTAGTTTATCCGTGATAATTTTTCTATCTATGTTGATTTCGTGTATGATATCCCGGTCTCTTGCCTTTCTGTAATTCTTAGTAAGGTTTTCCGGTATGAAGGGCTTCTCTTAAAACTGCACTCATATGGTATCACTGGACAATTATTTAATATAATTAAATCCTTCCTAACAAAAAGAAAGATCCAGGTTGTCCTCGATGGCTGTTCATCTAAGCAACATGACATAAATGCTGGTGTACCCCAGGGATCCATCCTTGGACCTCTACTGTTCCTGATTTTTATAAATGACTTCCCTGATGTCATTTAGACTGAGATAGGAATATTTGCTGACGACACCACCTACTCTCGTCATGTAGGCAAAACCGACGCGCACATATCTGAGGCAATGGCTGAATCCTTAGAAAATGACATCCAGTCTGTAGTGGATTAGCGTAAAAAATAAATGGTAACTTTTAATGCCGCAAAGACAAAGCTATTTTCCTTCAATAACAGGAAACGTCTTCAACCACTGATTGTCATGGCAAATAACACCCTACCTGAGAGTTTATCATTCAAACTCCTTGGCCTAACTTTCACAGATAACATAAATTGGAATAAATACATTGAAGACACTGCTGCAAAGAAGGTGGGCTCCCTCTACCGTGCTAGTAAACTTCTCAAACCTGACATTATCCTATATCTCTACAAAGCCACTATCCGTCCTTGCATGGAGTATTGTTGCGATATCTGCCTGGGGCATCATCCACTAGTCATCCGCTTAGACAAAGTCCAAAAAAGAGTCGCCAACTTAATAGGTCACTCACTATCTACCAAGCTCCAGCCCCTGTCCCATGGCCGCAATGTTGCTTCTTTGTGCCTGTTTTACAAGTACTTCAATGGATTTTGCTCTGATGAACTTGCTGCTCTGGTGCCTCCACGACGTAAATTCACTAGACCCACCTGACAATCTGCCAAATCCCATCAATTCACTGTGGAGGTCCCCAGATGCCGAAGAGCTTTCTACTCCAAAAGCTTCTTTCCTTGTGCTTCTTTATCTTGGAACTCCCTCCCTGCTCCCTGTTTTCCTGACGGTACTGACATGCAGAAATTTAAAACTAATATAAACAGACATCTCGCTGCACAGCTCCCAATTTATGTTGACCCCCTAAAAAAACTTTCACCCTTTTTTTCAGTAGCCCCTTACGTCTATAGTGGCGGCATGCCTTGTTTGGGGTGAACTATGTTATATATATATATATATATATATATATATATATATATATAAGAAGGAATAGGTAAAATAAATACCTTTTGAAGCATTAAGATGCGATATCAATTTTTTTTTATAAAAAAGAAAAATAATAAATCGAAACCGATTTTTTTCTTTTTTTTTTCTTTTTTATTATAAACTAGCACTTTTTTTGTTGTTAGTTTAAAGTGATACAGATATTTCGCCAAAACCTGGCATCCTCGGTGTGTAATATATCCTGATGTCATCGGATTTGTTTTTTTTTATCTCTTTACCGGCTTGTTGTTACTACAGCCGGGCCAAATGGGCAAGTTGTCGTCTCCCACCATCAAATATGAAGAACGTAAATGCAGCACGTGAACAACAAGCCGGTAAAGAGATTTTAAAAAAAATACAAATCCGATGACATCAGGATATATTACACACCGAGGATGCCAGGTTTTGGCGAAATATCTGTATCACTTTAAACTAACAACAAAAAAAGTGCTAGTTTATAATAAAAAACGAAAAAAAAAAAAACCGGTTTCGATTTATTATTTTTCTTTTTTATAAAAAAAAATTGATATCGTATCTTAATGCTTCAAAAGGTATTTATTTTACCTATTCCTTCTTAAATTTAACAATAGATGCTTTTTAAAGAAAAAATATGAACCTTGAAACACTTATATATATATATATATATATATATATATATATATATATATATATATATATATATATATATATATATATATATATATATATATTGTGTGTGTGAATATATTTATTTTTCGTTTTATACCTATAGTCATAACTTGATTACTCAACCCACTCAAATATAAGAATGACAGCGTGAACGAATCAAGAAAGTTTGAATGTGAAGAAAGCGAGATAAGTAACTGTCTCGATTCGTCGCGTATATCTGCATACAACAAAACAACATGTCGGCCAGATCGAACACGATTTGTCATTTTCAGACGGTTCCTCCTCTGAATAATTTTGTCCATTTCTTCAATCTAAGTTGACAACCATGATACCTGTGTCACATTCTGAAAATAACCGTTCAATTCTAGGTTATAATGTCAAGTGTTTCATGCACGGCGACTACACTGTTTAATAACGTAAGCCGATTTCTTTCTCGTAAAATGGCGGCTTCTTTAAGGCTACGTCGTTTATTTCTTTGTATTTCCATAGATTGTATGGAATTAAATTTGCTGTAAGCGACAATAAAATGGACTGATTTTACAACAATATTTCGTCCATCAAATTGGCTATCAAAACTTTGACAAAGATTACTAAAGAGATCTTCAGTTCAAGTCAAGTCGAGTTTGGATGAGCAGTTTGCGTACTATTCTATGGTTTTTATGGAGAAGGTACAGTAGTGAGGCTCCCAACACTCTTCCATGAGGCGTTTCTTTTTTCGAGACACCATCTAGCGCAGTACAGAAGCCATAATCAGGATCACTGACTTGCCCCCGGCTACTTTGCAGCCACCGTTAGTTTTTTGCGAAAGGTGTGTCGTCGTCGTCGTCGTCGTCGTCATCGTCGTCGTCGTCGTCGTTCTCCCACATGCGCCTGATATTCCCATCTGATACTGACAAGCTCAACGTCGCTTAACTTCGGTGATCTAATAAGAATCAACTGGTGTGTAAACGTGATTTTGTCGGATATCTTACCAAATAAAAACAATTTTTGACTTCTCCAAGTTGATAACTTTTGGACGAAAACAAAATAAATGGTGATCAGGAACAAGTAATACAGCAACACAAAATACATATCCTCGATTCAGTTGATTCAATTTAAGAATAGCAACAAAACGATAAAACAATAGAAGAACAAATAATACAGTAATAGAAAAGAACATGTAATGGATTCAGTTGATTCACTTTCATTGACACTCTCACACATTTTCGTGGCACAAAATGATGCGGCGGCGCTTTCGCCTGTCGCCTTATATTTTACGAAGTTTTACTGACCATTCCTCTATTGTCGTTACTTTTTGGTAGGGCTAACAAGGTTCAATATCACCTAAAAACCGAAAGTTAAAAATAGATTTTCAACCTTACTCTGACATTTCCATTGTATTTCTTAGAGGGTGGGATTAACGTCGTTAGACAAGTAGAAAATGTGCAGTTTTGTCTTTTTGTTCATAGTTATTTCCTCTTTGTAATTCTTTAATTAGTAACTGTCTCTAATGTGTAACGTAAGCGTATAAAAAGCCAGCTCTCTCTCTCTCTACCTTCCCCCTCCCTCTCTCTCCCTCTCTCTCTCTCTCTCTCTCTCTCACTCACGGATATTGTACTTGTTTCGTTAAGTGCCTTTCTCCTTTTCTTCTTCTTTATGATGATTATTATGATTATTTACTCACTATGAGTTTTCACACAAGTCATTACCAATGATTGCTCGCTGGCAATAACAAGTGAAGTGACAACAAGTCTCCCCATACTTGCAGCACTTTTCGTTCTTTTCGATAACCGTTACAAATCACCTTGTTACCTGCTGGGACGGCGAAATCTACAATTTGGCAGTTTTTTCCTTCTGGTTGATTATTATCACTTCCAGTTTTTTTTTTGGGGGGGGGGTGTACTTCCATGTCTCAAAGGATTTTATGATTTTCATTTTCCAATACTGTCTCAGGTTTGTGTCTGTACTATTTGTCTGCATATTCAAATTGAAGACGTTCGCGCAGTTCCTAGTTGACTACTTTCCCCTACCATTAATGTCATTATTAGTAGTAGTATTCACTGGGAGTTCTCACACAGATCATCGTCAGTGATTACTCACTGACAACAACCAGTGGTATTTCCTGGAGTCTGAGTGACAACAAACCTCCCCAGATTACCAGTATTCTTCACCTCTTTTCGATAACGATGCGGTATCGCAACAGCTTCTTACCATTGATTTCTCGCTGGTAAGGACAATTGGTCTTCTCTGGGATTTGAGCGGCAATAAGCCTCCCCAATGTCCCAGCATATTATTATTATTATTATTATTATTATTATTATTATTATTATTATTATTATTATTATTGTTATTATTATTATTATTATTATTGTCGTGGTTGTGGTTGGTTGGTTGGTTTTTTCTTACATGGAGTTTTCACACAAGACATTGACAATAACAAGTGGTGTTTTCTGGAGTCTGATTAACAAATAGTTTCCGCCTCTTTCGTTAACCATTAGCAATCATTTTGCATTATTGCAACAGCTAATTACCATTGATTTATCGCTGGCACCGACCGTTAGTCTTCTTTGGAATTGGAGTGGCAATTAGCAACCCCAAGATTCCATTACTCTCCGCAACCTTCTAGTGGAGGTCTGGTTGGTACTTTCCCTCCCCGATCTTTCAAACCTCATTGAATCTTTTATGACCATTTTGTATAATCAGCCAAGGGAGTGGGGCAAATTATGAAATTTTGTGTAACCAGCAGGGGTGGGGGGAATTATGAAATGTATGACTATTTTGTGTAACCAGCCGGGGGGGGGGCAAATTATGAAATGTATGACTATTTTGTGTAAACAACCGGGAGAGGGAGGCAAATTATGAAATGTATGACTATTTTGTGTAACCAACCGGGAGAGGGGGGCACATTATGAAATCTATGACTATTTTGTGTAACCAACCGGGTGAGGGGGGGGGGGCAAATTATTAAATTTCTAGCAGTTTCAGTTTTCGTGAGTTCGTATAATGTTTGTTTTTATAGATGTTGTGTTATGTGTCTATTTCTACTTGTATTTAGTTGGTCGGTGTTCACGTGTTATGCGGATTGTTTTTTGCACTCAAGGATTTTCCTAAATTTTTTAGCTGTTTTCATCGATGCCGTGTGTTGTATGAGGTCGACCCTTTTCTTTGATTCCAATTTCACTTACTCTTTCTCCAGTTTTTTTTTCAGAACTGTCCCTAGTTCTCATACTATTATTGGTACAACAGTAACTTTTATATTCCATATTTCTTTCAGCTCTCTAGCAATTTCCATGTATTTGTGGTCCGTTGGGACGGCGAGTCTACGATTTGGACGTTTATCCTTCTGAGTGACTATTATCACGTTCGGTCTTCTTGCTTGGATGGGTTCGTCCGCTTGTATCCCAGAGAATGTTATACTTTTCATTTTTAATACCGTCTCCGGTTTGTGTGTTCAAAGTGTAGATATTTGCATAATTCCCAGCGGACTTTTGCTGATAGTGTCGTGTCTGTTTGCGTATTCCTTTTGGCTTAGTTTGTAGCATTCACTTATTGCGTAATTACCCGTTTCGTTTCTTTTTCCAGTGTCAGCATTTACTGTTTTTCTGGATTTGTCGAGTTTTTATATAATTTTCTCTGATAGCGTTTTTTTTGTGGGTCTGTCAGCAGCGATTCCGTTTCTGCGTTGAAGTGTCCTTTTTTAGCCATGTCCATGTGTTTTCGTGTCTCATTTCTTTGGTCAGTCTTATAAATCGTCCATATCACTGTTTGTCTTCCCATTTTTGTTCACGCTTTTTCCATTCTAATTGCACCGCTATTTGTTCATTTTCGTAGTGTTTCTGGCAGCGTTTATCAGCCTTTCTCTGTTTTGGGTTATGTATTTTCCCTTTCTTTTTTCATTCCATCATTCACACAGCATTCTATACTTACCAGTTCTCTTCCTCCTTTCATTTTTTTATATAGTCGGTCGGTGTCATCCTTCCGGTGCAATGCATGCTCATTAGTGTGCCTGGGTTCTTCTTTTGTCCATCTGATGAAGTGTCAAGAGCATCCTACTAGAGATACTGTCCAGGTATTTACTCTTTTTATTATATTTCTGCCTTATAGTTTGATTTCGATGAGATTTCGTTCTACTTAGGAATTCTTTTGTGTCTGTGAATTTGGATCTGGTATTGCACTTCTTCGGTGTTGAGTGGCATCATAACGATAATAAAGAGTCTTCCTGAAGAATGCTTCTTTGTATTCTTATCTCGGCCAACGCTTGTCCTCCAGCCTCGGTGTTTCCATTGCGTTTTTCTTCATCATCATCATCATCATCATCATCATCATCATCATCATCATCGTCATCGTCATCGTTATTGTTATTATTATTATTGTTATTATTATTATTGTTATTGTTATTGTTATTGTTATTGTTATTGTTATTATTGTTATTGTTATTGTTATTGTTATTGTTATTATTATTATTATCATTATTATTATCATTATCATTATTATCATTATCATTATTATCATTATTATTATTATCATTATTATTATTATTATTATTATTATTATTATTTGCACTCACTAGGAGTTCTCACACAGATCATCGTCAGTGATTGCTCACCGACAACAACCAGTGGTATTTCCTGGAGTCTGAGTGACAACAAGCTTCCCCAGATTTCTAGTATTCTTCACATCTTTTCAATAACGATGCGGTATCGCAAAAGCCTCTTACCATTGATTTCTCGCTGGTAAGGACAATTGGTCTTCTCTGGGAGTTGGGTGGCAATAAGCCTCCCCAAGGTCCCAGCATTCTCTGCACTTTTCCAGTGGAGGTCTGGTTTGTGCTGTCCCTCCTCGGTCTTCTCATCCTCCTCGACCCTTTACAAATATTTTGTCTGGTGTCAGCCTAGGCCGACACCATTTAAAAATAAAATAAAATAAATAAATAAAAAAAAAATGTTTTAATTAATTTTTTTAAAAAAATTTTTTTAATTTTTAAATTTTTTCCTTTTTTTTCCTTTCAATTCCTAAAAAATTTTGTTTCTTTTTCCTTATTTTAAAATAAATAATTTTTAATTTTCAATTTTTAAAAAAAATGGGGTGGGTGGTTGGGGTGGGGTGGGGAGAGAGGGAGGAGCTTATAGTGTTTCTCGTAATTTCTGTTTCTTTAGTTCATTTTTGTGTAGTGATAGCTGAGGCCGGTGTAAATTATTGGGGGGGGGGGATTATTAAGTGCTATTTCTTGCAGTTTTTGTTCCTTCGTTCTTGTTGTGGTGTTCTTCGTGTAGTTTTGTTTTCTCCCTGTTGTAAACTCCTTGTGACTGGTTAGCCTTTGTAGCTTATGCGTGTTAGTTTCCGCATTCGGGGATTTTCGTTAAGATTGCAGCTGTTTTGATCATTGCCGTCCTTTGTATGGTTTCAATGGTCCCTTTGATTCCAATTTCTCCCAGTCTTTTCTCCAGGTTTTTGGGATTGTTCCTAGTGCTCCTATGATTATTAGTATTATACTAACTTTCTTCATGCTCCATATTCCTTTCAGTTATCTGGCTAGTTCTGTGTATTTACTTCGTTTTCCGTGTCTTTGATCTCTGTAGTCTGCTGGAACGGCGAAGTCTACGATATTACAAGATTTTTCCTTTTTGTCTATTATAATAACATCAGGTCTCCTTGCTTGTATGAGTTTATCTGTTTGTATATCCATATCCCATAGGATTTTGTGTTTTTCGTTTTCCAGTACTGTTTCTGGTTTATGTTTGTACCATTTGTCTGCATATTCGAAATTCAATTGTTTGCACAGTTCTCAGTGTATTACTTTCCCAACATAGTCATGTCTGTTCTTGTATTCTTTTTGGGCAAGTTTGCTACATTCACTTACTATATGATTTATTGTTTAGTATCTTTGTCCACAGAGTCTGCATTTATTGTTTTCCTGGGTTTTATCTATTTTAGCTTTAATGTAATTTGTCCTAATCGCATTGTTCTGTGCAGCCATCAGTAAATATTCCATTTCTTTGTTCAAGTTTCCATTTCTTAGCCATGTCCAGCTATTTGCGTTGGTTTCTTCTCTTGTGAGTCTTATGAAACGTCCATGTAGTTGTTTTTCTTCCCAATTTTCTTTTCTTGTCTGTTTGTGTCCAGTTTCGATGCTTCCTGCGTTGTTCGTTAGAACGGTATCTCTTGCTGCGGTGATCAACCTTTCTGTGTTCTGGTTTATGTATTTCTCCAGCTCTTTTTTAGTGTCGTCCACACAGTCTTCTATACTTACCAGTCCTCTCCCCCCTTCGTTTCTCTTCATAGTCATTAATTTTCTAGTCCTCTGGTCAAGGTGCCTGTGTTCTTCTTTAGTCCAGCTTATGAATGGTCCAGAATATCTTATTAGTGAAACTGCCCAGGTATTTATTCCTTTGATTAGGTTTCTGCTATATAATTTTGTTTCTAAAAGCTTTCTTGTTCTTCTCGGGTATTCTTTTCCAATCTTCCCTTTCATTTCTGTTGATTTGATTGTGTCTGCTTCCAAAACTCCTAAATATTGATAGCTGTCTTGTTCATCTAGCGCCCTCATCTGCTCTTGGTTGGGTAGTTCCATGTCCTCAGTCGTCTCCAGCTTTCCTTTTTAATCTCTAGCAATGCACACTTTTCCATTCCGAATTCCATTTGAATGTCCTGACTGAAGATTCTGGTCGTATTTATCAGCTTTTCCAGTTCCTTTTTGCTTTTTGCAAATAGCTTCAGGTCGTCCATGTACATGAGATGGTTTATTCGTTGTTCTCTGCCTGTGAACTTGTATCCGGCATCACATTTCCTGAGTATGTAGTTGAGTGGCATCATGGCTATGATAAACAGTAGTGGTGATAGGGGGTCTTCTTGGAAAATGCCTCTCTGTATTTTTATCTCCGTCAAGTATTGTCCTCCAGCTTTCAGTTCTAATCTCCATGTTTCCATTGCTTTCTTGATGAGATTAATAATCTTGTACATTTTCAAACATTCAATTATCCATGCTTGAGGGATTCTGTCGTACGCTTTCTTGTAGTCAATCCATGCCATAGATATGTTCTTTTTCTTGCTTTGAACTTCTTTCAGGATCTTTTGATCTATGTATAACAGATCATGCGTCCCTCTTTCCCCTTTCTGGCATCCTTTTTGCTCCTCGGGAAGTAGTCAACGACTGTTCAGGGAATAGTAAATTTGCTCTCTCGGTTGTGCCGTTAGGATTTTCCACATTGTCGGTAAACAGATTATTGGTCCTTCCTTTGGTCATCCACTCTGGTACGTCTGTTTTATGGATACATCCTCTCAGTTTATGTGCTAACCTTTCATGTAGGGTCGTGAAATTTTTGAACCAGTACGCATGTATTCCATCGTGACCTGGTGCTTTCCAGTTTACCATTTTCTTTAGTGTTGTCTTAATAGTTTATTATTATTATTATTATTATTATTATTATTATTATTATTATTATTATTATTATTATTATTGTTGTTGTTATTGTTGTTATTGTTATCGTCGTTGTCGTCGTCGTCGTCGTCGTCGTCGTCGTCGTCGTCGTCGTCGTCGTCGTCGTCGTCGATGATGATGATGATGATGATGATGATGATGATGATGATGATGATGATGATGATGATGATGATGATGATGATGATGATGATGATGAAAAACAACAACAACAATATATCGTTGCAAACTTAGCGTTCTTTTTCCCCCCCATATAAAACCGGAAGGAAACCTCACTGATCGATTGGCTCTTCATCCACAAGAGGGCAGTAGCAGAGTAAGAGTTTCCTCCAGAAGAGGGCAGCAGCAGAGTAAGAGTTTCCTGCTGCTCAGCTAAGTTGAATGGTGAAATCGCAAATCAAATTGCTTTCCCAGAAATCAATATACAATGTTAAAACGTGGCGGTTCTTCTTTTCCTCCTTTTTTCCTTGTTGATTTTACACTTAAACTGTCACGTGTGTCCGGATGGGCGACATCGTTTGCAGGATTGTCGTGTCGCCCTTGGCAAATGAGGAAAATAACAGTCTGCCAAGCTAGACTAATCGAAAACGTTATATAAAACACATTCGAAGACTGCAGACGAATTCGATTTATTATTTATTTATTATTTATGATTTATTATATTGCATTAAAAAAATAACAGGAATGGATTTATTTTTAAGATGCGTACATTCAATCTACGCATATAGCGATGAAAATGATATTTTAAACTTAAGTGTTACAGACCTACACACTGATATTTTAAACTTAAGTGTTACAGACCAACAAAATGATGTTTAAACTTAAGTGTTACAGCCAAACAAAATGATATTTTAAACTTAAGTGTTACAGCCAAACAAAATGATATTTTAAACTTAAGTGTTACAGACCAACAAAATGATATTTTTAACTTAAGTGTTACAGACCAACAAAATGATATTTTAAACTTAAGTGGTACAGCCAAACAAAATGATATTTTAAACTTAAGTGTTACAGCCAAACAAAATGATATTTTAAACTTAAGTGTTACAGACCAACAAAATGATATTTTAAACTTAAGTGTTACAGCCAAACAAAATGATATTTTAAACTTAAGTGTTACAGACCAACAAAATGATATTTTAAACTTAAGTGTTACAGACCAACAAAATGATATTTTAAACTTAAGTGTTACAGACCAACAAAATAATATTTTAAACTTAAGTGTTACAGACCAACAAAATGATATTTTAAACTTAAGTGTTACAGCCAAACAAAATGATATTTTAAACTTAAGTGTTACAGACCAACAAAATGATATTTTAAACTTAAGTGTTACAGACCAACAAAATGATATTTTAAACTTAAGTGTTACAGACCAACAAAATGATATTTTAAACTTAAGTGTGACAGACCGGCAAGCGGACAGAGCCCCTTATATAACAGACAACCAAATCTCATCATTATCATTAACAACTGATTCGTTAAAAATTCGTCTTCGCGATATTCTTAAGATGAATATATTAATAGAATTATGAAACAACTTTGTTTGCAGTAGCAGCAGCGGTGAATGTTATTTTTACGTACTGACTCTCGATCGGACAAAATCTCAAATCAGCAGTTTTTTCAACCAATCACAGTCCAAGAGATATTCACGTCCAAATCTTGCGCGTAGTATAAAAGCTGATACACAGCGTTTTTCTTTCTCTTTTCTTTTTCTTCTTTCTGCGTACAGCACAATCGAGTCTAGGTCCTTTGCAGCTGAAATGCCCTCGGCAAGTAGTGCATGCATGACGAGAGACGTTTACGAATCATTGCACGCATAGCGCCAGCATATACCCACTACTAGCCGAACTCTCTCGCACGCAGGTTCATACAGTCACTCTCGCAAAACAGGCCAAGTTATATGCATACATCTACAATTTCTACTCATTTTTCATATACTGTCACATACAAACTTGAACGGTGACAGCCGAAATTAATACAGGTACTCAATTTCTCCTCACAGACACAACTCTCTTTTCACACAAAATGTTCTTGGGACACTCTGAACTCTAAATATTTACCAACCATTCATTTTTCATTGTCAATAAAAAAGAATTATTTTGTATGGATAGACTTTGTCTTTCTTTTATTTGATAACTAGCAGGGCTACCCGACGTTACCCGGGGCTCTACCCCTTCCCTGTTTTCCCCTCTCTCTCTCTCTCTCTCTCTCTCTCTCTCTCTCTCTCTCTTTCTCTCTCTCTCTCTGCAGACAAAAGTGTAATTATCTCTCCCATCCTCGGGCAACCCCCTCTCCCTCGCCCCACTATCTTCCCGCTCTCCCCATCTGCAGGCAAAGGTAAGTCTTCCTCGGTTGCCCCACTCACTAACCCCACTGTCTTCCCGTTGCCCGGGGCTCCCTTCTCACGCGGGGCTCTCCTTCGCCCCCCCCCCGTTTTACCCTCTCTTTCTGCAGACAAAAATGTAATTATTTATCCTTTCCGCGGGCAACTCCCTTCTCCCTCGCCCTATTATCTTCCCGCTCTCTTCCCTCTCTCTGCAGGCAAAAGTGAGTCTTCCCTGGGGTCCCCCACTCCCTCACCCAATTGTCTTCACGTTGCCTGGAGCTCTTTCCCCTCCCTGTTTTCCCCTCCCTTTCTGCAGGCAAAAGTGTAATTATCCCTCGCTTCCCGGGGCAACCATCCTCTCCCGCATTCAACTAGTTTCCCGTTCTATCCACCCTCTGCAGGCAATAGTTTGTCTTCCCCAGTGCCCTCCCACTCCCTAACACCACTGTCTTCCGGTACCCGGGGCTCCCACCTCCACCCCACATTTTTTCCCCTCCCTCTCTGCAGACAAAAGTGTAATGATCTCTCTCTTCCCAGGGGCAAAAGCTGTGCCTTAACTGGTCGCCCCCTCATCCCTAACCCAACGGTCGACCCCCTCTCCCTTGCTCAACTATCTTCTCGCTGTCCCCCTCTTGTTCAGAAAAGGTACGGCTGTGATTGAACAACACTGGCTTCACTACACACTCTTGTTCAGAAAAGGTGTCGGCTGTTCATTGAGCCACCCTTACTTCACTACACAGTGTTGTTTGGAAAAGCTGCGGCTGGAGATTCAGTAACACTTGATTCACTATATATTCTTGTATAGAAAAGGTGCAGCTGTTAATTGAGCAACTCTTGTTTCACTACACACTCTTGTTTAGAAAAGGTGCGACTGATGATCGAAGGAAGAAAGTGATGTAGTGAGAGTGAAATAAGAAAAGAAGCAAGAAAGGGTTGTAGTTGGAGAGAAATAAGCAAGGAAGCAAGAAAGGGTGGTAGTGACTAGGGAAGAAGAAATGAAGGTAGAAAAGGGTGGTAGTGGGAGGGGGAAAAGGAAGGATAACAAACTCATATTAATGTGCCCTTGTCGTATAAAAAAACATCATGTTCATTTATGTAACGTTCCTATTAAAAAAAACGACTCATATTAATGCGCCCCTGTCGTATCAAAGAACCAAAATCATGTTAATTTATGTAGCGTCACTATTATAAAAAAAATAACTCATGTTAATGCGCCTCTGTCGTATCAAAAAAAATCATGTTCATTAATGTAGCGTCACAATCATAAATAAAAACTCATACTAATGCGCCCATGTTGTATAAAAGAACCAAAACCATGTTTATTCATGTAGCGTCACTATTATAAAAAAAAAAAAGAACTCATATTAATGCGCCCCTGTCGTATAAAAAACAAAAATCATTTTCATTCATGTAGCGTCACTATCAGAAAAAACTCATATTAATGCGCCCCTGTCGTATCAAAGAACCAAAACATGTTCATCTATGTAGCGTCACTATTACAAAAAATAACTCATATTAATGCGCCCCTGTTGTATCAAAGAACCAAAATCATTTTCATTCATGTAGCGGCACTATAAAAAAAGAACTTATATTAATGAGATCAAATTGTAGTATCTAGTCCTATCCTATCGGTCTCGATCCTACACATTGTAATCAAAAATCAGAATATCATTCACTATCTTCTGTTCCCTTAGATTAAAGTGTAGTATCTGTTCGTTGCAATTTATTTTGTAATCAAAGATTAAAATTACTTTGACAACTATCTCATCTTTTGAGATCCTTCCCAGGCTTTACCTGACGACGAATGTGTACACTTCCCAAGTCTTTATCTGATTCGTATGTGTCGCACCTACCGGCAAATTCATATGCTTTTGTCTGATGCGCTGCTACCGGCAAATGCCGGCACTCTCTCCTCAGGTTTTTCCTGAGGCGCCCCCACCGGCGAATGCTGGTACTCTCTCCTCAGGTTTTCCTGAGGCGGCCCTAGCGGCGAATGTAGACACTCTCCACTCAGATTTTGACTGAGGCCCCCCACCGGCGAATGCAGACACTTAACTCTCAAGTTTTGCCTGAGGCGCCTCTACCGGATAATTCCGACAGGGATGAAGAAAAGGGAAAGAAGGAAGGAAGAGCTGTGGCTCGAGATTGAGCAACTCTTGCCTCACTACACACTTGTGTTCAGAAGAAAAAAATATTAGCGTCTATTAATTTTGTAATCCCCCTCGCAACTTATATCTATATATCTACCCTGTGCATATTCTCTCTCTCTCTCTCTCTCTCTCTCTCTATATATATATATATATATATATATATATATATATATATATATAAACGTAAAGAAAGAGGCAAAATTCCTCCAAAAACCATTTGTTAGATACGTATATATTTTATTAAAATCAAAATATATATTTTCATTTTTTTTTTTTTTTACTAATATTTCACTCGATATAACGAGCATCATCAGAGCTTTAAACAAATATTTGTTTATACGTAAGAATCCTTCTTGGTGGTAGTGAAAGATTGGCGTTCAGATGTTGTGTGGACAAACGGTGAAAATGTCTCTTTTTTAAAACTGAACTTTATGAAATTTAGTTGGCAATATGTTTACGTCATCTTCTCATTCTTTTGTAATTGTGTCATTTCCATTTTTCAGTATTGCCTTCGTAATTCTCACTTGGAAAATAAAAGGCAAACGATCTTTATAAAAAAAATGAAGATCGAAAATATTTGGAAATTCTAAAAAGTTTTTATTAATATTTAGTAATATATATAACAAATACTGGCCCAACTTTATGAACGCGCCTCCATCGTATCAAGGAACCGCCGAGTGCGATAAAATGACGCCGAATTGTTCGTTCGTTCCTTAAAAATACCGTTCTTTTATTTTCTTCCTTTCCCTTCGTTTTCTCTCTATTGACACGCATGTGAACAATGTGCTGTTCACTACCAAACGTTTATTTATTTATAAATTTAAAAATTTATAATATGTGGTTCAAGGCCGAAAAGGGGAAGAGGAAAGGTTCGGTTTTCGTTAACTGATGATAACTACTCTAACTTAGCTAGCTTCATTCAGGACCATCATTCACAAAAATACCACATTTATACTATACATCCTTCTCTAATCACCAAAAGAATTTGCACCATGAAAATCCTACTTAAACCCCATATATGTAAATTATATGCAATGGGAGGTATGGTAATATGCAATTCTATGTACAAAATTATATTAATGAAAAAGGAAAGTTAGTAAAAAAAAAACCCCATTACTAAACTATGGCTGCTACGCAGATTTGCCAGTCGAAATCGAAAATCGAAAAAAAAGGTTTTGATGGAGGCCCCAACGCTTTATTCTGAAACACCACCTTCGAAAATATCGAAGGGAGACCTGCATCTCTGGCAAATTAAACGCTCTGTCACCTAATTGGGGGCGGGATGTGGAGTTACAAAATAAAATGAGGACAAAAGAAAATGGGGAAGAGGAAGGAAGGACAAAATAAAAGGGCCACAATGAAACCATTCATACACTAGCTAAGTTATGAACTAAAATTAGCAAAGAACAAGTCTTCGAGTCAACTTAAAACGGGTCTAAATCGATGTTCGTTTTTGCAGCCCAAAATCCTGTACCTAAGGTACGTCTAAATACCACTCTAATCCAGTTCCAGTCATTCTACACTGTCGTGCAACTCTCACCCACCTTTTACCAAAATCTGCCGAAGAGAGTCTCAACTTTTCGGCCCTAATGCGAGCTTTTAGGTAATATTTGAAAATCACAATAAGAAGTGAAGGTCTCAGCTTTTCATATCGCGTCTCTCATAACGGCTAGTATGCTTAAGAACAATAAACGTCTTAGCCTATCTGTTGTCGGAACCCAATTGCTACAAACATTGATAGGTTCCAGGTCAGAAGACGATACGTTAAGTATGCGAACCATGAGACCTGCAACAAGCCTAATCAGCGGCACAACTATGCGGCAATAGAAGACGCGCCCAAGGCCAGATTGAGCGTAGCTCCTCCCTCGCCAAAACGAGCCCCTCAATCCTGTCATCTCGAACAGTCCCTCTCACCATAACGCGATATAAAGCCTTTCGGGACAACAGCAGGGTGTCAGAGAGGCTTTCTGTCACCCGAGATAAGAACTTCAAAGCGTGTCTACATTCGCGATAAAAGGAGCACTCGCCTCGGTGCAACCTGTGTGCCTTCCCCTCATCCAAGTGCACACTTTTTACAATCGGAAAGGCTTTCTTAGTGTCTTCCTACCGGAAGCCACCGTTTCCCTCAGTTTGTGAACTCATTCGATCTAGATCAAAAAGCCGAAGTGTATGGCGTCGAATTTCGACGTTTGGTATACCCAGACCGTCCTCAGAAGGATGGGGATAAGAAATATTGTGACGGACCATAGGGGCCTTACCCAGCCACAAAAACTGAAACAGAGCCTGCTGCATCTCAAGCAGTGTATCCAACAGGAATGGAAGTACAGATAGACGATATCGAATGATCGGATAAATGTGAGAGCAACACACCTCCGCTCCCCCTTTAACGAAAGATTTCTACGGATCCACAGACCAGCTGCGGCCTGAATCGCTTTCAATACTTCCGACCAATTTTTCTCCAGCTGAAAATCAGGACCGAACCAGACGGCGAGTAGCTTGCAAGGCCCATCAGTCCAGCTAAAGGGTCATTGCAGATATACACCCTTCCAGACTTGTCGCAGTTAATGTTGGCTCCTGTTATCGTTTCATACATTCTGATTTCTCTGTCGACGACACTAATCTCGGCACTGCTCGTTACAAGCACAGTCAAGTCATCGGCAAAAGCAGAGTACTTTAACGCGGTGCAAGCACCTGTCAAAGTAATCCCACGTAGGACCGGATTCACCCTTAGCCTGTGAAGGAAAGGCTCCAACACAAGCACGGTGAAAGCGGACATCCCTGACGAAGAGATCTGGATAAACTGAAGGGCCTAGACCACATACCATTCACCTCCATCAGCACACCGGGGTTCGCATACAGGAATCCAATAGCGAAATTGCGGATCAAAACCGGCCGCAGACAAAACAGGCTCCAAGTAACGATGGTCCTCTCTATCGAATGCTTTGGACTGATCTAAGCTGATCAGCGCAGCTTCTGTGTCGACTTTATATATGATTAAGCGTATTGAGAATGGTCCGACCCTTTACAGCACAAGTCTGTTCAGGGCTAATTAGACCATCCAAAACAAGCTGCAGTCGATTGGTTAAGATCTTGGCCAAAATCTTTAGCTCAGCATTTAGCATCGTTAAGGGCCGATTTTTGATTTTGCATAAGAACTTCATTATACCCAATGGTCAAGTACTGGGGAATAGTCCCGTTCTTAAACTATGAGTTAAATAAAACTGTCAGCAAGGGAACAAAAATGTGCGACATCATCAAATACACCCCGTAGGGCAAACCATCAATCCCAGGAGACTTGTTAAGGCCGACCCTCTTTAAGGCCTCCTGAACTTCTTCCTCTGTTATGCAACCTTCGCACCTAGCTGCTTCGGTCGCCTCGAAACGAGAAAAGTCAGCTAAATAGCGGTCGAATTGTGCTAAAGACAAACCGGGTTCCTTGGTAAAAAGATCCTGGAAACGAGAACGAAACGCCTCCAAAATACCTTCGTTTGTGGTCACGAAACGCCCATCCGGATGCGATATGTCGATCAGTAACTTGTCGACGTTCCTCTACACGCAATTCATGTGCTATATTTGTTGCTTCCTCGGGTATTATTTTTAACCTAGCCCCAATTACTAAAGCTTGGTGTTCTTGTGGAGCCAAGGAGGTCAGCTTCGCCTTAATTATAGCAACTTTAGCACTATCCCCGCCTCCTCCGCCCGATCTAATCTAGAATCAAGTGCCAATTTAGCTGCCCTAGTTGTTAGATTGAGTCGTCGGCTAAAATCAGCAGTAAAGGACCTAATTACTTTCTTAAAATGAACCCACTTCCTATTCCCAATTACAGCCCCCGTCAGTTTCCGCTGTAGGGTTAGTAATAGCTGTTCCTGGTAGCCCTTCACATCGAACAACGAAGTGCTGAGCTTCCAGTACCCAGCCAATCTAGGCCTAGGTCTATCTAAGTTTACACGAGTAAAGAAGGGGCCAAGCTCAGCATGGTTATTGGGCGCATAAACCCCAATGAGTCGAAATGACTTATCTTTTATGGTAACATCCAGAACGCACAGCCTTCCTTCCGGATCCATGAAACAAGGGTCACACGATGCATCTAAAAACTTATTTACTAGCCAGGAAACGCCCTTGAGCGAGAATCGAAGTACGCTGAGTAGACGTAAAAACCCCTAGCCAGTGCACCCAAATGGTCACCTGAAATTAAGTGGGTTTCCTGAATACAACATATATTCACTCCAAGGCGCTGAAGGTCTGTAGCAACTCGAAATTTACGAGAGTCGTCCCTCAGCCCTCAGGCATTCATGATTGCTAGATAGAGAGCCATTGAGAGTTGATAGGGTTGGGTTCCAGAATAGAACATCAAAGAGGTCAAGATGCCGACAGCTCTCCCGAACGAATATGTGGCCGGAAGGAGGCCTGTTTGTTGGGCATGTGTAGAGAGAGATGTTTGTTGGGCATGTGTAGAGAGAGATGTTTGTTGGGCATGGGTAGAGAGAGATGTTTTAAAAGAAATATGTTACACACTTTTTAACTCTTCTATTTTAAATTTTGTAAGGTGAATAAAGACATTGCTACTGGAATCTAAGTTTCTATTGCTTATCATATAAGTATATACTTCTTATAATATCCGAAAATGTTTAAAATTGCAAGCTCAATGGGGTTGTATTATAACTTTCAGAGACGATATACTTTATAGTTTCATTCAAATGACCATGGGAAAAATCAATCCCAAACCATAATTTGGATTTATTGTTTCAATTTCTTTATTTTCATATTTCAGCGCATGCCTGTATTTCTTCTTCGTCTCACAAAACAACCCCCTTTGTTTATTTTTTTAAATTTAATACTTTTTCTAACGCTCTTTTCACAGCAAAGTCAAAAGAAATATATAATTTTTAGTTTAACTATGCTGATCATCAGAGCAATTGTTCATTTAATGGTAATATGAAAACATATTTCTCAAAAACAGGAGAAATGAAGAAGGAAAAAGTTTCAGAAAAAGTATTGTCAAAAATAACGGCAAGCCAAAATAAATGAAAAAATTCACTTGAAAATAATGACAAAAATCCAGGATTACCCCCCGAAAAAACTTGCTCTCCAAATTTGAAACGACCTTTTAAACTATCACCTATAATCAAACCCAACTGAGCTAACCTTAAGTGCAAAGCAAAATCCCGATGAAAAAAAACTTGAAAAACTTGAAAAAAATTAAGATTTAATTTCTAATTAAATTTACCCGATTTATTAAATATATTCCTAGCATATGATACAAGGGGCATAATTCAGTTGAAAAATCCACGTGTTATCTCCACTTAGATCATTCATTTAAATTTTCTTTTGTTGTTGTTTTGGCTGGGGATGAGGCATTCTGCCGAATGCCAGACATTGACCCGCTATTTCAGAGACTTCAAGTGAGAGATCTGTTTTAGGAGTCTAACCATCCCTTTAAGCGTAATTGTTTAGATCTCTCTTGTACTTCACCGAGTATATTCGCCAGATAGTTTTTGAAATTCTTTTTCATGGGCCCGGTTGCTTCTACGATTACTGGAATGATGGAGCTCTTCCTAAGATTCCAGTTTTGTTTTATATTGTACATAGGCCCTTGGTATTTAGTTATCTTCTCCCTGTTAGCTTTGTTTAAGCCAGCATCATTATTTGAAACTGACCTCGACTAGGCTTGCTACTTTCTCCCTCTTGTCCATGTATATACCTTTGTCAGAATTAACAGCTCCGTTTTCTATGTATGTGCCTCTAGGTATTGCATAGTCATAGTGTATGGTGTATAACCTATTTCCATGTATATACCTTTTTCCATGTATATACCTTTGTCCATGTATATACCTTTGTCCATGTATATACCTTTGTCAGAATTAACAGCCCCGTTTTCTATGTATGTGCCTCTAGCTAGTGCATAGTCATAGTGTATGGTGTATAACTGATTTCCAACAGTTCTTTCCAAATGTTCATATGATTTGCTACTACACTTGATATTCAGTTTTTTTACAGATAGTCCAGTGGAGATATTTACACACTCCATTGTGTGGCATTCTATAGTACCGTTCCCCTTCCTTATCTATATATTCCTGGAATAGTTTTACCAGAAAATATTTGGCACGTTGTTGGTTGGCTCATTCTTCTAGTCTTCTACTATGGAAGGTCGGTGTATTTCTGGCGTTTTTTGGGGGATATTTCCGTGGCATGCTTGTTAGGTGTTTCTGTTTCATACAAAATGTTTGGCTAGTTTTGAGATGGTGGTTGTTTTACTGGGTTTTATTTCTTGATGTTGATGTACAATCATAAGATTTGGCTTCTAGTAGCTCATCAGATATTGGCCAGTTCTCAATAGTGGCTCAATGTTAATGGTTAATTTCTGCAAGACCCATACCTCCTGCCCATCTAGACAGATACAGCCTTGTTAGACACTGGTTCTTGACATTACTCTGTACAGTGTCAACATTTTTCGTGTTTTAGTGTCTAGCCCGTTAATGTCCCTTTGAGGCCAGTCAATAATACAAAAACCGTACGTTATCACTGGCATGGGAACTTGGTGATTGACAGTTATTTTCTTGTGTTTTTGTAAGCTGTGTTTTACAGTTTATTCTTACTCGGCAAACATCCTCTGCCATTTTTCTCTAAACATATTTGTATTGTTCCTGCTCTTCTCAGCCTTTGGTGCTAGTCTCTTTAAATGTTTTCTTCCCAGCTCTGAGAAAGCACTTGACACATTTGTACAGGTCAAACTTCATTCCAATATTTTGGAGATGGTACGTACAATCCGGCAATTGCTGGCATACAGCCAGAGGTATTCCATAAAAAGAAGGTGGTTGGCTCGTCTGTTCGAGTCTTGTTGCCGGCCCTGGCTTAGGTTTTAGGCACTGCAGTTGCTTACTTAGCGGATTTATCTCCAGGAAAAAGTGTAAAAAAGATAAGCTGTCTCCTTGGAAAATTCCTCTTCAGATATTGACATCAGGGATCATTAGTGTGTCTAAATGACATGTTTTTTGTCACATTTTTCTATGGACAGCCATAGTTTTTTGGAGTTACCGGATGGATTTTATATTACTCAAGGCACCATAGTATCCACGAGTGGTGCACAGTATTATATGCCTTTTGACCATCTATCCATACCATGCTTAGGTTTCTCTGCCTCTTTCTACAGTCTTTAAGGATTTCTTATTAATTAATAACTGGTCCTTAGTGCCAGAACACTACCCCTTGCATCCTGATTATTCATTTTCGTCGTCTGCTCCAGACAATAGTTGCTCATAGATGTTGTCTGCAAACAGGCCAGTGATGGTAGTTTGCTATGGTGTTGTATCTCAGTCGTTTTATGTATAAAAGTGTTATGGCACCTTACCTATAACGGACTTTGGACTCAATAAATACTGGAAGCATATGCTTCTTAGTGTTGAGTCAACCCCAGTCTATACTGTCAGGCAGATTTCTTTCGAAAAATACATCTGAGTGAAGCGTACCTCCAAATACCCGTGGAAGAAGAGAGTTCTAAACTGTTATGTATAAATACGCATCGCGGTTTATACAAGTTCGAAAGGCTTGCTTTCGGGGTCAAAGTTGCTCCCGCAATATTTCAGCAAATGATGGATACCATGCTGGGCGTACTTGATTTTATTATTGCATACCTTGACGACATCCTAATCAACAGTACAAATATAGATCAACACAGGGAACACATTTACAAAGTGTTTTTGCGAATCTAGGTCTACAGGTTTAAAGTTAAAGAAGAAAAATGTGTTTTTTTAGAGAAAATGAAATATCTTGCCTATGTAATAGATAAGGACAGCAGAAGGCCGGACCCAGAACGGTGGCTAGCGAGGCAAGTTCGTACGGAATCGGAGCGTGCGTTCTTCATGTAATGCCGGATGGAATGCCTAAACCCATCGCTCATCAAGGACCCTGCTTCTAGCGTAGAAGCATTACTCCCAAACTGAGAATGCGGCTTTAGGAATAATTTTTGCTTTAACCAAGTTCCACCGCTATATACACAGTATTTTGTCATAAACCGGTAATCATTATTATCGGTTCGAGAAAAGGTATGTCTGTGTATACGGCGAATAGATGACAGAAGTGGAGAACAATTTTATTGAATTATAAGTTTAAATGGAGTATTTACCGTCAAAAAAGATCTATCACGCAGATGAATTATCTAGACTGGTGCCGAGACATATAGAGCCACTAGAAGACTCCGTAATGTCTTCCCTACGAGCGGACGGAGAGATAAAATCTATGTTGAGCAACACAGTAAGAGAACTCTCTGTGACCCTACACGGAATTAAAAAGGAAGCTTCCGATGATCAGTACAAGAATAAAAATGGCTGATAAAGACCAACATTTTGCAGACAGTTTTGCATTATGTGACGAGAGAGAGTCGTCATTCCAAAAAACTACAGAATAGAACCCTGAAGGATTTTCACTTTGGCAAAAGGGAAAAAAATAGGATGAAAAGTATAAAGCGCAGCTTCATGTACTGGCTTAAAATTGACCAGGACATTGAGAACATCGTCAATACGTGTAAATGCTGGGCCTTGGCGGCAAAGGCACCTCATATCAAACATATTCCGTAGCCAAAGACGGACCGATCTTGGCCAAGTATACACGTGGATTTTGCGGGCCGGTTGAGGGGATTTTACTATCCAATTGTAATCAATAGTTTTTCCAAACGGTCCGAATTATTACGGTGTAAAAGACTACTACGGAGGTAACGATAAACTTCCTGCAAGAATTGTTCATCCGTTTTGGGGTGGGCGATTGTTTGGTCAGTGACAACGACTTGAAAGAGTTCTGTGAGATTTTCCAGATAAGACACATCACGACTCCCCCGTATTATCCTAGGTCAAACGGCCAGGCTGAGCGCTTAAAAAGACCACTGCACTCCCACGGAAAGAGCCCTGCAGCAGTTTTTACAAGTATACAGGATCACGCCAAACGTTAATACACCATCTTCACTATATCCTGCAGAGAAAATGTTTGCGCGAAAAATAAACAAACATGGTCGAATCTATATTGTACCAAACAAACGCTATATCCCAGGGGATAGAGTATATTTCAAGATGTTTAAAAATAACACGTATTTCTGGGAACTTGGTACGATAGAAAAGGGAATTGGAAATATAGTTTACATAATTCAAGGACCTCAGTTCTCTCATAAGAGACACCTAAATCAAATTAGCTTGACCAATATCCACTAAACTTGAGAAAAATATCGGTGATGGTCTAACTTAAAACTGATTTAATTTAAGGATATCTAGGTGAAAGGTCAAGGTCGCACAAAATGTGAAACTCACACTTTTGGCGATAACTTCGGTTCTGTTCATCGTAGAGACTCGCTTCTTGGCCCATATTGTAGTCAGTGAAGTCCCGCATCTCATATGAAAAGTCGAAATTTTCACGGAATTTTGGCTGTCAACTTTTTAAAATGTTATGTATTAATATAATGCTCTTTGATAATAGTAACCACCAGGCAAATTTTAGTCTAATCAGATAAATAAATTTTGATTTATCAACGTTTCAATGGCATAACATCGGGAATACTTCATACAATATGAAGAAGTAAGTCTTAAATAAGATTTAGGTCCATCCTTACGTTGTTAGCCGTGGTTATGCAGTATCATGATTGACCAAAGTTGTTTTACGGTTTTCTTTAAGATATTTGCTTTATTTGTTTTCCGGTTTTGTTTCTGTTTGATTGGTTGCATTTGTATTTTAAACTACACTGGCAAACAACATACGGTGAGAGAGGATGAGAGTGATACACAGAAACATAGTAAGAGATGGGGCACGTGGTTGTGAGTTTATTTCAAATTGCGTCTAATTAGAACAATTAAAATGAAAGTGTTTTCTTTTCAAACATAACTCGAAAGGTTTAGCATGTATTTTGGGTGATTAAACTATATAGGGAAACTCAGCTTTAAGAAATGTGGTATTTTTAAAAGTCGAACCCATGCATATTTATAGGATAGCATTTTTCTGGCTTTCAGGAATGGTAACTCTATGTCTCTTGTGTTTCACTGAAGAACACTTTTAGAAACCGCCAACAAATTGCACATCTCTTCACCTTTTTATATTTGTCTTCAGTAGCAGATGAAACGTTTTCCCCACAATTTCCACAAAATTGTTGCCCCGAATTTCTGACATTTGAAGCAGCGGAAGGAAACCGGTACAGAAGGTTCAATGTGTTCAATTTGTATTTCTTTCGGGGTTATCAGCGAGTTTACTGTGATGTGTTTGTCAATATATTCTCACCATTTTTTTTACATGATTTCATTTCCATTTCTTCTTCTCTTCTCAGAGTGAGTTCATCGCGCCATATCACTCCTTTACAAGTGTTTACCCGCTCATGTAAGTAACCCTGATATTTGTAATTGTGGAACACAATTTTTCAAATTTGTAATGTTTTCTGCATGTTTCTTTTCCTAATTCATTTCAACATTAAGAGTTACTGAATTTGTGTAACAAATTTGGGTTTGACCTCTTAGTTATTCCCTTTCAAAGAAAAATGATGATCATTTTCTGGTAGTTGCATTTTCCAGTGATTCAGTATCAATTTGCGATTTGCAATTATTTATTTATTTCTGTGTCAGAATCTGCTAATTTTCTTTTGCTTGTTTTTTAGCAAACCATGTATACATTTTTCTGTCCCTGGAAAAAGAAATGCAAAGAATTGGGTCGAAAAAAAAACAATATATATATATATATATATATATATATATATATATATATATATATATATATATATATAAATTTGGGAAAGTTCATTTTTTAAGCATCTTTTGAATTTTAATATAAAGATAGAGGCAAAATGCCTTCATAAGAAACCATGTGTTAGATGCAGATATTTTTTATTAAATCAAAATGAAAACATTTTTTTCTTCTTCATCTTGACTTTTTTTATCTAATATTTCGCTTGATATAACAAGCCTCGACAGAGTTTAGGCAAATAAAAGGTATTAACCTTTTTTTTTTCGTAATAATCCTTCCTGGTCTTGTAGAAGGAGTGTCCAATGTTATGGACTAACGGTGCAAATGTCTGTTTTAATTGAACTTAAAATTGCGCATGGTCGCTGGTAGTTGTAAATTTGGGAAAGTTCATTTTTTAAGCATCTTTTGAATTTTAATATTAAGATACCTTTTATTTGTCTAAACTCTGTCGAGGCTTGTTATACACATGGTTTCTTATTAAGGCATTTAAAAATTAAAATTCCCAAATTTATAACTACCAGCGACCATGCGTAAATGAGGTTCGCACCCTAACGACTTAAATAAACATTCAGGTAACTTTAATAAAAAATAAATTATCTTCAAATAAACTGAAACTTTATAAATAAATTATAGTACATATTAAATATTTTAGCAAATATTACCGAATTAAAGTTTTTTAAACTGTTCGCACTAATTCTTTTAGGAGATACTAGCTTTGAACGAGAGAAAATAAAATCAAAATCAAAATCAAAATTGATCGCACACGTGTGAGTGTTTGCTCTAAGATTTTTTGTTATTTTATTTGTTTATTTTCACCCTAAAATCAAACTGATGTATGATGTGGGTGTTTTTCAAGACACTCTAATCTAAGAACTCTTTTATTATTTGTGAACTTTTCCTGATGATTTTGTAGTGTTGCAGAGACGATATTGACATACAAATGTTGTTTGGCACAAAACAAATGAAACGGACCGTTAAATATATCTCACAGAAATTTGGAATTTTTGGAAATGTGAAAAAAATACAAATAAAAGTAATAAAACAAACCATGGTTATTGGAATATAATATAAAACTGTTATATATATATATATATATATATATATATATATATATATATATATATATATATATATATATATATATTATTATTTGATTTGGTCTCTCTCTCTCTCTCTCTCTCTATATATATATATATATATATATATATATATATATATATATATGCAAACATTGTTAAAAATAACAGAATTCGTCTGTTTAATTATACCTTTTTTTATTTTTTCAATTTTTCTGATGGTCTTTTTTACGTTAAGTATTTTAAAAGGTTACCACTGGTTTCATATGTGATGTTGTTAATTTTAGGTTGTTGTGTGTTTATGTAGATAGCTTCGAGTGGTAATATTTTAAAATGCTTAACGTAATGCGATTTTGTTCTGTGATGCCATCCAGCGTTGCTGAATTTAAAATTGCCAACGACTTCCTGGAGCAATGCGGAAAACGTTCTATGCGTCTTTTAAAAAATTCTCTTCTTTCTCCAGCTTTTTTGTTCATTTGCTTTTGACACCTGAGGATGATTCGACGAAGAATCGAAAACGTTCGTGAAACATGTGAAACCTATGGAACATTTATTATTTTTTTATTTTAATACAAAAATAAACATCAGAAAAATTGAAACAATAAAAAAAAGTATAATTAAACAGATGAATTCTGTTATTTTTAACAATGTTTGCATAAATGAAAAAATGCTGCCTAAATACACACACAATATATATATATATATATATATATATATATATATATATATATATATATTTAAAACTTATTTATATGTTTATATATTTGTATGTATACGATTCTAATGAACCAATCATTATTAATTTCGAAAAACGGAGGATAGGCGTAAGAGGTCTTTATGTGTGCTATATTTATTTTAATTTAGTTTTATGCAGAGGCGGTAAAAACGGAGTTAAAACCCTTAGTGGCAATCCAAATACCTTCGATTTTTGTGAAATTTTAACAATATATATTAGATATCAATTAATAAATATACCCCAAATTTTAGTATCTTTCGGGTATTTGAAAAGGGTCTTGGGGGAGCATATGGGCACGACCTCCCATTTTAAAATTCAAATATATCAGATTTGCATTGAATTTTATCTTTACTCATTCGCCACCAATTAAGCAGGATTCCCTGAATTTCAATTTCCTCTTAAGACACCTTAAGTTTTAGACATTTTCTAGAATCAAAATCATGGATTTTTATCACAATTAATATAAGAATTCTAAACATTGTATACATAAGATTTCGTACAACTATATCTTCATTTTAATCCTCGTAAGGGCACATTAACATTCTGCAGGCTATAGAGGGGTCATTTGCGTTCAGGTTTGAAAAGGGGTGGGCTGGGTGGGGGGGAGTCCACTAGCGAATGTAGATAGGAAAAGAATATCGTCCAAACTAACCAAGCAAGTCTACAGTTAAAGACACATTTCATATCTACCTCGAAGAAACCGAAATTTCAACTGAAATTTATGGGTGGCATTTAACAAAAAAAAAGCTAAGTGTCTAAATTATTTTATTCTGGAATCTTTTTCTTAAATAATCCATGTATTAACATGCAATGAGTATCTAGCTAAATAATCTTTTTTTCCAGGTTCTTGATTTCTTGACTGTTCAAAAAATCTGTATCTTGTCTTTCTTTTCTTTTCTTGCTAAGATTCTGCAGGTTATAGAGGGGTCATTTGCGTTCAGGTTTGAAAAGGGGGGCACTAGCGAATGTAGATAGGATAAGAATATCGTCCAAACTAACCAAGCCAGTATACAGTGAAAGACACATTTCATATCTGCCTCGACAGTGAAGAAACCGAAATTTGCGTTCGGGGTTGAAAGGGGGGAGAGGGAAACCTATCTTCAACTTACTGTTCTCTCCTTAGTATGCAATTGAACTTATTCTATCTACATATATATATATATATATATATATATATATATATATATATATATATATATATATATATATATATTATATGGAAGTTTTTTTTTGTTGTTGTTTTTTTTTACCTGCGGGGCTAGGAAATACCCGACTAGTACACGGGGCAGGCTATTTTTACCCCTCTCGGAGTGTTGGACCCGTAAGACCTCGTAAGGCTATTCATCTAAGAGAAGGAAATCTCTGACAAAAAAACCTTGCTACCAGCTACTTACGCCGTGGCAGTAAACCGTTGGGGAGAGAGGCTTCCTTAGTCCTGATCGACAACCTTCCTAGAGTTGGAATCTCGAACAAAATATCCGGTTTGCAAACCTACAATTGCTTAAGGAGTAGATAGGTTCTACCTATCGCCGGCCCTTGCACTCCTTCTTTGTTTATTAGTCAGGCGCAGAGGTAACAGCGCTGGGACGCCTCTAAACACTCAGTACCTAGCCTTGTTCCCTTACTAGGACAATGAACGCCGTTGTCTTTCCCTCTATTTGGGTAACTTGGGGAAAGTCTTTTCGTTACTAAGTCTTACATGACCAGTCTGGGTCTCTCTTGTTCCGACAGGTTGAGGGTACAGATTAGACAGCTTGTCTAGCTGCTGTTTCCGAATGATAGGAAGGAGCCCAAACTCTTGGGTAGTGCATAGAACGGCTGCTCCATCATCAGTTGCATAATACCGTGGGTAGTTGTATGTGCCATGTCGCGCATGGAAAGGGAACCTGCAATTATCTCCGGTGGGCTTTCCCGAGGCCACAACTCCCATGGACCAGGTCGTGACTAATGGACTGGTTGTGTGAGCTTATTGGCACCAAACAAGTGCTCACCTTGGCCAACCCACTCTATAATCAAATCAAACATGTCATTACAAAGAAATAAAAGCAAACTTAAACCAGACACCCAAAATACACTTTCACCTCCGCCCTTGAGGCTTGCATTCTCAAATATCCGGGGACTTAGAACCAACATCAACGACGTAGAAACCTTTCTCCTGACAAACTCCGCGGATATCCTAGCTCTTAGTGAAACTAACCTTCAATCCTCAATCTCCTCTCACCACTTTGACATGACTGACTACCTTCCACTCTACTGTAAAGACTCTGACAAACACATGCACGGGCTAGGAGTTTATGTTCGGAATACCCTCCCCCTGACTAGAGAACATAGGTTAGAATCAGATGACTACGACTACATGTGCTTTAGATTAGCTTTACATCACAACGTCAGTTACTTATATTTCCTATACCGCTCCCCGTCGATCTAGGACTGTACTCTGCTAAACTCTGTCTCTGAAAGCATAGATAGAGCACTCTTAATTGACTCGAATGCCCAGATACATGTATTTGGGGATTTTAATGCCCACCACCGCGATTGGTTGGGATTCTCCAGCCTTACTGACGCAGCCGGCAACTCTACTACTACTGTCGATTTTCCGACCCGCATCCCCGATCGAGTAGACCAACAAGCCTCACTTCTAGACCTCTTCTTGACCTAAATACCCGAGGCTTGTGTGACAAAAGCTCATAGCCCACTCGGGAATGCTTATCACATTGTGCTAATGATACATATCACCCTAAAAAGTCGTCCAAAAGCTGATGAACCGTTGCTCAAAACAACAAGATACTACGAGCAAGCTGATTTTGAGTCAATCAGAGATCACATCAGTGACGCCCCATGGATGGAAACCTTCTCACTCCCTGCCAACCAGTGTGCAAACGAATTAACTGAATGGGTCAAAGCAGGCATTGAAGCCTATGTCCCCATGCGAAAATTCTTTAGCAAGCCCCACTCTCCTCAATGGTTCACTTCGGAATGTGCAGCTGCCATTTCTGAGAGGCAACAAGCATTCCGTAAATTCGGCCGCTATAAGTCAGCTACTAATAGGCATACATTTATAGAGTCAAGAAATAATTGCAAGGCCGTGATAGGCGAAGCGAAGAGAAGGTATAATGAGTTAACAAAAAAACGCATCCAGTCACAGAAACTAGATACTCGCGATTTCTGGAAAATCTACAATAGTGAAGTGAATAATGGTCAATCTACGATTCCCCCACTATCAAACCACAATGATGTCGTTTGCACGGCCACTGATAAGGCTGAACGACTTGCACAGCGTTTCGCTTCTAAGTCTACTTTAGACTCAGATAACCACCCTCTCCCTGAATTCCCTTTGCGGACCGAAGCCACACTTGATAACCTGGTCATCACCCCATCCCAGGTCAAAGACATCATAAAAAACCTTGACACCTCTAAAGCTTGTGGGCCTGATCTTATACCTGTAATAGTAATAAAGAAATGCTCTGCTGAACTGGCCCCTGTCCTCTCCAAACTCTACAATAAATGCCTAGCCGAATCTTGCTTCCCCGATAGCTGGAAAATTGCCTCTGTGGTACCAGTCTACAAGAGTTCTGGGAATATAACCGACCCTCAGAACTACCGCCCAATCAGTCTACTGCCGATCTTTGCCAAAATTTTTGAATCCTTAATCAATCTAGCGATAGTACGGCACTTAGTTAATGCTAAACTTCTATCTGACCGCCAGTATGGATTTAGACAAGCACGATCTACTGCAGACATCCTAACGGTCATCTCTGAACGCATGTATCATACACTCGACAAGGCAGAGCGTAGCGCTTGATATATCCAAGGCCTTTGACAAGGTTTGGCATAAAGGGATTCTCCTGAAAATACGCTCATACGGTATTACTGGGCAACTACTTAATATAATTAGATCCTTCCTAAACAAAAGAAAAATCCAGGTTGTCCTCGATGGCCGTTCATCTAAGCAACATGACATAAATGCTGGTGTACCCCAGGGATATATTCTTGGACCTTTGTTGTTCCTGATCTATATAAACGATCTCTCTGATGACATAGAGTCTGAGATTAGTTTATTTGCTGACGACACCACGCTTTACTCTCGCCATGTTGGCAAAACAGACGCGATCATATCCGAGGCAATAGCTGAATATTTAGAAAATGACCTCCAGGCTGTAGTGGATTGGGGTCATAAATGGTTAGTTACTTTTAATGCCGCAAAGACAAAGCTCCTTTATTTCAATAACTACAAGAAGCCTCCGATTGTCATGGCAAATAACACCCTACCTGAGAGTTCATCATTCAAACTCCTCGGCCTAACCTTCACAGGTAACATGAATTGGAACAAATACATTGAAGACATTGCCAAGGCTGCCGCAAAGAAGGTTGGCTCCCTCTACCGTGCTAGTAAACTCCTTACACCTGACATTATCCTGTATCTCTACAAAGCCACCATTCGCCCATGCATGGAGTATTGTTGCCACATCTGGGCTGGTGCATCATCTACTAGTCTCTCCCCCCTTGACAAGGTCCAAAAAAGAGTCGCCAACCTAATAGGTCCCTCACTGTCAGCTAAGCTCCAGTCCCTGTCCCATCGCCGCAATGTAGCATCCTTATGTTTGTTTTACAAATACTTCAATGGATTATGCTCCGATGAGTTGGCTACTCTGGTGCCTCCTTGACGTAAATTCACTAGACTAACTCGACAATCTACTAAATCTCATTCATTCACTGTGGAGGTCCCCAGATGCCGGAGAGCATTCTACTCAAATAGCTTCTTTCCTCGTGCTGCTGACCTCTGGAACTCCCTCCCTGCCCCCTGTTTCCCCGACAGTACTGACATGCAGAAATTTAAAACTAATGTAAACAGACATCTCGCTGCTCAGATCCCAATTTAGGCTGACCCCCCAAACCTTCTCCCCTTTTCTTTTTTCTCAGTAGCGCATTACGTCTACAGTGGCGGCCTGCCTTGTTTGGGGTGAATCATATCAAAAAAAAAAAAAAATTTTTAAGCAAAACTGTTCGGAAAATTCATTTTACCCGCCCTGTGACTTCGTGAGTAGAGCTAGGTAGTAAGTTATGAAAATATATTTATGGCAATTAAGCTACACAGAGGCTTCCGCGTTTCATCCCTGGAGGGAATCGTCAGGCTAAAATGCATCGAGTTAGTTTTGCCGGGTGTTTTTATATACACGTCTAGCTAGTTAACCAATCAGATTCTTTGTTGTTCTCTTAGCCAATCGTTGGGCTTCTCACAAACAAAGGTTCGGTTGATTTTACTTCCTATTTCCTATTCTATTGTTCTGTTTGTATAGGATGACTCGCTACTGTTTATTTGTTGTTCTCTTAGCCAATCGTTGGGCTTCTTACAAACAAAGGTTTGGTTGATTTTACTTCCTATTTCCTATTCTATTGTTATGTTTGTATAGGATGACTCATCACTCTTTATTTGTAGTTTCTCTTAGCTAATCGTTGGGCTTCTCACAAACAAAGTTTCAGTTGATTTTACTTCCTATTTCCCATTCTATTGTTCTGTTTTCTATAAGGTGGTATATCACTGTTTCTTTGTTGTGCCAATATAATGGGTGACCTTTATTAACACATGCTTGCTTGTATTTGTATTTTACGTTTTCGTTTAGTTTAGATTTTTTATTTATTTATTTATTTATTTATTTATTATGTATTGTTTACCTAGGGTAAATGTTATTCTGTGCCGGCAGTTTGCCATTTCACTTCTACAGTTTAATAGGTGTTGGGGGTCTTTAAAGTTTAGGATTTCAAATTTCTTATTCAGACATAATCTACACGGGTCATCTAAATTTCTACATGTACTGGCCTGTCGTATTATTTTCCATTCAATTATTGGTGAGCGTCCGTTTTCTTGAGCTTTGGTAAACAACAGGCATTTATTTTGTAGTGGACAAAGTGTACGATTTATACAAGTACAGCTTTTCTCTCCATTACTAACTTTTTCATTTCTATTCGGGTGATTATTATTAGGGTTTTGTTATTAGTATTTGTAGTGCTTATATTGTTGTTCTTCTTAGTGTTATTTTTGCTATATTGGTCACTTTTTTGTGCACTTTATTATTTTTTCTTCTCTGTTGTTCTCATTTAGTATTTTGTTATTGTGTGCCTTAATTATCATTTCTAGGTTTTAGTAGGACTGTTTTAGGTTATTTTTATTGAATATTTTATACAGGAGATTGGTTACGGAGAAGTGTGTTTCAATGAGATTTAGGAATTTTTTGCCCAGTTTAGTTTTCAGCATTTGATTATAGGGCGGTGTATACCAGATTATATTTCTTTTTCTTTTATTTTTAATTTTATTATAATTATTGGTGTGGTGTTATATTTATTTTCGATATTATGGTAACCACTATTTTTAGAGCTGTATTGTAAATGTTGCTTGATTTTTTAAATACATTTTCGTTGCTATAATTATTGAGAAGCCTACGGTCTATAGAATTCAGAATCTGTTTATGATTGATGGGGGTGATTAGACTTTGGGTTTACGTATATTGGATTAGCGTTATCTTTTAAATATTGTTCGTAAGTATTTTTATTTAAGTTTAACGTGACATCTAAAAAGTGAGTTATTTTTATGTTAGCCAGTACTTCTACTCTTAGGCCTAATTTTTTCATTTCCATATTTATAATTTCCTTGAAGTTTTCTCCCTTGACTTTGTTGGAATCCCTTATTATCACTAATCCATCATCTCTATATAGCCCGATATCTTTATTATCAAATATACTTGTAGGTGTGTACAAAATAAATAACCTCACAAGATCTGGTGCCAAGAGAACAACAAAGAATCTGATTGGTTAACTAGCTAGACGTGTATATAAAAACACCCGGCAAAACTAACTCCATGCCTTTTAGCCTGACGATTCCCTCCGGGATAGAACGCGGAAGCCTCTGTGTAGCTTAATTGCCATAAATATATTTTCATAACTCACGATATATTTATGTATATATGTGTGTGTGTGTGTGTGTGTGTGTCAATAGATTATTGTATCTCCTAGATATATCTATATACATTTAAAGTTTTATTCAGAAGATAATTATTTACGGTAATATGCTTCCATTTATTAATATATATATATATATAAATCTATGTTCTACTTTCAGATTCGATTTTAACAATGTCCCGAGCGCTTTTTGCCTCTACTCTCCAAGCTCTGAAAACTGTCAAGGACAATCAGTATGTCCAGTACATCGGACTCAATTTGGCCACTCTCTCCAAACTTCCTCCGGGTTATTCAAAAGTTCGAGTAAAAAAAAGCCGCCTTGAGATGAGCCAGATCACTGCAGCGGTTTGTGGAATCGAACTCTGTTACGCGGCTGAAACGGCATTTGTTAGTCCAATCCTGCTCAAGCTAGGAGTACCAGTGATATACATGACGTGGGTTTGGTGTCTGAGTCCACTACTTGGTTTCTTCATGGTCCCCCTATTGGGTTCCATGAGCGACAGGTGCAGAATGCGACTAGGTCGAAGGCGACCGTTCATACTTTTGATGTCCGCCGGGATTATTTTTGGATTAATTCTTGTTCCAAACGGAGAGTGGCTCGGCTCACTGATGGGTGATACACTACCGAGTGACTACGCGACAATGATTCAAAATGGTTCAACCGTATCGTCAGGCGGAAATGAATTATTAACCCCTAACCCACCACCGCTGCATGACAAACATTGGTTACAATTACGGGGTGTCATTCTAACGATTATTGGTGTCGTTATGCTTGATTTCAATTGTGATGCGTGCCAGTCGCCAGCACGTTCCTACCTTCTTGATGTCACAATCCCCGAAGATCACAAGACGGGCATCATTACATTCACAGTAATGGCTGGACTTGGGGGCAGCGTCGGTTACATCATGGGAAGCATCAAGTGGAACACGGAAACGCTCGGTTCGTCGTTCGAGGGGCACGTGCGTTTAGTGTTCATGGTGGTGCTCTGTGTGTTCATCCCTTGCATATTGTCGACAGTGACCAGCGTCAGGGAGATACCGTTAGACGAGCTGGACATCGACGTGACAGACTACCAAAAGAAGAAGAAAAAAGTGGGAAAATCTAAATATGAGAAGTTTGAAAACGACAGTGTCTCCAGCGATGATAGCGCTGACAACAAACAACCGGTTGTTCAAATGTACGGTGCAGTTGAACCACCGAGAGAAAACGGAAAGGTGCATACAGAAATAGGAACGTTGGACTGCCAGGCAGAATATGAAAAAGACGTTCCGAATCTTAAAAAGGCCCCTGATGTCGAACTCGGTGAGCAAACTGATACTAATACGATACAAATCTCGACAGATGTGACCCTACGGACGTACCTGCAGTCGATCATCCACATGCCGCGATCATTGTTCATACTCTGTGTTACAAACCTATTTTGTTGGATGTCACTCGTTTGTTACTCGCTTTTCTTCACGGACTTCGTCGGGCAATCCGTTTACGGTGGCGATCCAAACGCGCCGGAAGGGAGCGAGAGACATAAAAATTATGAAGATGGCGTCCGTCTTGGATCTCTCGGGATGTCTCTCTATTCATTTTCATGTGCTCTTTATTCATTAGCCTTCGAAAAACTCGTCAAAAGATTTAGTAAGTATAATTCGATTATCTGCTATTAGCTTTCTCCTTTTTATTTTTAGACTAGTAGGGCGGCCCCATATTGCAGAATCAGGAGAACGTGGTTGATGAGCATGTAATCCTTGCTTCATTATCAATTCCTCAACCCGCAGGTACCTTTTCGGGGGGTGGGGGTAACCATTGATTCCACAGACAGAAAGGTGTCTTATATTAACACAGTATGTTCTTCCTTCAAAGATATAAACTATACGAATTCCCCCTTGATATGATTATTTTATTTGTGTATGAATTCAACCATGAAAATGGTGTGAATGAATAGCACATATGCTTCGATCAGTGGCCATTACTGAACGCTGCAGTATTATAGGATCCCTAGTAGCGTTCACATATTTCCACACACACACACCTCCACATTAAGCTCGGCATTGTGTCACTACCAGCATTCGTGTGGGTGGGTAAATAGAAATGAGTAACACAAGTAATTATACCTGGATATAGATGGAATTCTGCTATACAAGGTGTTTGGAACTTCGCGATTACGTTCTAATTGTGTATATAGGTCCAGAAACACTTGGTTCTTGAGTTATAGGTAATTGAAACAAATACTGATCTACATGCTTTATTTTAAACATCTAACACATAAAATTGCACCGTTATTTCTACATATAGGATAGATAAACACTCTCTCTGTAACAGTATAATAGGTAAAATAATCATGGGTCTGGTGTTACCACATACACCAAACAAACATGAAAAGATGGCACAAAAAATATAAAAGCATATATAGAAGATAGATCTGAGCTTCATGATCGGCAGGAGCTCGTTTGTTAGCCAACATGGCGGGGAACCTGGTCGCCTATCAAAGGAATGTTGGTCCTTCTTCTTTCAGGTAACAAAACACAACAGGTAAATAAATATGACAAACCAAAGACCACACAGAAGAAACAATGGAGCGCAAAAGAAATTACACAATTAAGTGATATTACAAAAGCAGCCCCACTCACAAAGAGGCTCTGTTAAACATTTAGAATCCCGAAGTTATGTCATCGATTTTTCAAACACTTCATTTTTATCGATGTCTATTTCTTGTTTATCTAGTTTGTAAAGGAATGAAAAATGAAACCAAAATCCCTCCGTTCTCCTTCTTGGGAGAAAGCCCATTGAGTGGATAATGGTGAATGTATTCCTTTTTTTTACAAGCCATTTTCTCCCCTCTAAATGTGTTGTTTTTTAATAGTCTGAAGAAAAAAACGCTTCGGGAAATTATCGATTAAGCATAAAATTTTCAGATTCTTTTTTTAATTTAATTTGTTCAATTTTTAGTGAGGATTCTACTAAAGTTTAACGTAAAATATTTTCCTGAAGTTGATATACTGAAAACAAAATTTTTAGATGGGATATTTTCATGGAGTTTAACTTTCCAGAAAGCAAAATATTTGGAAAGAGATAAATAGTCTTTGTGGCAAAAAAATAATTGACGCGAATGGGTCTTCGAGGTGACTAAAAGTGTCCTTATTATGTGTTTAATAAAAAAACATACACATTATGGACAAAATTAATTAATAAATAAGTACTGGAAATTTCATTGAAATCGGATAATATATGCTGTGACTGAATCCTGAACACATACGTTTCGTAGGATCGTACATACAGGTATGTACGCATGATCAACATGCCTCCTCACCCTAGTGTATTTTTTATTTTTTTCCTTTTTTATTTTTCGTATTTTTTTATCATTGCTTATCGTTTTTCAGTTTTTTATTCCTCTGTATTATGTATTATGTATATTTGTATTTGGTTTTGGTTTTGGTTTTCGTGCATCCCATTAACGATTAGCTTTTCGAGTGAAAAAGAAACCTATCGAAATGTTTTCCCCAGGGCAAAATTGCATGTCGTGTTTCGAAGCATAGGTATCACATGGCTATTCACTTTGATTTTGTATAATAGCGACACAAAATAAATATTTCTCTTACACACTTACACGTGTAATTATGCCCTCTGTGTTTATTTCTCCTAAATTATATATATATATATATATATATATATATATATATATATATATATATATATATATATATATATATATATATATATATATATATATATATATCGTAATAAGTGAATATGGCTGCAAAAGCTAGTTTTCTGTTTGGGCACATTTCTTTTTCGTAGGGTTTAATTCAAACAAGCACATGTATCACTGTATATGCAAATGTAGTTGAATGTGTTTCTCCAATTTATTTTCAACCAATCACAGCTCGCCACGTTGAATGAAAAGAGGCTCGTGGCGAATCACATAAGTTCACTCGAAAAGAAAATTAATTGAGTTTCTTTTTTGTTTCCATTCGTTTTTTGTTTTTTATCTTTCTCCTCAAGATGTTCTCATTTTGTTGTCGGTTTGGAATCCTTGCAAACATACTCTCCTCCCCGAAAAATCCATGTAATCATTTTGAATCCATTCTGTCATGAATAATCAACACCAATCAGCTGAAGCCTCCTTCGGTTCGATTTTTGAAACTCGATTCAAATTGTTGGATAGAATAAACGAACGAATCGACTATTTTGTTGTTTTGTTTTTCAGCCCGTAAACCACTGGACATGACGGCAATCGATTAATCAACCCCTGTATTAATAAGCACACAACTTTAAAAGAAAATTCATATCTTATAAAAGGAAAGTGAGATATTCCCTTATTTAACTGACCGGTATAGCTGTATAAACAAATGCTACGTACTGAAAACTGTTTTGTTAATAATTTTCGACCTCCGTTGTTTCGTGTGAAAAAAATTGAATTTCAGTTTCATTCGATTTTATCAAGTTTCTATTTAGTCCCCTCACCAGATTCTAATTTGCTCACTGATGTCAAAAAGGTATTGAAGAAAATACTGCTCTCTCCACCAAAACCACTCTTACTGCATTGTACCGTAAGGAAATATGGAAGAAAAAAACTAATTAGCGTCATCTTTTCGTATTATACAGTGTATTCGCTAACTTGAGATGCATCACGACTCCCCACGACTGGCATATACAAAATAAAATCACAAAAGTACTTCTTCCTTTAACCATGCAAATAAATTAGATTATTTCATTTTCTTTTCTTTGTTTTTGCATCAGTATCAAGTGAACATTTTGCTTTTTATTTAGTTTCATAAGTGACCTTAAAAGATTTCCATAGAATCTTACATAGTATTCTTATTTCCTTCGTAGACAGCGAACGCAATGCTTCATCTACAATCGCTGGCTAGTTCAACGAGACAGCTTTATTGTCAATTACTTCTTATGACCGGCCGTGGAAGCTCAGTCGTTTACATATTCCATTTTCCTTCATAGACAGCGGATCTTAATTTTCATAATTATCAAACAACATTCATTTATTATTACTTGTTTGTTGTGTTAGAAACAATTCATTATATTGAAATGCGCATAGATTTTCTTAACTACGTGATTTACAGTCAGCATGACAGTTGTCAACAAGTTTCAAATTCTCCTTAGACCGCCATTGACTAGTCAGTTGTTTGAGTGTTACACTAAAGAACTGATGATCCCCGGTTCGATCTCGGCTTTCGGATTCCAATTTTTCTTTTCCTTTTTTATCGTATTCAATAGCATGAGATGTATTTTCTTCTTCATCCTATTTACAAAATGTAGTTACTGACAAAATCCACCAACATGCATTTCGGCTTATTCGGAAACAAGTCCACCATTTCAGTAAATATACATAAACATTTTTTATGTGGCTTACGTTAATTTTGAGTAACTAGATATTAGTATACAATTTCCTTTGAAGTATAAAAATGTTGACATTTTTTGTGTTAGAATTCAACAATTTACCAAAAAAGTAAAGTATTGTATTTTAATATATTTAAGTATTAAAGTTTTAAGATTTTTGTGTTAGAAATTATACAGAGAATTGAAATCTAATTTAATATTAAGGATAGGTTTATAGAATAAAATAATATGACTCAGGTAATTGAAATATTATTATTATAATAATAATAATAATAATAATAATAATAATAATAATAATAATAATAATAATAATAATAATAATAATAATAATAATAATAATAATAATAATAATAGTAAGAAGAAGAGGAAGAAGAAGAAGAAGAAAAACAACAACAACAACAACAACAATAATAATAATAATAATAATAATAATAATAATAATAATAATAATAATAATAATAATAATAATAATAATAATAATAATAATAATAATAATAATAATAATTATAATAATCATCAAGCCCTTTGTATAGAGAATAAACTAATTAATAGAGGGTATTAGAATATATTTAAATATTATTGAGATTATTTGTACTAGAACTAAATAACCCAGAAAAGTAAGATTAATTAGTGTATATTTGGAATAGGTTTATGAAAAAAATTAATATTATCCGGATATTGAAAATAATATAGTATAATCCGCTGAATCGAATGATTTAAATAAATAAATAATAAAATTATAATAAAAATCAATAAAATATTATAATATATAATAGATAAGGTGAATAAACTAATAATATTTCTTGAGTTTATTAATTAAGTAATTATTAAAACTGATATTGGATTTAGGAGTACAATTTTCACACTTTAGAGCAACCTCAAGTGGATTTGTAATAATCGAATCAAGGGACGCCACTCATGGTGGAATTGATTGAATAGATGACTGCGGAAACAAATTTTGTTTTCTTTTTAGACTTGGGTCTGAGATGGAAGTTAAGATTGTAATTAAAAATGGCTGAACTTAATTAATCGACGGGAGCAACCCCCCCCCCCACCTCTACCCTTACCCCGATCGCCTGTCAGCGATCACTTGCAATTTAAACACAATTAAGACTCGATTATTATAACCGCCGCATGGCTCCGTGTACGATCTTTTAACAGTTAACTTTGGGTGTCACCGGAATTTTTTCTCTTCCATTCTGGAGAATAAATATCTAACTAATAGGGTAAAATAGTCGGTTTTGGCTAAGGCAAATAAATACTAGCTAGGTAAGTTAAAACAGAAGCGAAACAGCTGTAAGGTGTCAGAATTAAAAAAAATTTAACGGCTCAATTTTTTTTCAAATATACCCGACTCTAATTTGGAGATATTATGTTATAAATTAATATTTAAAACAATATTGAGCTGTATGTTGCGATCTGAACTGTCATATAAAATGTTTTTTTATTTTTTTAAAATAAATGTAATAAAACAGAATCAAATATATATATATATATATATATATATATATATATATATATATATATATATATATTAATCCAGGTAAAGGATTATATATTCATAGGATAAATATTTCAACCGGGCTTATAATTCGTGCTTAATACCAAATAGAGCTTTTATATATGATTATTTTTATTTATGCACACTTGTACATCATCTGCGACACTGGCATGTCGATGTTATCGATTAAAAGCTGTCAGAAACTGATACCTGTAGAGCACTTTTAGAAAAACCAGTACCTGTAGTTCCCTTAATTCACGCTGTTACCTATGCCTAAGTGAAAAACTTAAGATAGTTAGATTTAGTGATAGAGGTAAATTTCTAAAAAAGAAAACAAGAAACGTCAATTAACTGTAGACACAATAGATCACACCTTTTTAATAATTTACATATAACCTCTTGAACCAATGTTACTATTAGAAAATAAACTAAAAACTAAAAACTATTAACACTCATTCTATAGTCTCTACCAAATTTCCTGGAATTAATTACCTTCCTCATGCAATACTGACACCCTAAAACACGGCAACAATAGGGCCCCTATAATTGAAAAAGAAAAGAGAGATATTATCTATCCACCAAGTAAAAATAGATAACATAGTTATCCACCTATTATATATTATCATACCATATATTATATTATTGTCGGTATGATTATTACATTAAATTATTCTATTATTATTACAACTATAATTACAATACCGTATTAATATTATTATTAATGCGGATTATTATTTACTCACTAGGAGTTATCACACTGGTCATCGCCAGTGATCGCCCACTGCCAACAACCTGTGGTATTCCCTGGAGTTTGAGTGACAACAAGTCTCCTCAGACTTCCAGTATGCTTCACCTCTTTTCGTTCATCGCCGCTGATGACCTTGCGGTATCGCAACAGCCACCTACCACCGATTTCTCGCTGATAAGGGCCATTGGTCCCCTCTGGGGCCCGAGTGGAAACAAGCCTCCCCAAGGTCCCAGAGCTGTCCGCGCTCTTCCAGTGGAGGTCTGGTTTGCGCTTTCCCTCCTCGACCCTCTGCCCATAATTTTCGTGGTGTCAGCCTATGCTTGCGCCTCTCTCGTGCGGTTGTATTTTCTCCGGTTCTGTTTTCTTGTGCTTCCATGTGTTTGTTCTCCATTCGTTACTTATGTGTGTTGGTTTCCGCATTCGAGGACATTCCTCAGGATTGTAGCTGTTTTGATCATTACTGTCCTTTGTATGGTCTCAGTTATCCCCTTGATTCCTATTTCTCCTAGTCTTTTCTCCATGTTTTTGGGGACTGTTCCTAGTGCTCCTATGATTATTGGTGTTATACTGACTTTCTTCATGTTCCATATTCCTTTCAGTTCTCTGGCAAGTTCAGTATATTTGCTTCTTTTTTCCGTCTCTTTGATGTTCACTCTGTGGTACGCTGGAACGGCAAAGTCTACGATTTTGCAGGATTTTTCTTTCTTGTTGATTATTATCATATCCGGTCTCCTTGCTGTTATGGGTTTGTCTGTTTGTACATTCATATCCCATAGGATTTTGTGTTATTCGTTTTCTAGTCCAGTTTCTGGTTTGTGTTTGTACCGTTTCTTTGCATATTCGAAATCCAGTTGTTTGCACATTTCCCGGTGTACTTCTTTCCCCACGCTGTCATGTCTGTTCTTGTATTCCTTTTGGGCTAGCTTGCTGCATTCACTTATTATATGATTTATCGTTTCGTCTCTTTGTCCACACAATCGGCATTTACTGTTTTCCTGGGTTTTATCTATCTTTGCTTTAATAAAGTTTGTCCTAATCGCATTGTTCTGTGCGGCCGTCAGCAGAGATTCCGTTTCTCTGTTCAAGTGTCTTTTTATTAGCCATGCCCAGCTGTTTTCAGTGGCTTCATCGCTTGTGAGTCTTATAAAGCGTCCATGTAGTTGTTTTTCTTCCCACTTTTCCTTTCTTGTCTTTTTGTTTCTGGGTTCAGTGCTTCCGGAGTTGTTTGTTGGGCTGGTGTCTCTTGCTGTGGCGATCAGTCTTTCCGTGTTCTGGTTTTTTGGTGTCTTCCACACAATATTCTATACTTACCAGTCCTCTACCTCCTTCATTTCTGTTCATGTAAAGGCTGTCCGTATCGTCTTTTGGGTGCAATGCATTGTGCATAGTCATTAGTTTTCTAGTCCTCTGGTCAAGGTGCCTGAGTTCTTCTTTGGTCCAACCTATGAATGGCCCAGAGTATCTTATTAGTGATACAGCCCATGTGTTTATCCCTTTTACTAGGTTTCTGCTATATAGTTTAGTTTCTAAGAGTTTCCTTGTTCTTCGTAGATATTCTTTTCCAATCTTCTCTTTCATTTCTGTATATTTGATTGTGTCTGCTTCCAGAACTCCCAGCTATTTATAACTATCTTGTTCTCCTAGCGCCCTCATCTCCTCTTGGTTGGGGAGTTCTATACCTTCTGTCGTCTCCAGTTTTCCTCTTTTAATCTCAAGCAGTGCACATTTTTCTACTCCAAACTCCAGTTGGATATCCTGGCTGAATATCCTGATTGTATTTATCAGCTTTTCCAGTTCTTTTTTATTTTTTGCAAACAGTTTAAGGTCATCCATGTACATCAGGTGGTTTATTCTTTGTTCTGTATCCGTAAACCTGTATCCGGCATCACACTTTCTGAGTATGTAGTTGAGTGGCATCATGGCTATTATAAACAATAGTGGTGATAGAGAGTCTCCTTGAAAAATGCCTCTCTGTATTTTTATCTCAGACAGGTGCTGTCCTCCGGCTGTCAGTTTTAGTCTCCATGTTTCCATTGCTTTCTGAATGAGATTAATAATCCTGTCTGGTATTTTGTATATTTTTAAGCATTCAATTATCCATGTTTGGGGGATTCTGTCGTAGGCTTTCTTGTAGTCAATCCATGCCATGGTTATGTTCTTTTTGTCTGCTCTTCACTTCCTTCAAGATCTTTTGATCAATGTATAATAGATCATGTGCCCCTCTTTGTCCTTTTCGGCATCCTTTTTGTTCCTCGGGGAGCAGTCCACGTTTGTCCAGGGATTGGTAGATTTGTTCTCTCAGTTGTGCTGTGAGAATTTTCCACATTATTTGTAGACATGTTGCTGGGGGTCGTTCCCTTTTTGGGGTATTTTTGTATTAATGTTGTTCTTCCTTCCGTCATCCATTCTGGTACGTCTGAATTTTTAAAACCAGTATGCATGTATTCCATCGTGGCCTGGTGCTCTCCAGTTTGCCATTTTTCTTATGGTTTTCTTGATCGTTTCTTTGTTAATTTCTGTTTCGGTTCCTTCTTCGATTTCATGCAGTTCATCTTTCATGTTTTTCAACCATTGGGTATTCTTGTGCTTTTTTGTTCTTCCCATATCTTGCTCCAGAATTGTTTTGTTTCTGTTGAGTTCGGTTGCTCTGTTGTTGTTTTTTCTCCATTTACGTTTTTGTAAAACTGGCTTTCATTGTTTTCAAAGGTCCTGTTCTGTTTGCTCTGTTCTGATTTGTACCTATATCGTCTCAGTCTTCCTTCTATTGCTGCTATCTTTTGTTTTATTTCTTCATGTTTCTCATTTAGTTTTTCCTTGCGTTTCTGATTTTTGCTTCTTAATCGTTTCATGTCCTCCTTCTTTCTGTTCACGGTTTTAGCTTCTTTCCGAAGTTTGGTGATCTGGGTTTCCAGTTTGATTTCCCATCCAGGTTTTGTCGGTCCACTCTTTTGTCCATTCTCTTCGTTTCTTAGTTTCATACTTACCGATTTTGCCCCTGCATATATCAGGTTGTTTAGGCCTGTAATCGTTTCTGTTGGGATGTGTGTGAGGAGTCTGTTTACTCTTTCTGTTTCTGCTTTTAACTTCTTCGCTACTTCATTCCTGAGAGATGGGAGTTTTGTTTTGTTTTCTAACATGTATCGTCTTATGTTCTCCACTTCACTTGCTTCTTTTTCGTTGAGTTCTATCTCAGTAAGTTCTGTGGTTCCGCAGTCTTCTATCTCATCTGGTTCTGTGATTCCATAGTCTTCAATCTCTTCAGTTTCAGTGTGTATGTTTTGCTCGTCCTCTTCCTGTGGTTTCTCGCTCGGTGGTGTTTCTTGCTCCGTTTCGCCATTAACCTTCTGTCTGATTTCCGTCAGTTCCATCTCCGAGAACCATCCTCGCTTGAGGATCTGTCTTGCTTGATCTGCTATTCTTTGTTCCGTTGTATGGTAGTCACTAGCAATGTCCCAGAGATGTTTTTCTTCGTTTTCGGTAGCCTGTTTCTGTAGGGTAGCGGCTTTTATAATAGCACTCGATCACCAGTCTGTTCTCTTTTGTGGTCCATTTCTTTCTATATCTTTCTAGTTTGCTGTTTTCGCTCTGGTTTTCCTGTCTTTTGTCTGTGTCCTTGTCATACCTGGAATCAGAGAGGTTACTTACCTGGTTCTTGTCCGTTGTCTTGTTTCTGAAATGAGAAGGGCCAACATTCGCAGGATGCGGACCGGGTCCCCAATGTTGGCTAACGAGGGAGCACCTGCCCATCATGACACTCAGGTCTTTCTCCTGAGTCCCACGGCTTGTATTGATATTATTGTGGATTATTCATATTTTTGGTGTGTGTGGCCACACCAGGCCCAGGCTTATTCTGCCTGTGGTCCTGTCACAGGGATAGTGATTGTCTCATTCATTTTAATGAGTGATATTGTTCACTATAACACACACACAAAAAACAACAAACAACAAACAACAAACAACAAACAAAACAAAAAAAACAATATATATATATATATATATATATATGTGTGTGTGTGTGTGTGTGTTATATAAGGACATATAAGTTTTCTTGGCTACTCCATGATAGCAGATGCAGAGAGACGATAGGTTCCCCTCCACTTTTCTGCTTGTGTATTACCGATATATTCTTGATTGTAGTGCTAGGGGATGGGGGGGGTCGATTTCCGCTTCTACGAATTCTTCATTAATTAAAACTTAATTATGTTAATTAGGGGCCGGTTTTTTATCCAGCAGTTTTGGCAACAAATCTATTTATTATTATTATTATTATTATTATTATTATTATTATTATTATTATTATTATTATTATAACTATCGCCCTTGCCGCGACTATTATTATTAATTGTGTCACCTTCTCATTCATATTTATATTCCACCATCATTAATTATCATCATTATTTTTTCATCATTATTGTGATTATCACTATGATTATGATTATTTCCATTGCCATAATCTTATCTTTATCCTCTTTATTCTATTTGATTATTACTATTACTAGTATTAATTTATCCCTTACCCCTTATCATGATTATAAATACTATTATCATTACCATTATTATTATTATTATTATTATTATTATTATTATTATTATTATTATTATTATTATTATTAGCAGTATCCTTATTTTATGTCAGTTAACTTTAGTAAATTTGTAGTTAATTTTAGTTAGTTTTACTTTATTTTCCTATAATTATTATTATTGTTATTTTATTGCCGGTAACAACTAGCTGCTCTTAGCTCAAATTAATTAAAAAAATATTTCAAAGAATTAAATTTAAAAAATAAAACAATTTTAAAAAAATATAAAGTGAAAAATCAGCACAATTAGATTTAAATGACTTAACACATCCTCCCACCCTCCACCTCGAATAAAGATGTACTGAAGGCAACGCCTCGTCTTCCACCCCCTCCTACATCCCGCATAATATTGAATACATATCTAGACATTAGACAGCCTTGAAAATGCGCTACGGGTAATTTACCCCTTTTCTATCTTCAACACGAGTTTGTTTCTGTTTTTTGGACGTTTTCAAATCTGACCACGTGACCTTCTAATCTTAAACTTTTAATTTAGTTTTCTTTTCTTCTTTTCCACTTCATTTTTGCCAAATATGACCTAAGGGGAGGATAAGATGTTCATTCTTCCTGATGAGATCTCAGTTTCTAATAGCTGCTAATCGATAATGATTTCAATAACAACAAAATATATTTTAAATAAAAATAAAAATAAAAGAAACGTTCAGTGAAGATCGTTATTACTTCCAACCTCTGTATATCTCACTTATCTCTTTGAAATCCAACTTCAAAGTGAACGTCGCACCAAAACAACAAATCAACCCTCTTTTATCTCCAACCAGGAGCATCTCATTTACATATCAGGTGGTCACATTGCAGGCATATAAAGAGACAAGGCAGCCATTTTTGTTTCGTTCTTCTTCATTCATTTACTTCCACGACCGACCCATTGAACTATGCACAATGCTAGTTAGGTAAGTCCCGCGTTTCCCTACACTCCCCCCTGATCTCATGATCACACACAGGGCAGGGGGGTGGCCGTCGTTGTCGAGTACTTCTTCGAAGAATCGGGGGCAGCACTTCCTCATTGCCATCTTCCTCATTACCACCGTTATTGCCACCAATCTGTTCCATTATCTCCTCTCGTGGTTCCCTATGCGGTGTTTCTCAATCAGGGCATGGGGGCAGTATCCGTCTTTGTCGGGTACTCCTTCGAAGAACCGGAGGCATCACTTCCTCGGTCCCATCTTCCTCAGTACGTTCCATCATTCCCTCATCTGGTTCTGTAGGTAGTGTTTCTACGCTCACCGGTAGGGGTAGTAGGCAGTCAGGATCATCCCTGAACTGTATGTGATCTTCCTCGTTATCCTCAGAATCAGGAGAGGTATAACAGGGGCGGATATCTTTTATATGCCGTGGTACACCATCAATCAACATGGTCTGAGGACTTATGATTTTATCTATTTTTCCTCTGCAAAATTTTTCAGTGCACCTAGCATTTGGGGGTTTCACCCAAACACTGTCTCCCACTTGATATGGTGTATTGACAACGCCAACCTCTGATGGCGTGACATCAATACCTTTTATACGCTGTTCATAGCGGTAAATCCCATTAGCTGGGGCAGTTTCTGGTGTTGCATCGTCCTTTGGTGTCACATTATACCAGTACACCGCTTCTGGAATAGAACACTGTGTCCTGGCCGCAATTCTTTTAATGGTGCGGTGACACCGCTCCGCTATACCGTTACCTTCGGGAAAATATGCGCATCGGTAACGCATTCTAATCCCCCATTCCTGCGTGAATTTCTGAAATTCTTGACATCGAAATGTAGTGGCGTTATCAGTCAGAATTTCAAGCGGGGCACCACGTTCAAAAAAGACAGCTCTCAACTGTCGTATAATGCTTAATGCATCCTGTCGTGTCAACAGGCGCCATATTGTGAAACGTGTTGGTCCACAATCTGTCATGGTCAAAAAGTGCTTGCCCTCATAATGCGTTATGTCCATTCTTACTCGATACCAGTTGTCCTCCACCTCAAGCTTTCCTTTTTGCCATTGGGATGGTGCCGGATCAATTCGCTGACACTCTTCACACGAGCGTATAGCTGCCTTGATTGATGCTCTTGTAGTTGAAGGACACACTCTTCGGACAAAATATGTTGTCCTCCGAATTCCGGGATGTCCACTCTGCTGATGTATCGTACGGATCTGGTCAGGTGTCAATTGATCTGTTACGGTCGCGCATGTCTGTTGTAGAGGATCAGATCCCTGCCTCATTACATCAATCCACCTCTTTGGTACTCTCGTCAGGCTATCAGCCAAATTCTGCATTGACAAAACTAAAGTGATGTCCACCTGCAAGCTGTATTCGTCAACTAGACGCTTTATTATTTCCAGTCTCCTACGTACTAACATCTCACTTGCCGCTCTAGTCTTAACCCGGGCCTTCCCAGTTAAAGTGTCGGTCAACCAGTGGTAAACACACAATGAGTCAGTGTGAAGATGCACAACCTTGGCCTGCCATTGCAATGCAAGATTAAGCCCTTTTAACGTGGCATCGAGTTCTGCCAAATTTATATGCTGGGCATCATTTTTCGGACGAAGCCAGCACGCATCTTCCACGACAGCTCCTAATTGTTCCAACACGACACCTGTAGCCAGTGAACTAGCGTCAACCCATGCATTCACTTCGTTTCCAGATAATTGCCACTCACCCTGGGCAGGATCGTTCCTATGTGCTCTGGACAACGTTTCAGCCATCATTTGCCGGAGAGCATTATCATCCACCATGTCATCCCATCCTGTGGTTACTGCAGTTACTCGTCGTTTTAACACTCCTGTTGCCGACCGGAGCCATCCACAAACAGGTAGATGTCCTACTAATTTACCGCAAATAGAAACCACAATGCGTCTTGTCAATACACTGGGTAACTCTGGAATTGCGCTCCCTCGCTTCCATCGCAAAGTATTGCCCTTCTCATAGACCTCTAGCCCTAACACGGGCGCCCCATCCTTTAGGCGCTTAGGGTCTTTGCTTATTAACCCAAACGATTCCAGTTTTGTTCGAACCACATCTGCAGACATTATATCCTCATCAATGTAAATGTCATCAATATAAGCTGAAGCAGCTTTTGCTGTGGTCTCATCCTGCATCAAAACAGTTTTAATAATAGCTGTCATTATTAAGGGTGCTACATTCAGGCCAAAACCTAAACGTGTCAAACAATATCGTTTTCCCTTGACTATCACCGTCTGAAATGGCCATAATGACTCATGGACACGTATCTGCAGGTAGGCTCTCTTCAAATCCAACAGTGCTACATTACTCCCTTTCTGACGCCACTCTCGTAGTCTAGCAGCGCACACATCTGCATTTCCAGTGAAAGCATCAACGTGGTGATTCAATTCTCGGTAATCCATTACGGGTCGAATTTTGTCTTTAGTAGGTTGTTCAACAGCCATGAGCGGAATTAATCCTTTGGGTGGTCCCAGACGTTCCTGTGGGTACGGTATTAACCATCCGTTTTCAATCCATATCTGAAGTTCTTCTTCATATGCGGCCCTATTCTTTGTGGAAACTTCATACTCTGGAATGGTGTTGCACAGTCGATCTGGTGCCTGGCTCATAGTCCATTTCCACTTTGCAGTCCACGCCTTTTCGTTGTCGTCAAACGTAGCACAGAAGTCCTTTTCTTCAATAGACACGGCTGCACAGACTTCTTTCCCTTCTCCAAGCATTACACCTCCAGTTGCTGTGATTATGACGCCTCCTAGTGCTTGTATCGCATCAATTCCAAGCAACATGTCATAGCCAAGGGGTTTTTCTTGCATCACCAGAACATCAACTTTGGCTGTGTCACCCTTCTCAGTACAAATCGTGACTGTCCCTTTACCACAACATGCTCGGGATAAACCATTGATTGTCATAATACCGACTGGTTTCTCCCGCCACATCCGACAGTAATGTGCACTAACTATAGACCGGGAACACCCCGTGTCTATGAGTGCTGAACACTTCACATCGTCGATTTTAACGCCAATGACCGGTAATCCTGTGTTTATTGGTTGGCAAGGGGCAAGGGTGGCGATAGTACCTTGCCCCCAACCTCGTTTCCCGAACAGTTGCGAGATATGTGCCCAAACTTATTGCAGCGATAGCACTGTACCGTTCTCTGTGCTCGTGGATATACACACCTCCTATCACTTCGGCACTCCTTAGCAAAATGATTGATTTCCCCACATTTATAGCACACTGGGCCTACACGCTTATTACTATCTGGGAGAGAATCTACCTTGCCTCCATGTGGTTCGACTGCTGCATGTTGAATACTAGTTGCTGCTGCAATTGGCTCATGTTCCTTGCAGATGTTTCGAGCTCGGGCTAATAACTCGTCCGTTGTCAATTCATCAATTCGTGACGATGTCCGCAACAGTCTGCTGACCTCCTCAGGTAAGCCTACTAAAAATGCACATCTTAATATCTTATCGCTGACTCCACCAAATGGTACCGACAACTTTCGTAGGTCAGCCAGGTACACGTCAACCGTTTCCTTGGCCTGAAGTCGCCGGCTCGTAAACTGTTGCCATGCAACAAACGGATCTGTACCAAATGCTGTATACAGGCCATGTTTGATTGTATCCCAGTCTGGTTCATCCCCGAGTTGCTGGTAGACTGCATAGGCCCCTCCGATTAACCTCAGAGGAATGACTGTGGCTGGTTCTTTAATTCTGCACAGTGTACAGATCTTCTCAGCCTTTTCAACCCATTCAACAACAGACGGTCCAGCGATAGATCCATCAAACTCAGGTATCAAGCGAAAATCGAATTTGTCCATTTTCTGCCTTTCGAGTCACCGCACACCAAGAGCCGAGATAGCTTATTACTTCCAACCTCTGTATATCTCACTTATCTCTTTGAAATCCAACTTCAAAGTGAACGTCGCACCAAAACAACAAATCAACCCTCTTTTATCTCCAACCAGGAGCATCTCATTTACATATCAGGTGGTCACATTGCAGGCATATAAAGAGACAAGGCAGCCATTTTTGTTTCGTTCTTCTTCATTCATTTACTTCCACGACCGACCCATTGAACTATGCACAATGCTAGTTAGGTAAGTCCCGCGTTTCCCTACAATCGTCACCCTTCGCGTGGATTTCTATGTAACACCAAGTAATTTCGCGCCGTGTTGTTTACAGTAGATTGCTCACTATTGAAATTGTTGCAGCGGGCAGGTTATTTGAGTTAATTGCAAAGCGTCTTCGTTTATTAAAAAACAAACAGAACAAGACAAAAAAGAATAATTATAGGCTATTATATTAACAATAATAACAAAAACATAAATAGAATGTAATAATAGTTGTTGATAATCATAGCACACACACACCGTCCTTTTTAAATTTGAAGAAGTGTTTTTTTTGTTTTTTTTTTGTTTATTTGTTAATCTTTAATCGTTGGTAAGTACATGAGTAATGACGATATTTTTGTTTAAATATCTTTTTTATTTTATTTTAATATTTCTTTATATCAACTTGTGTTGTATTAGAGGTAGACGTGATAATTGCTGATATCATAGTCCCAACCAAAGTCATATTAACCGCTGTTTAAATCCCCTTTTTGTAATAATATTTTGGAACACACACATTTATTCACTTTTATTCATGTGAAAGATGTTATTTAACATGTGGATAAGAGGTCATCAAATTAATAAGGGACGGCGGGCGTCACCAAAAGAATATTTACTCATGAACACTGAGGGCCATCACTACCCTATTGTCGAGAAGCATACGCGTGATTGAACTAATCACATGGATGCTTCTAATAAAGGCGCCCAACTAATCAATCTCCTATTACTGTCAACGGTAAACAACTTGAAATTGAATGAAACAAACTACTCCAGGCGAAAGGTTAATCAGAGACGCCATTTTATATGATGACAGCATTTTTCCTACATAGAGAAACAGGCCGCCATTACACATTATATGTTGTCTATTGCTGCCACTTCCGGTTCGCTAATTGTACCTCAATGCAGAACGTCATTTGCACGAATCACAGAAATTTAATGCAATGAAATGTACGCGTTGTTTGCCATCCACGGGACATTTGCTTGTTGGTGGTGTGTTCATCGACATTTCTCTGTGAACATATGTATACGCGTGTGCTTGTTTCAGACAAGTATGTACTTTATATATTAGATATATATAACTAGTTGGACCCGTGCCCGGCGTTGCTCGGGAGAAATATTATAGAATGAATTAAAATTTGTCAACATCCGACCGAACGCAAATAGGTTACATCGGATAATGTTAATGTTTACAATAATTGTCGGTTTGGAATTGTTGAAGGGTGAAAGGAGGAAGAAAGGAATGAAAGAAAGAAGGAGACGCGGCGGTTGGAAAAGTTTTACTGCCCATGTCACGGGACCGGTATTTCCTCAGAATTTTTATTTTGGATTAAACACCCGCTCTATCTATGATAATGGGTACTTTTAAAATAAAAGAGGCCTAAAGAGCCCTATTCAATCCAATTCCCCCCGTTATCTTTGTATAGAAATTCCATTTTTGTGAGGAATAAATAAGAAAGAACAAAAACGAACAAAAAGAAAAAAAGAAAAATGGGTATGCTTTCTGAGCACTACTGAAATACACAAATATAATTAAGGAAACCTGCAGAGCACTAATAAACCATGTGTTCGAAGAGAAATTATGATATTCACAATAGTACTGTATATTATATTGATTTCTTGTCAAATTACTACTTAACGACGTTGATTTAAAAATATCCGGCCATAGTCCTCCCTCCAAAATACCTCCTCTGCAATAGTTTAACAATGTAAACAAAAAAAACTGTGTCAGACGACTGGGATCGAACCATAAACCTGTGGGTCCTCGAAAGCCAGTAAAAAAATAGATAATTTAAACGAAATAAGCCAGTAGCTGGCATGCGTTTTATTTTACGATCCGCCATAAGGCGACCAAATATAGGGTCCACCAGTCAAACGCTTTGGGTCATTTCTATACGAAAAATCGATGTTTTTTTTTTCAATGTTTGGATATTATGCGTTTGAAATGTGTAGGATTCAGGCAATGTAAAATTTGTGGGTTCTGTCGAGTATCTTGGCGTATATTGACTTAATTCAGAAGTCGAGTCGCTGAAGAAATTGTAGCCGCCATGTTGAATGATCAACTACTGCAAGAAACTATGTTCGTTAATTGCATTCTCTAGAAACCGGAATGATTATAAATGTATACGTAATAAGTAGAAGTAACGTAATCCAATATTCACGAAAATCAGCGGAATTAGCAGGAGTGTCCATTAAATGTGTGCGAATGGTTTTATTATGTAGTAAATAATTAGCAGACAAATAGTTAATACTAACGGACATTTATTTGAAAAGTACACGTTGTTTATTAGTTCCCGGTGTCGATGCGGAGAGTGTTAGTACTAAAGTATTAGCGGGAAAAGTTTTTGCTACCACTTATATTTAGTATGTTTTGAGAAGAGTCGAAGATGGTGGGCCAAAAGTAATATTTAGTGTTAGCTGGAGAAAAATAATTACAAATTTACTAAAACACGCTCGAGTGAATAAGCGTAATATAGTGGTGAGTTTAGTAGCCTATGATGCATGTGGTTATTTTCCTATACTTTAAAAAGCTACAGGGGAACAATCGTCTTAACTTTATATATTAGATAGAAGAAGAAGAATACACGTCCGAGGACGGGTAAAGTTTATCCTCCGAGCAGAAGAGTTTCTCACTACTTTTATGTCCCCTTTACAAAGATTAAAAATAAGATATAATGATACTAGACGTTATGTCTAGAATCCTTATTCCAATTTTGATTAAAAAATCCATTACATGATTTTTATTTTAGTAAATGTCTAAAATTCAAAGCTTAAGAAATTAGAATTCACGAAAATCTTGCTTAACTATACCAAATTTAATGCAAATCCACTCCATCCCCCCCCTTAATACAGCCCACGTTATGATCTCTTGGTCCTAACAGCTGTGTTCCAAAAATCATAAAGATCGGTTAAATAATTTAAGAGTGTATTATGTACATACAAATATATAAACATATTCATATACCTAACTTGATGTAAATAGATATATACATCCACATCACTCAATATATGTTCACCAGATTTCAACATTGCGAGAAGTCAAGCAAAGCATACAAGTGGGAGATATTTGAACGAAGAATAAATAAAATGATCTTGAAAATGTAAATCGTTACTAAAACTTTTTAAATGAAAATATGTAGTGCTTAACGATCATCATGTTCTAGAGAACAATTCAAAGTTTTATTTTATCACGTGCCAAGATCAATCTGAACACATAAAATGACATCGAAACGATTGATTGAGCGAAGTTTCCATCATGTTACCATTTTAATTCTCAACAGCAAATGTTAGATTCAAAAGCGTGTCAGCATTTTTTTCATCCTATTTGGGTTGATCTAGTCATCTATAAAGCTTTAAAAAACTTTAATTATGCTCGAGATCGTTTTTATAAACGATTTAAATTACCTATATATATATATATATATATATATATATTCATACATTTCCTGTATATATATATATATATATATATATATATATATATATATATATATATATATATATATATATATATAAATATATATATATTATTGTTATTATTAGTATTATTCATGTAGGATGACGATTCCCTACGGAAATGAAACACGGAAGCCTCTGTGTAGCTTACTTGCCATAAATGAATTTTCATAACTTACTAAAGGCAACAGACTAATAGAAATAAGAACACATACACATCATTAAAGATGAACTAAGATATTTCGGTCGATTCTATAGATATCAATGAAAAAAGAGTGAGAGTGAACAATCAGCGTCGGTATTCTATTATTTTCCGACCTTCAATAAAGTTGGCGTCTACTTTCAAATAACTGAATTTACTGAGTATTAATGGAGTCGGTCGTGATGTATTATTGCGTTACAAAGAAAAATAAACACAGTTTAAAACGCTAAAATTACTACTCTTATAAGCAATATGTATGTAATGAAATTGTTTTACTATTTAAACAATATTTTGTAATTATTTATATTCATTTTTTACGGAAAAATCTTTTTAGTGTAAAATGAAATAGATATAAAATTGGAATGTTTGAAAGGAGACGCTGAAGATACAAATAATGCGCCCTCTGATAAATAGTGCAGCCTTTCCTCTAAATTTGTTTTTATTCATTTTTATTATTCAACATGATATCGATTAACGCACTAATGGTGGGCCGAACCCCACTACGTCTAAATATGTTATTATTGTTTTGTTTTAATTATTCGGCATACTATTGTTTAGCACCAAATTTTCATGTGAAAATCTATTTAGTTTAAACAAATAATTGTTCAATTTGTAGCAGACGGTTCAATTGGCTTATTTATATAAAATTCTTTAGATTACAACTCACGTCACAAATCCCAAATCTTCAAGAACATACCAACTTATGTACGTTAAGCATACATAATTTGTTAACGTAAATAAGTTGATAGTTCTTGAGGAGTTCTTCATCACTCTTTGTGGGATCTGTGACATGAGTTGTAACTTAAATAAATATATATATATATATATATATATATATATATATATATATATATATATATATATATATAGAACTTTATTAACTTATCCGACCATGAACTCACCGAACAACAAAAGGAATTTCTTAACCTCGGACCTAACTGCCATTTATTTGGTAGATACAACCACCAAAATAAAAAGGCCGAAATCGAACTCCTTTTTGAAAACATCGTCAAACTGGAAACCGAACAACATATTACTACACATCCCGGAATTAAGGATTTACTCAAGGCTGAAGCCATAAAAAACAGGTACGATAAAAAACAAAAATCTACATCAATCTTAACACATACTTTTAAAAAAGCTGCACATGAACTTCATGACCATCCAAACATAATTGTTAAAAAAGCAGATAAAACGAACATCTATGTCGTTCTCAACAAATCAGACTATTACACTAAATTACAAACAATTTTAGATGACCATTCGAAATTTAAACAAATTAAAAGAAACCCCATAGATAAACTCAAGACACAAGTAAACAAACTTATTACAGCCAATAATGCCGTAATTGATAACGTTAAACTCCCCAAAATAATTGGAGATTATAAACCCGGTTACTTGTACGGCACTGTAAAAATTCATAAACCAAACTCTCCTCTTCGTCCAATAATTTCTCAAATCACTGCCCCCAATTAACTAAAACTATTAATGATCTTATATCCCCTTATTTACCTAGTAAATATAGTGTAAAATCCACACATGAGCTCTTACACATACTGCATACCCAAAAAACAGGTAATAAAATTACTGCATCACTCGACGTTGAAAGTCTGTTTACAAATGTCCCTGTATACAAAACAATTGATATAATTATTAATAACATATATAATAACCTATCTCTCCTCCCTCTAAAATTGATCCTGAAATAATTTTAAAATTATTTTTAATTTGCACCACTGAAGTTCCTTTCCATGACCATAAGGGCAACATATATACCCAAATTGACGGAGTTTCTATAGGGATCAGTCCTTGGACCGACCTTTAGTAATTTCTACATGGCCGACCTCGAAAATAAAATATTTAATATAATCACTAAACCTTCCATTTATGCCCGCTACGTTGATGATATTCTTATTTTAGTAAATAGTATAGATTAAATTTAAAAAACTACAAGATACTTTTCAAAATAATTCAGTTCTTAAATTCACTCATGAGCTTAATGTTAACAATAAAATTCCGTTTTTAGATGTTCTCATTGACTCCAACAGTGATGCATTCATCACCTCTCCCTATAAAAAACCTACATCTATTAACACCTGTATTTTAAGTTTTAAAAGTGAATGCCCATATAGATATAAAATTGCTATGGTCAAAAATCTATTTAACCGTGCAAAATTAATCTCCTCATCCAAAAAAATATTTTTTAATGAATTAAAAAACATAAAACAAGTCCTAATTAATAATCATTTTCATTAATGATTAGAAATTTAGATAATCCTACTAATAAGCTAAATAATTCCCACTACATAAATCTATTCTATTGTAACCAAATTCATCCAAACTTTAAATTGGATGAAAAAGCTCTTAAATATATATATATATATATATATATATATATATATATATATATATATATATATATATATATACTAATTTTGACGTACATAAAAGTACACATACTTTTATGTACTTAAACATTTATTAAAAAATAAACAAATATATAAAATAAACACACACACACACACACACATATATATATATATATATATATATATATATATATATATATATATATATATATATATATATATAATAAACGTCCTATTAAGGGCAACAATGCAATATTCTACATAACTCTTTGCCACTTAGGAAGTGGAAAAATACAAAAACGCTGTTGCTATCTCCAGTAAAAACAATAACAAATGCGTAAAACTTATTGGGCTTTTCTCATATTCCTTTCTTCTCTTTTGGATTGATATGTTTTTTCCATTACTATTAAATGAACATTTTCTCTGCTTATCAGATATGTTAAAAAAAGACTATATTTTTTGACTGAGCTGTGAAACATGCGTAAGATATGAAAAAAAATGTAATAGTTGGAAAAAAAAATTTTTGTTAAATGTTAAATGTTAAAAAAAAGTCAGTGAGAGAGAGTGTGCTATGGAGAAACTATACGTGAGCTTACCAGCTGCGTCTGTATAGTTGAGGAATCCAAGCCAGTCACGGTGATGTGCATTAAAATACCCAAGTACACAGAGTTGGGCACTCAAGTAAAGTGAGAGTGATGTATTAATGCTTTCAGAGACAAAGTTAAGCGGGGTATAGTTCTGGGTTGAAGGAGAGCGGTATCAAAAATATAAGTAACTAATGCTGTGCTGTAAGTTTAATCTAAAGCACATGTAGGCTTGATCATCTAATACTAGCATATGTTCTCTAGTCAAGAGGAGGGTGTTCCTAAAATAAACTACTAGTCCATGTATATGTTTGTCAGAGTCTTTACTGTAGAGTGGGAGGTATTCAGTCATGTTAGAATGCTGTGAGGAGATTGAGGATTGTAGGCTTGTTTCACTTAGTGCTAAGATATCTGCAGAGTTTACAAGGGGAAAGGTTTCTATGTCATTGATGTTGGTTCTAAGCCCCCGGATATTTGTGAATGTTAGCCTTAAGGACAGAGGCGAAGATGTTTGTTGGTGGGTATTTGGTTTAAGTTTGTTTCTTTTTCTTTATATTGTCATTTTGTTTTTTAGATAGACTGGAGAGGACAAAGTGGATGCTTGTTTGGTGCCAATAAGCTTACACAACTAGACCATTAGACGAGACTTGATCCATAGAGATTGTGGCCCCTGGAAAGCCCACCGGAGATAACTATAGGTCCCTTTCCATGCGCAACATGACACGTACAGTTACCCACAATATTAGACAGCTATTGATGATGCAGCCGCTCTTAGCGCTACCTAGTCAGAAATAGAAGGCAGACAAGCTATCTTACCTGTACCCTCAACCTGTCAGAATAAGAGCGACCCAGACTAGTCATGTGAGACTTAGTGACAAAGAAATTGCATCAAGTTGCCCAGATAGAGAGAAAGAGAGACAACATCCCTTGTCCTAGTCAAGAAACAAGGCCAAGCACTGGGTGTCTTTGAGGTGTCCCTGCGCCTGGCTAATAGACAAAGAAAGAGTGCAAAGGCCGGGCGATATGCAGAGCCCATCTACTCCTGAAGTAATTTTAGGTTTGCAAACCGGATATTTTGTTCGAGACTCCAGGAAGATGGTCGATCAGGACTAAGGAGGCATACCTACCCAAACGGTTTGATGCCAAGAAGTGAGTAGTTAATATCACAGTTTTATATGAGAGTTTTCCTTCTCCTAGATGGATGGCCTGACAAGGTTTACAGACCCATTACACCGAGATGGGTAATCTTGCACCCGTGTACTAGTCAAGTATTTCACAGCCCCCGCAGGTATTAAAAAAATAATTTTCATATATATATATATATATATATATATATATATATATGTGTGTGTGTGTGTGTGTGTGTGTGTATGTGTGTGTAAATTAAGTTTTCATATCACTTCCCAGAGATAACAGAAAATTTGAAGATGGATCCCCCTCTCACAAGTAAGAATAAGATGCTAATCTTTCTTTAGATGGTCAGACCTTATTTATGCGTATTTAAGCAACCTATTTTTTCCATTTAACAAAAACAATCGAAACAGACATTTCTCCGGCCAGTAGGGTGAAAATAAGGCACACAGAATAAAACAAAAATAAAATAAAAACGTAGAAAATAAATACAATTAAATAAGATAACAAGATAAAATTAATAAAAAATACCAGTCATATTTAAAGCATTCAAAGAAAGCTGAAATAAGAAAATTAAGAAATATAACTAAAAGTTATGGTAATGGATGAGTTTTTCCTTTGGTCATGGAAATATTACTAAAAAGTATATATGCTCTGAAGCTTGCTACATAACCTTATTAAGCTCTTAAGCTCGGAATTTGAACATATTTCGTGGATTATAAAGAGTGTATACCTAAATATATATTTTTAGAAAAACTCAATATATATATATATATAGATATATATATGTGTGTGTGTGTGTGTGTGTGTGTGTGTGTGTGTGTGTGTGTGTGTGTGTGTGTGTGTGTGTGTGTGTGTGTATAATTAATCAAGTTTAAATATGTTGATAAAATGAACTTATGCTCCGGCCTCTGCTGTTAACACAATATGACTTAGCTTATTGTACATATCCGCTGATTTTACATTATATAGAGGGTGAATTCTTTTCATTCCCATGTTAATTGATTGTGGTGTAAGGGTTGAATATCAGACTGCAGAGTCAAAAGTGACTTTACAATTAGGGTTGAATACTTCGACCTGGTTTATTTTGGGAAAATTTTAATTTTAACTTCTTAAATCACTTCAGAGTCCTATATATATATATTGTGTGTGTGCGTGTTAGGCTTAAGGTTATATATATATATATATATATATATATATATATATATATATATATATATATATATATATATATATATATATTTATATATTGTGTATGTGTGTGTGTATTTAGGAATAATTTTCTCATTTATGCAAACATTGATCATTCTGGCTTAGCTGTAACGGTCCAAGACTCATATGCATCGAAAACAAGACTCATATACATAGAAAGCAAAACTCATGTGCATGGAAAGCAAGACTCATATGCATGGAAAGCAAGACTCATATGCATGGAAAGCAAACTCATGTGCATGGAAAGCAAGACTCATATGCATGGAAAGCAAGACTCATATGCATGGAAAGCAAGACTCATATGCATGGAAAGTAAGACTCATATGCATGGAAAACAAGACTCATATGCATGCAAAGCAAGACTCATATGCATGGAAAGCAAGACTCATATACATGGAAAGCAAGACTCATATACATGGAAAACAGACTAATATGCATGGAAAGCAAGACTCATATGCATGAAAAGCAAGACTCATATACATGGAATACAAGACTCATATGCATGAAAAGCAAGACTCATATGCATGGAAAACAAGACTCATATACATGGAAAGCAAGACTCATATGCATGGAAAACAAGACTCATATGCATGGAAAGCAAGACTTATCTGCATGGAAAGCAAGACTCATATACATGGAAAGCAAGACTCATATGCATGAAAAGCAAGACTCATATACATGGAAAACAAGACTCATATACATGGAAAGCAAGACTCATATGCATGGAAAACAAGACTCATATGCATGTAAAGCAAGACTCATCTGCATGGAAAGCAAGACACATATACATGGAAAGCAAGACTCATATGCATGAAAAGCAAGACTCATATACATGAAAAACAAGACTCATATACATGGAAAGCAAGACTCATATGCATGAAAAGCAAGACTCATATACATGGAAAGCAAGACTCATATGCATGAAAAGCAAGACTCATATACATGGAAAACAAGACTCATATACATGGAAAGCAAGACTCATATGCATGAAAAGCAAGACTCATATACATGAAAAGCAAGACTCATATGCATGGAAAGCAAGACTCATATACATGAAAAGCAAGACTCATATGCATGGAAAGCAAGACTCATATGCATGGAAAGCAAGACTCATATACATGGAAAGAAAGACTCATATGCATGGAAAGAAAGACTCATATACTTGGAAAGAAAGACTCATATACATGGAAAGAAAGACTCATATACATGGAAAGAAAGACGAATATGCATGGAAAGAAAGACTCATATACATGAGAAGAAAGACTCATATACATGGAAAGAAAGACTCATATGCATGGAAAGCAAGACTCATATGCATGGAAAACAAGACTCATATACATGGAAAGAAAGACTCATATGCATGGAAAGAAAGACTCATATACATGGAAAGAAAGACTAATATACATGGAAAGAAAGACTCATATGCATGGAAAGCAAGACTCATATGCATGGAATGCAAGACTCATATACATGGAAAGCAAGACTCATATGCATGGAAAGAAAGACTCATATACATGGAAAGAAAGACTCATATACATGGAAAGAAAGACTCATATACATGGAAAGAAAGACTCATATGCATAGAAAGAAAGACTCATATACATGGAAAGAAAGACTCATATGCATGGAAAGAAAGACTCATATACATGGAAAGAAAGACTCATATGCATGGAAAGAAAGACTCATATACATGGAAAGAAAGACTCATATACATGGAAAGAAAGACTCATATACATGGAAAGAAAGACTCATATGCATGGAAAGCAAGACTCATATGCATGGAAAGCAAGACTCATATGCATGGAAAGCAAGATAGAGATCATCAGTAGGTGGAAAAGCTTCAATTCTGGGCTTGAGACATGTTTTTCTCTCTCTCCTAATTAGTTTCAGTTTTCCTTTTTATTTGATGTTGCTTTTTTGTTGTTTTTGTCTACGTTTCGATCGTAGAAGCCTCGTTTTTAATGATTTCATTGTAGAATATCGTTTGAATATTCTCGAAAAGTTTTTTTCCTTCGATATAAATCTCTTTTTTAGGTTAAAAATACAAGTAAATAAATATTTATCTATCAAATTTTTATTTCGCTGCCGGTTGACACATGCCGGTTGATTATGTAATTTATTACAAAAACATATTTTAACTGTATTAGAAAGAAATCTATTTGTTACAATTTATTACAAAAACATTTTAACTGTATTAGAAAGAAATCTATTTGTTACAATTTATTACAAAAACATTTTAACTCTATTAGAAAGAAATCTATTTGTTACAATTTATTACAAAATCATTTTAACTCTATTAGAAAGAAATCCATTTGTTACAATTTATTTCAAAAACATTTTAACTCTATTAGAAAGAAATCTATTTGTTACAATTTATTACAAAAACATTTTAACTCTATTAGAAAGAAATCTATTTGTTACAATTTATTACAAAAACATTTTAACTCTATTAGAAAGAAATCTATTTGTGTGATAGATTTAGTCTTTGGAATTTTTCTTGCACGGTGAGGTATTTTTGAAAAACCGTGAGTTCCATGGATTATTTTGAAGTTCTAAATCAAATCATTTACTCATTCTTGTCTGTAGTAAAGTAGTTCAACATAAGGATTCCACCATATCCTTATATTTGAGATAATTTCATTCCTTTTGATTAGTTTAGTCACTTTGATGAGGATGTTAGTGTTCAGAAACAAAAAGAAATAAAGCATTTTTCTATGGCATCAGTTTTTTGAAGTTCCTTCACCAACAATTGAATTGACAACATCTTCGAAATAAGATTCATACGTTTTTCTTACCATTGTTTTTCTCTTTTCTTTTCTTCAAAATATGTACCTGAAAATTAATGGAACATACATACAATATATCTAAAATTCAAGCAGCAAAGTACATGGTTTCTTCTTTAACATATTCTTCCTCGAGTATAATGGACTTTTCCATCCTTTTCTGACATGCTACTGAGCACTGTTGGAAGAATTGTTTCGAGGATCACCTAGGTTCCCTCTGTACAACCCTCTTGGTACACTACACATATCTAGATGACATGGTTGAAAACAAAAACGTCACTAGGAGCAATACCAAGGAAATAGGGAGGTTGTCCCATTATGGCAATGTTCTTTTCGGCGAGAAACTGCCAGATGCCCAGGGCGTTCTGAAGAAGACAATGAAACAAAAACATAGAAAATGTAATTTTTACAGTTATATACTCTCAAGATATCAGGTTAGATGTTAACACCAATTATACTTCTGTCACCCATAGCTCACACAGTACACCCATTCCCATCATTTTTCAGACACACCTCGCATATATATATATATATATATATATATATATATATATTTACGTTTCTCTCCTGCAGAAGCGAAATCCCTAGTTACATCTAATTTTTTAATAAGTTCCAGATGTTTTATTTTTGATATACAAAAATAAAACATTTAGAACTTATGTTGTGACTGGTTTCGCCGTTTTACGAGAATTTCTACGATCTAATTTTTCTTTTACAAAATCTAAATTCATTTTCCACCCAAAATAGGTTTATATTACTGTAGAACTTACTTTTATATGGAAATTATTTATTTGATTAAAAATTAATTAAAAAACTTTAGAGATAGCTTTACTTTAGGATTTACTGATGCATATCTTTGAGGCAACAATAAAACGCGCGTCAACTGGGTTTTGTGACTTTTATGTATCCAATACATGGAAGTTTTTTATCCAATTTTAGTCCTAATTGTTCACCAATAACAGTGTTGTTTAGAATAATACTATCGGTTCCATACTTACTTAAATTATAAGTATCTGAAACTTCACCTATAATTCTTACTTCCAACAATAAACACTGTAGTATCTTATATATATATATATATATATATATATATATATATATATATATATATGCAAACATTGTTAAAAATAACAGAATTTGTCTGTTTAATTATACCTTTTTTATTTTTTCAATCTTTCTAATGGTGCTTTTTGTATTAAAATCAAAATAAATAAATAAATAAATGTTCACGAACGTTTTCGATTCTTTGTCAAAAGCAAATGAATAAAAAAAGCTGGAGAAAGAAAATAATATTTTTAAAGACGGCAGAGAAACGCGCAGAGAACCTTTTTCGCATTGTTCCAGGAAGTCGTTGACGATTTAAATTCAGCAACGCTGGATGGCATCACAGAACAAAATCGCATTACGTTAAGCATTTTAAAATGTTACCACTGGTTTCATATGTGATGTTGTTAATTTTAGCTTGTGTTTTTATGTAGATAGCTTCCAGTATTTAAAAAAAAATTTAATTGGTTTCGGAATGTATAATTTTCGTGTTATAAACTATAAATTGTCTTAAATCAGAGGGAGGGCAGTTATGTTTTTGTAGATATTGGTAAATTCAGCTAGCGATTACAAGATGCATGGGTAGGCGGTGAGATAGGGTAATGCTTGTAAAACCAATGTAGATATTAGCTTTATTATTTTTGAACAATGTTTGCATAAATGAGAAAATGCTGTCTAAATACACACACACACAATATATATATATATATATATATATATATATATATATATATATATATATATATATATATATATATATATATATATATACATTAATCTTTTTATTTATACAAACATGTAAAAAAAACGACACTGACATGACGATGTTTCGATCAGTAGCTATTAAAAGCTATGATCTCCGCAGGCAAAAGATTCGTTCTTTTCTTAAGTTATTCATATATATAATTAAATAACAATTAAAAACAGTCTACGCGGATCAACCTACGTTTCAACACTAAAGTGTCTTTTATAGGACTGTGAAGTGATTTAAGAAGTAAAAATTGAAAATTGAAATTTTCCAAATGAACACAGATAGAAAAAGAAAGAAACAAAAGACATTTAATTAACCATGTTAATCCTACTTCCTGAGACCACATGGCACCCGCCTACTCCAACACATTTGACAGAAAACAGCAATTCTTTAAATCGAAGTTATTGCTTAGTATTCCTACAAGTAAAAATATGGAGAGAAAATACCTCATTATATTATTTCAATATATCCTGAAGATTGAGCGTCTGCTTATAACCACAACTTAGATTAGAAGGTGTTTGTAATATTTTGATATTCTTTCATTATTTGAAGTATTTAATAGCCGTAAAATTCAAGGAGTAGCTGTTTCCGTGTACTATTAGTAGGTGTTTGTGTTGAGGAAAATGGATGACTAGAAAGCACATGAATATTGCAAGAAAGTGACAAACATCATGATGATTCGCGCCAGAAAACTTAGCTGTATTCAATGCTCATTGACACTCCCTCGCCCACTCTTCAATTGTCCGGCACAAGCATACTTTGGTCTATCGTAAGCAATTTAAGATTTATACACACTCATGTTTTAGACAAATTCCCTCTCACATATTATCCATTAAATATTTATATATAAATATTATAGCTATCATAGAATATAGCTATCAGTAGTATACAAACATTCATTCAAGTATTTCCCCGCATTCATATTCCTGGGTTAAAAACAAACTGTGATGAATTTGATTTACTATCTTTATACTTAAGCCCGGTATTTATAAAAGTAGCGATTTTCTTTTGTGTGCATGAATTGATTATGATAGAACAAACGAGACGTGTAAACGTTGAAACGTAGGTTGATCCGCGCAGACTGTCTTCAATGTTTACTTATAAAACATATAATTAATATTCAGCACTTTTTGAAAGAAATATTGGTTTTAAGTTCATGTTATCAATATATTTGAACATATTTAATATATATATATATATATATATATATATATATATATATATATATATATATATATATATATATATATATATTCAAAGTTAATTGTTGCCAACAATATTTATAATCTCATTGTCGACTTCCCCATCCTCTGATGAGAAGAAATGTTTTCTTTGAAAATCCATGGATTAAGGATATGAGGCTCCTTGCTCTGAACTTTTGATGTTTTTAATAAATATTGTATCTTTACAATGTTTTATTCTCATCTTTTACCTCTAAAATAAATTGCTCTATTTAATATATTGAGCTTTACACTATCACGATAGATTATTATTATTAGATGATAATTTAATTATCGTTATAATTCTACACTTAAATATTATATATATATAACATATTTATTATGTATATATATAACATATTTGAACTTATTTAATTAATTAATATATATATCATCAATTAAATAAGTTCAAATATGTTATATACACACACACACACACACATATATATATATATATATATATAGATTTAGATTTTTCACTTATAAAATAGATCATTCAGTGAAGACCGGGGTTGTTCCAATAAATAACAAGCTCGATGATACTCGATTACAGAGTACAGAGCATTGATATGTGATTTTATGAAGGCTTACCAAAGCATTCCTTTCAAGACACCAATGATCACCATTAAAGATATTTTTTCTTACAAATACTATTTATTCAAATTAAATGTTTTTTCCTACACGTGTTTCACTACCAAGCAGTTACTTGCTTGGCAGATCATCAGGGAAATTAAATGTCTGGAATACTGGTTTCAACTGCCGACAAAACACAATGTGGCGTTGTAATAGTTGAGGTCACTTAAGAAGAGAAGAGGAAAAAAATAAAAATAAAAATAAAAGTCAAACTTAAAAAGCAAGGAAGAACAACGATAAAAAAAAGAAAGTCCTAGAAAAGTCTTAGAAAAGTAGCTTGTGCATTATTTCTTCCACCAAGCCAACAAGCAAATAATCGGTCCCAAATACATTCAATAAAACCACAAAACCGGAACAATGTGCGATAATACACTTTCACGTCGGCCGGTACAATGATGAATAAATCCCCCCCCCACAAGAAAACAAAAGAACTAAATCATTCAAGATACCGCTCACAAGTTACCATTCCAATCCAATGATAGTATGGGAATTCTAAATCCAACTTCTCACAAAGAAAAGTCAACACAAATGTTCGTCCGAGTTCAAAGAGTCTTATTTCAATTGTTGATTTATTACCCTTCGAAATAAACACACGACGAGTTGAATGTCAATCCCGCAGAAAACTCCCTTCCATTAAGAAAAAATCTTAATATAGAAACTATTTATTCAAAATACTGTTTCTAAAAATATTTATTATTAAACCTATTCTTTATAGAAATTAATCATCTAGTGTCTGGGACGTCATTTTACATTTTGGGAAAATATCCGTCATTTAATTAACTGCCGAATTATTATCGTTTTGTTGTTTAACGAAGCGAAAAAAGCCCATCCCGCAGAATTTGTTTTTAAAAAATTATTCATATATCAAAAATAAACTGTTATTATAAAAAGGCCTTCTACAAAAATCTAGTTATTATTTTAAATCATTTAAAATATTTCCTTAACGGCTGTGTCTGTTTGCAAATCTCTGTGGAGAATATTATTCTATATTCCATAAATAAATGTTACTACGGAATATCGTTATCAGCCTTCATAAAATCACATATATATATATATATATATATATATATATATATATATATATATATATATATATATATATATATATATATATATATTTACCAGTTAGTAAATCTAGGCTTGAGACATAAAACCGGATAAAACACTAACCAATTCAATAGTATCTATAAATATATAATAGTAGAATGATTTAGAGTGTTTTAGATCCAGTAGTATAAGTAGGGCTGGGGAGTTGAATCTTTATTCCAAACCTTTTTACCAACTCATTAACTACCTAGATAGTCTCACTAAATATAGCCCAAATCATTTCCCCATAGTAATAAATGCAACAATAGTTGACCTCACATTAAGGGATACGTGTTAGTTATTTTACATAGATCATCTACCGTAACATTTTAAATAAGAATACAACATAAATAGAAAAATTAATGTGATGCGATAATTATGAATACAGAAAATAAATACTTATCTACACGTAATATAGCAAAATCAAACGAGGAGCAGAATCATATAGGGAACCAAAATGTAATATGCAAAAAAACTTCTTATATGGCTGTCATACATTTTTCGTTGAAATTTTTTATATAGGGAAATAATGGCGTATTTTGTCAAGATGGGGCTGTTCTTCTTTAACCAGTTTATCCGCTGGTTGGCATTTGTTATGACTAGAAGTTTGCGTAGTTTTTAGAAGCAATAAAATAAATATTCTTTATCCGCTGGTTGGCATTTGTTATGACTAGAAGTTTGCGTAGTTTTTAGAAGTAATAAAATAAATATTCTTTATCCGCTGGTTGGCATTTGTTATGACTAGAAGTTTGCGTAGTTTTTAGAAGTAATAAAATAAATATTCTTTATCCGCTGGTTGGCATTTGTTATGACTAGAAGTTTGCGTAGTTTTTAGAAGCAATAAAATAAATATTCTTTATCCGCTGGTTGGCATTTGTTATGACTAGAAGTTTGCGTAGTTTTTAGAAGCAATAAAATAAATATTCTTTATCCGCTGGTTGGCATTTGTTATGACTAGAAGTTTGCGTAGTTTTTAGAAGCAATAAAATAAATATTCTTTATCCGCTGGTTGGCATTTGTTATGACTAGAAGTTTGCGTAGTTTTTAGAAGTAATAAAATAAATATTCTTTATCCGCTGGTTGGCATTTGTTATGACTAGAAGTTTGCGTAGTTTTTAGAAGTAATAAAATAAATATTCTTTATCCGCTGGTTGGCATTTGTTATGACTAGAAGTTTGCGTAGTTTTTAGAAGCAATAAAATAAATATTCTTTATGAAAAAATTCAATCAACGTTCAAACGTTACCCTTTAGTAAGTAACGGCATCCGACAGGAAAAATGTCTAAAATAAATTTGGTTTGCTTTTTTTAAAGATCATAGAAACTAAAACAACTTTAGCTGACTTTCGTAAATTTAGTATCCTGATATTTAAATGTTATATTCCATTGTGAATAGAGCAAATTATATAAGGAATTTTACCTAAAGGTTTGAAAATCTACTTTATTTTGAATAGGAACTATTATGATATTTTAACCAACTTAAATATTAAGCAATCAGAAAAGTATCCCAGTCAAATAGAATACATATTTATATTAATTCCGCATTTAGTTTCGTATTCAGATGAAGTAAATAGATACCTACAATATTAATGAAATTTTGTAATGAGAATTATCTTCGAGTGAGTTTAAATATTTTATAGATAAACAATAATTATCACATAGCTAAAATAGAAAAATAAGACTAAAATAATGATTGCTGCAGAAGATTGTGCGAATTAGTGCTGACTCTGGATTGTTAGGGTTTCTAAAGATGGCGACTGCCGAACATGATGTAGCAATGCCCAAAGGCAAATGTGAGTTTACGATTATTATTTTTACGTTTATCTCTTTCATGTCACACTACGGTGTATTATTTTTTTAAACTAAGAACCTTTTGATAATTTCTGATGAACTCAAAGAGGGCACACCCAATATTAACATACTAATGTTTGTTGGTCTACTTTCGTTCGAGCGAAACAGCTCGTAAAATAATTGCACTAAAGAGTGTCTGTTTTGAAAATGTTTTCGTAAGATAAAATAAAATCTTAAATTTTGGAATGTAAATGAACTTTGCTTGCTTATATATATATATATATATATATATATATATATATATATATATATATATATATATATATATATATACTTGTAACGTATTATACTGTTGTCTTTTTCAGAAGCTAAGAATGTGTACGTGTGTGGCCAGTTGGCTTACAGTGCCGGCATGGTTGTAATGGCCGTTTTCCGGCACCCCGCAACCGTCATTCTTATGTCACCTTCGGCTGGAATCATGTACGCCACACTCTTTACGATGCCTTACCTATTGGTGGCCAATTATCACACGAAAGGACAGGTAAGTTCAGACGTTTGTATCATTCTTTATCAGAGGTTCGAAAAAGATTTCTAGTCTTTTTATGGGTGATGAGTATCATTATTTACACTGTTTAGCTTCGGACTATTGTCATCAACACCGTTCATATTTGTTTATTCCACTTGTCGGTCCCTTTCTGGGTGTATGATTTATTTATATACTGTGATATTTTTTTCCTTTTGTTACTTCGCCACGCTACAACAGTAGCTTTTGTCGTTATTACAACAGCAAAAAGTGTGTACTTTCAGCAGGATGGGGCACCAGCCCATTTTCTGTGCTTTACTGATTGGACTGGCTAGACAACAACCTGCCTGGTTGATGGATTTGTAAGCGTGGACTGCTTGTCTGACCGTCTCGTTCGCCAGGTTTGGACTCTCCTAACAGCAAATTCCTGTAACATCGTTGAACTTAAGGAACAAATCTGAGCTGCGATTGCTCACGTGCCGTTGAATCTGTGCGCCAAAGGGTGTCGCTCAGTCCTTGATAGATTAGCAAAGTGCATTGAGCTCCATGGGGGGACAGAGATTTGATAAGCATCATGTTTTATATTGCAAAATACTTAAGTGTTTTACCCTTTGTTACTTTCTATATTGCAGTTATATATTTCTTCTTTCCCATTTATTATACTGAAATAAAATTGCATTGCTAATTATGGCGATCCCTCTAACGATTAATTGCGCATTCATAATTTGTTTCAACAGCATGAGCACGTAAATAGTCGCAACAACCCCGACAGTACTTGAACTCGACATCGCCTATCTATTGCCGCCGTGAACTGATTTGAAAACCTCTTTTGCTAAACATATGGATTCAAATGGCATAGAATAAGAGTGAAATTCGTTCTGACGCCGTTAGAGACACTTCCGGCACCCGGTTAGGATTTCAGTAGTTCATTGCCGGGGCGAGGGCTGCGTGTCGTCGATAATTGCACACTTAAAAGGAAACAGACTTTAGTAACAAAAAGCGATTATCGATTTAAAATTTACACATAATCGACCCTGCACACACACACACACACACACACACACACATATATATATATATATATATATACATGAAACAAGAAAGATAAATATTATATCTTTCTATTAGATCCTATCGTGATAACTGAATACTCGATATACTAGATAGAGCAATAATATAAAAAAATGAATGATAAAATAAAAATTGGATAAAATATAATATTTATTAATTCATCAATTATTCAAACAATGAATATAAAAAAACTTTTTTTCTTTTCCTTAATCCGTTGATTTTTTTAAAATAGGCTCTTTTTATCAGAAGAAAAAATCAACAAAAATTGTATTACTTGTCAGCAAGAATTTGAAAATATAAAAAGTTGTGGGCAAAAAACATCCTCAATGAAATTTGTGTAGAAAATATAATGTGTCCAAGTAATCCAAGATAGAAGAGGCAGATGTAATCCATACAGTCGAGATTATTCCAGGATTCGAATGAAATCCAACATAAAAATCAATTGTTAATAAAATGACTCACCGAATATATATATATATATATATATATATATATATATATATATATATATATATATATATATATATATATATATATCTTTCCAGAGAGTTCGTAGGAAATCAGAATATGAATAAATCCATTACCAATTGTAATGCTTCTCTGGCAAAAAATATAAAATATAAAGAATAGAAAAAAATAGAAAAGTATATAAATCAGAGAATTCTGTGTTTTTCATTTTCCAGTGCTGTTTCTAGCTTGTGTCTCTGCCGTTTGCATAGTTCCAAGTGGACTATTTTGCATTCTTTTGTAGATAGTTTAATGGATTCACTTATTATGTGATTTACCGTTTCGTCTCTGCCACAGAGTCTACATTTACTGTATTCCTGGGGGTTGTCTATTTAAGCTTTGATATACTTTGTTCTGATCGCGTTGTTCTGTTCAGATGTCAGTAGTGACTCCGTTTCTCTATTCAAGTATCCTCTTCGTTGCCATGTCCAGGTGTTGCCGTGAGTCTCTTTTGTCATTTTTATGAATCGTCCATGGAGCTGTTTCTCTTCCAATTTTTTGTTTCTCGTCTCGTTGCCCCCTGTCTTGTTCACGTATGTCTCTTCTCTGATCAGTTCGATAAATCGTCAATGTAGCTGCTTCTTTTCCTATTTTCTTTTCTTGCTTTTTTGTTTTTCGTTTCATTGTTTTCTGTATTGTTCTTTTTTATGTTGCCTTTTGTAGCAGTGATCAACTTTTCAGTGTATTCCTTTATATATTGTTCTAGTTTTTGTTTTGTGTCACCCAAAGCGTCTTCTATACTTGCCAGTTCTCTTCCACCTTATCGCCTTTTTACAAAGAGTTGGTCAATATCATCCTTCGGATGTAGTGCATAGTACATGGTCATTAGTTCTTGCTGTGGCCCTGTAAAGGGTCCGGAAAAGGAAAACACAAACTCGAAGTTTATAGAAACAAGTGTATTGAAAAAGTATAATACAACAAATAACAAGAATGGTTGTACGTCTGTCTTGACTACCAGTATTAAAATGGTGTGGTTACAACACCGAGAGACATGTTCACCCAATATTTATATTGTGTGGAAGAGTTTATGTTGTCCGTAAGGTAAGGTATCATGACACCCCCTCCCAAGCCTTACCTCCTCAGGGGTCACAGTATTGTTTCCTTTTAGGATTGACACTGTTCTGAGGATTCTTGGCGTATCTGTACGTCAAAAATGTCGTATCTAGTAACCATAACTTCTTCCTTGGGAGTGCTGTCGATTTTTTCCGATAATCGTTCCCTAATTTGATTTAGGTGTCTCTTATGAGAGAACTGAGGGCATCTATCAAAATCAAATTCGATATCCTATAGCTTTTTAATTCTGGACTTCTGATTTTGGAACAAATCTTTAAACTGCTTCAACATTCATCTACAAGACAAGTCAAATCATCTTTCATAGTCTTAAGCTCTTCTTAGGGTGTTGCAGAGTTAGCGAGTCCAGCTCTAGAACCATTGTTCACTCTCTTTAACCATCAACTGGTATCCAAAGAATTGTACTTTCTTTCGGTTTAATGTCAGCTATTTGCGACGTAAATTTTGTGTCCTTATGTGCTTTTATTTCTGCCGACAATTTATTTTTAGTGGTTGCAACAAATTTCTTTCTTTTGTTTTCGTGACTCAGTTGTCAGAATTTTTATTTTCTGACAAAATATGTTGGCTAGTAACTCCATAGGTTGAACTGTTGCATCAAGTTTATGCCAAATAAATTGTTGGTATTTTGTAATGTGTACATTTTCAATTTTTTGGTGTGATTTCACCCTCGAATTTAATTTTTTCACCAGTCACCGTTCTGGCTATTTTGCTGGTTGTTAGCATGGTCAGTTTATCCAACCTTTTCCATGTATGCATGTTGATTATCGACACGTTTGAACCAGAATCTAATTGTAAGTTTACACTTTTATTCTGGATTTTACCTGTACAAATTTTCTTATAATTCTGTCGTCCTGTTCGTTTGTTTTTTTGTGGATTTAACCAGAGTGTTATTTCCTCTATTCGTTCTGCAATGTGAACTCTTGTGTCCGACTTTATTACAAGTTAGACAACCCATAACCCCAAAAAGAGATCCTCAACGGAAACAGGGGCTAGGCGGTAATTTATCCAGTTTTTATTGGGCTGGCTTGTTTTTGTAGGAGCGTGAAAATAATTCCTCTTGTTTTGTATTGTTTTTGAAGGAGAGTTGGAATGTAATTTCTGACGTACCTTTCTTATGTGCGCAAGTCCCAACTCTTCAATGTGTTTAAAATCTTGTTTAAAACTTACAAATCTCTGGCAGTCTTCGGTTAATTTCTGTAATGTTAAATTTGGTTCACTTTCTAACTTTTTTATCACTCTACGTCTTATTTCTGCGTCTTTGTACAAATATTAAGCATTTAAAGTTATCGGAGCTAAGTTCTGCTAGTTTGAAATCGTCACAGTGTTTATGAACGATTGACACAAAAGGCGAATAATATTCTTTGTCTTTGCTGGTTAAGTTCATGCACTTCCACCATTTGTGGAACAGGGAAGTTTTAGGACTAAATAATTCTGTTCAAATTTTAACTGATTCAGAAGAAGTCAAGTTGCTTGTTTTTCAGGGTAAATAAAGTCCACAAATTTCGTATGTTCGGTGGTCCCTAATTTTCGGAGCAGTAGGCTAACTTTTTAAAAGTCTGACTAATTTTCACAATCTATTTTGTATAGAAGTAAAGGTTTTATCCTTGTCTAGAGAATAAATAAAATTGTCAATTGCACTCCAAACGGCATTCTGAGAAAAAGTATTTTCTTTTCGTTTTTTTACCCCTATTCGAAATTGTTTATAGTAATTCTTCGATTTTTGTATTTTGTTCTTTCTTCAGTTTTCTGTTGCTGTTCTCGCTGTCTTTCTTCAGCTATCTGTGGTCTTTCGTCAGATTGTTGTTATTTTTGTTCCAGTGGTGGTTGCATTTAGAATTTAATGAGTTCTGTTAACATATTCTGTTAACATATTCCATGTTTATATGTGTCTTTATGGAATACAGCTTTTAGAAGTTATTTCTTTTATATTACGCTGCTAACGTAAACTTAGTTGTAAAAAGAGAAAAAAGTCATTTTTCTTCGTCGGTTTTACATGTAACAGTAGTTTTTACAGTTAGCACTTTAGTCAACAGAAGAAATAAGGTTTAATTTTTTAGGCTGGACTTTTCTCTTTTGGAAAAATATAATGTATTCCTTTTTTGTTAAAAAGTAACACAGTTTCGGAATAGCAATAAAGAAATCACTGACCCTCTTACTTTGAGAGAAAATAAGTTCGTTTCTTCATAATAAAAGAATACAAAGAAATCCACTGTGGTTTTTAATAAAAATCCAACTTACAAGATGTTTTTTTTCTTTTTGGTAAAGCAAGTTTTTAGAATTAGGTTGTCGGGTGAATTTGCCTGTTGATTTCTCCACGTTTGTCCTTTTTTAAGATTCTTAAAAATTCCCTTAATATACCTCCTCACCAGTTGTTATTGTGGTGTTAGTTCGAAATCCCTAGTCGCCAGTTGCTGTTGCCCTGTAAAGGGTACTGAAAAGGAAAACACGAACTCGGAGAAGCAAGTGTATTAAAAAAGTATAATACAACAGATAACAAGAGTGGTTGTACGTCTGTATTGAGTACCAGTATTGGAATGGTGTGGTTAAAACACTGAGATGTATGTGCTCCCAGTATTTATATTAAGTGGAAGAGTTTATGTTGTCCCTAAAGTAAGGTGCCTAAATTCTTCTTTGTCAGCCTATGAATATATTAATAGTGTATATTACTAGTGTTTATTCCTTTTATCATCTTTCTACTATATGATTTTGTTTCATTTCTGTTGATTTGATGGCATCTCCTTCTAGAACTCCTAGATATCATGTTCGCCAACTGTTCTTGTCTACTCTTGGTTGGGTAGTTCTATTCCCTCTGCTGTCTCAAATTTTCCCCTATTCAAGTGCACACTTTTCTGTTCCAAATTCCATTCGAATGTTCTGGCTTAAGATTCCGGTTATGGTTATCAGCTTTTCGAGTTCCATTTTTTTTTTTAAATAGTTCACGCCAAACAAGGCAAGTTGACACTGTAGACGTATGGGTCTACTGAATATTAAGGTGAAAGTTTTCGGGGTCATTCTAAATTGGGAGCTGTGCAGCGAGATGCTTAATAACATTAGTTTGAAATTTAAGCATGTCGGTACAGTTGGGGAAACAGGGAGCAGGGAGAGGGTTCTATATATATATATAATTTAATATTATTTACTTAAATTTAATATTGGTATATATATATATTAAATTTAAGTAAATAATATTAAATTATTTACCTACATACGCCAGCGTTTCAATCTTTCGCTCGCATCAGTGTAAAGAATGTTAATCTAAGACGGTCGAAAGGCTCGAACACCTGCTACAGAATCAACCTAGACTCCGCAAGCAAGCGGCATAAGAATACGGCCACGAGACATTGCCACGTCAAGAAGGGAATTTAAGTTATATTTATGCGAAGGGAGGCACATATACAAAGACTGACTAGAGTATTCAACGAAAGTTATCGGAATATTCCTTTTATATATATATATATATATATATATATATATATATATATATATACACGGAAAAGTCAGCTTATTTGAAGTGACGAAAAATGGAAGAATTAAAAAATGCTATCTTAGAAATTTCAGACACCAGCAAGATCAGCAACTGCAATTGCAGAAAGAACAAGATGGATTATCAAAATTAATAATTAATGATCACGGAATATAATTGACACATTACTTTATTAGAATGTTTAGTGCAGATGTATTATTTCGTGTACTTTGTCATATCTATTTTTTCATTTATAAAACATGAAAATGTTTCTTTGAAAGATAATTTGTCTGATTTAATATTTATTCTTTAAATAAGTTCATTCTTTCCGGATTATTTTTAATGTTGGAGTTGATAGTTATGACGACCTGGTCTACATCGAACAAAAAGACTAGTATCAGTTATGCTGCATGGATATATCTCTCACAAGAAGAAGACAAATTCTTATTCTCAGGTAGTTTTATTCTTCATATTAACATTTCATTATCATTAGCTTTAGCTGAATAATTTGATAAGAGTTGCTCTCATTTCCAAAAATAATAAATGATTTTATTGACTTTTTAACTTAAAAATAAATCAAACATGAAAAGTAAATAAAACATGAAAGATTACGAATTCAGTAAAGTAACACAAAATCAATGATTTAAAATAATTAATATAACATTTATTGAAATAAATTAAAATGTATGTGTTTTTTTGTAAAACGAATAGTTTATTTACAATATAGAAAACATGTGTAATAAATTAAAACAGTCATGTTTATTAGGGGAATTTTGGATAGAACTTATTAATTAGTCTAAATTTGTATATTTTATCCCGAAATAAAATTCTAATTTATTTTTTAAGACTTGAAATTCGAACTTTAATGCAATGCCTTAATCGTTGGACGCCATGTTGTAATTTCCTTTTATTTTGTTTCGCGTTTGACATTCATGAAAAAGGAAATACGTTTGAAAAAAGGAGCAAGTTAACAATGATTTCCGAGTGAATTAATAATCCTATGGACTTCCGGTCCTCATTGATAGTGGTTCTTACTTCCACTATCAATGACGTCACCAAAGAAACTCGACTCAGTTGGTAGGCCTTATATTACGACGGCTGTGGGTGAGTGCTAACAATTTTAAATGCCATATATTTGCACTAGAGAATGAACCTGATTCAACACTCCAACATATCTCAGAGGACTGCCAACGTTTTATTAGCGTTCGTCAGTACGTAAAAAACATTGAACAGAGTGGAGGATCACATATTAGAAAAATTCGTAACAAAAAGAAATTACTTCACCGGCTAAATTTGGTAAACAAAAGAAAAATAACCTGCCTCCAAATTTTCGGTTGCTGACAGCTGCATTGGTACAAAGATTGTCCGTATAAAATGAAAAAGTGTTTTAAGTACGATCACATGGGACACAAAGGTACACACTGCCAGGTAAAAATTTAAAAAAAAGATTTATTAGAATCACTAAATGGGAAGAAGTGGAAAATATTAGAAAGTTTGTACAAGTAAAAATAGTGAATAGGAATATTAAAATACAACTTGACTCGGGATCAGATTTGTCGATCATAAATCTTTAAAGGTGGAAGAAATTTTGAAAACCGACTTTGATAAGAACTAAAAAGTAGCTAAAAGCGTCACTGGAGAACAAATAGAAATTGAGGACGAACTAATAAATACAGTTACACTACAAAGAAAAACTTTCAAATTGAAAATGTTTGTGATGAACAATTCAAGTAACCTGTTCGGCACGTATAAGATGGAATAGTTTCAATGCCTATATTTTTTCTACCAGAATATTTTATATGCTGCAGCGAAAAGGCTAAATAAAGAATTGAAAGAAAGTTTTTTTCTGTTAGACTGGGAAGATGTAAAAAGGAAACTGCAAAGTTTCAACTGAAACCGAATATTCAACCGGTTTTTAAAAGAGAAAAGTTCTGTTCGTATCATTATAATATAATATGGGATGTTATCGAAGGTTGAATACAGATAATGGGGTTCGCCTACAGTCTACGTACAAAAGAGTAAAAATAAATCGTGTGTGTGAAGATTTTTCCATGGCACTAAAAAACTATCACTATCCTCTGCCTAGTTCGGAAGAGATATTCACGAAACTCGACGGAGAAGAATGTGTTTTTTTTAAGTTGGATTAAGTGACGCGTATCTACAAATACGGGGGGGGCGGAGTGCTCAAAGCTACTGGTTTGTATCAATTTGAAAGATTGCCGTTTGGGGTAAAAGTAGCACCAGCCATATTTCCACAAGTAATGAGTGCCTCACTTAGTGGACTAGAGTTTGCGGCAACTTATCTAGATGATATTCTAATAACCAGTAAAAGCACCGAGCAACACAAATAGCATGTACGTGAATTATTTAAAATAATTCATAACTATAGTTTCAAATTGAAGGAGGAGCATGCGAATTATTTACGGAAAAATAAAATATCTAGGTCAAATAATAGACAAGGATGGTAGAAGAGTAGACCCAGAGCGAGTGGTGCGATAAAAAATATGCCAGCTCTCGAAAACATATCGTCAGTGCAAAGTTTTCTTGGTCAGCATATCACTACAACGTGTTTATCCCAAGCATGCACAATTTGGGAGCGCCTCTTAACGAGTTATTGAAGAAGGAAAAGATTGGATGTGAACGACATAATGCCAGGAGGCATTTGAGAAAATAAAAAATATTCTCATTTCTTAATAATTTTTAACACATCATACACCAGATACCGAAATCTTTGTAGCTACTGATGCATTTTACACAGAATGGACGACGATTCGCTGAAACCTATCGCACATGCGTCTCGTTATTGCATGAAGACAAAAGTTACTCACAAATTGAAAAAGAAGTGTTGGGTATTATTTTTGCAGTCACAAAATGTCATTATATCGTTCACGGAAGACATTTTTTATTACAAGCGACCATAAACTACTGTTAAGAATTTATGGGTCGAAAAACGGGTTACCAACGCATACTGCAAATGGACTACAGAGATGGTGAACCATACTTCTAAATTACAAGTACAAAATGGAGTATCTCTCATCTTCAAAAAACATTCATGCTAACAAATTGTCTAGACTTATACCAGAATATGCTAAATCCCTTGATAACACAGTGATTGCCTTTCTACAAGCTGAAGAGCTTCCGGTCACAATCGGATAAATAAAGACAAAGGCGATGAACGACGATCTTCTAAAGAACATAAAAAAGGTATAAAAAGAAAAACACTAACAAATTTCGAGAGTAAATTCCATCTGTGATGATGTGGTGATGTACAGTGATCGAGTAGTCATTCCTACAGCATTATATAAACGAATTCTAAGAAAGTTTCACGTCGGTGACTCGGGCATTTTAAGAATTAAAAATCATATGCGAAGTTATGTATATTGGACGAGCATGGACAGAGATATTGAAAATGCGGTGAAATTATATAAATGTTATGCTATAAAATTCAGACACTGACTGAAAACTGACCGACCGTAGTTTTGATAGGCAACTGGGTGGTTTCTATTATCTAATAGTAGTGGACAGTTTCACAAAATGGCTGGAAATACTGAAATGTAAGAAACCAACTACGGAAGCAGTATAAATTGTTCACACGTTTAGGGTCGTTAGCTGTTTAGTATCGGACAACGGTACGCAATTCACGTCTAGTGAATTCAAAATATACTGTGAGACATTTTTAGTGGAAAATATCACGGTCGCGCCGTATCATGCGAGAAGCAATAGTCAGGCAGAACAGTTCGTGGATATGTTTAAAATAGCGCTTAAGAAAGCGATGGGACATCTAATAGAAAAGGCCATTCAGGAATTTCTACAAGTATATAGGATGACTCCGAATAACAATGTTCAATCTTCCATGACAACAGCGGAAGCAATGATCAAAGAAAGATCAAAACTGTTTTTGATAGATTGTTACCAACCTATAAGAAACCGGAACGTAAAATATGTCACGAATGGACGTTTTAAACTCGGAGAAAAGTATTTCCCAAATGTTCAGGAACAACAAATCCTACTGGGAAATACGGATAGTGGATAAAAGGATTAGGAATATGTATTACACGGTGAAGGGCCCCACATTTACCCGCAAAAGACATTTGAATCAAATGAGAAAAATTGGATGCTGTAGACGTTTATGAAAAGCGAACATGCAAAAGGAAACAGAAAAATACAGACTTCATTGCAATAAACCCGAAGAGAAAACGATATTGACTCCATACGAAGCAAGGCGAAAAAGGGGGTGTCATAGTGTAATGTTGATTTACCCTATTTCGAAAATAGATGAACTATATATATATATATTTACCACGAAGTGTCGTGGCAGTCATTGATTGCAATCATAGCCACAGTATCAGACTCAGATTTTCTGTAACATACTATTATGTACTTCTGTAAATACACTCTTGTAAATTTACCACCGTGTTGTCTTAATTATTATCGGCCTTTCAAGGTCACAACAGCCTGGAAAATGCCTCTCTATATTCTTATCTCAATCAAGTATTGTCCTCAATGTTTCCATGTATCTATGAGATCGATAATATTTTGTTCATTTTTAAGCATCTATAATATACCTTTCTATAGTCGATCCATGCAATGACTATGCTTTTTTTCTGTTTTTTTACCTCCATCAGGATCTTTTGATCTATATACAAAATATCTTTTGATCTATATACAAAATATTTTTTGATATATATACAAAATATCTTTTGATCTATATACAAAATATCTTTTGATATACATACAAAATATCTTTTGATCTATATACAAAATATCTTTTGATCTATATACAAAATATCTTTTGATCTATATACAAAATATCTTTTGATCTATATACAAAATATCTTTTGATCTATATACAAAATATCTTTTGATATACATACAAACTATCTTTTGATCTATATACAAAATATCTTTTGATCTATATACAAAATATCTTTTGATATATATACAAAATATCTTTTGATCTATATACAAAATATCTTTTGATCTATATACAAAATATCTTTTGATCTATATACAAAATATCTTTTGATCTATATACAAAATATCTTTTGATATATATACAACAAATCATGTCGCGTTCCAGTATCGTTTCTGTTCCTCGGAGAGTAGACCACGGTTATCTATTATATAAAGACCACGGTTATACAGATAGATAATAAAAACGACCACGGTTATACAGATAGATAATAAAAACGACCACGGTTATACAGATAGATAATAAAAACGACCACGGTTATACAGATAGATAATAAAAACGACCACGGTTATACAGATAGATAATAAAAACGACCACGGTTATACAGATAGATAATAAAAACGACCACGGTTATACAGATAGATAATAAAAACGACCACGGTTATACAGATAGATAATTAAAAAAATACCACGGTTATACAGATAGATAATAAAAACGACCACGGTTATAGACATAGATAATAAAAACGACCACGGTTATACAGATAGATAATAAAAACGACCACGGTTATACAGATAGATAATAAAAACGACCACGGTTATACAGATAGATAATAAAAACGACCACGGTTATACAGATAGATAATAAAAACGACCACGGTTATACAGATAGATAATAAAAACGACCACGGTTATACAGATAGATAATAAAAACGACCACGGTTATACAGATAGATAATAAAAACGACCACGGTTATACAGATAGATAATAAAAACGACAACGGTTATACAGATAGATAATAAAAACGACCACGGTTATACAGATAGATAATAAAAACGACCACGGTTATACAGATAGATAATAAAAACGACCACGGTTATACAGATAGATAATAAAAACGACCACGGTTATACAGATAGATAATAAAAACGACAACGGTTATACAGATAGATAATAAAAACGACCACGGTTATACAGATAGATAATTAAAAAAATACCACGGTTATGCAGATAGATAATTAAAAAATACCACGGTTATACAGATAGCTAATTAAAAAATACCACGGTTATACAAATAGATAATAAAAATCAAAAATGAATAATTGAGAAAAAAGACGGGGACCTGGTTATAGACATATGAACTTCGGACGGTTCCGTTTTTATATGTTTTTCGACTAACTTAAAGGATTTTCAGAATAAGGAGAATTAATGATTTACTCTACGTCATGCTTAGCATGTGTCGTTGATAGGGGTAGTTTTAAAAATGGCGTATCTGGAGACTTTAGTTTGTTGAAGAGAAATAAAAAATAAGACAGATATATTTTTATACAACCTCACAATTAAAAAGTAACAATTGTAAAGATAAAACCGAGATTGGTATTCATGAATATCAGAGGTGTAAATATCGAGCATGACAGAATGGCAGCAACTAAAAATAAGGTAAACATTTCAGTACAAGATCGATGAAAGACTTCGACTTATTGGTTCGTCGCAGATAAATTCTACTTCAAGAAAAATCCTTGCATCTATTCAATCTATGCCCTGTCAGAGCAATAGAAGAAAGAATAGACCGGCACGAGAAGTAGTTTATTTTCACGCGAAGAAATACAAACGTGATTCTGAGAGAAAAGAAACTTACACTGTGTGATACTTTAAGTCGAGAAAACAGACAACTACATGTGACTCAGAAATAACAAAATAGAAAGAGACGCAACGCTAACACAGCAGACAAAAAAGAAAAAGATAATAAATAATCACCCACCCACACTTTCCATAAAAAACCTGCTTCATTTCGTGATATTAATTCTTTCATCTGAATAACAAGGCTTGTGTGTGTTGTTATTTTGTTGCCACACGTATAAATGCTCAAACCTGAGTAAAATGTTATTTTTAACGGAATTAAATCCTTTGTACCATCTGCACTGCTCTTATTTCACCATTGCAATAAACTGTTTAGTCATCGATCATTCGTAATGTTAGATAAAAAGTTAAAAATATAATATCGTGTGTGTCAGCCAGGATTGCGCTTATTGTGAAATCAGTCTTTGTCTGTTTGTTATGTTCTATGAATGCTATTTGGTCTAACTTTTCCGATGCACGTAGATATGGAGAGCGAGATAAGGTATCTGAGTTGTGTACCCCCCCTCCTCTCCGCAGCACCACTAAAATGTCAATTTTAAACACTGATGTAGGATGAAGATGTCGAAGGGTCCTGACTGGCAATCACCGCTCTCCCACATTGTGATTTAAAGATCAGAGGGCAACTGTTCGGCGCTGGTCAGCAACTTGGTACCACTGCGAAGCGACGAGTCATTTCAAGCAGAACAATGAAAACAAATAATTCAACAACTCCGTTTGTTGGTTTTTTCCTTAGAAGAATAATTATTTGGTCAAGAAAAAACTTATTCCGTTACAAGGCGGAGTAATTTCACACTTCTAACTCTGTGTTTCGAACCGGAAAAATCTTAACACGTTCGGGGCGATCTTGATTTGGCGATATCAACTCTATGTCCTGGAGATACGGCTCTTAACGACGTGGATTCTGGTTACGAGCAAAATGGAGTCTTCTTCTAACTCTGCGTCTCGGACCGGCAAGGTCTCAACACGCTCTGGACGATCCTGATCCGGCGGCACCAATCCAAAGTCCGGTGGGCGTCTCTCAAAGACATGGACCCAAAATGTCGAGCAAAACGGAGTCCCGAATCTCAACTTGCGCTCGTTTATATTGAAATCCTAATAGCTTGAGACTGGGCGTGACTCCACCCATTCTCCTAATAGAATTAATTCCGTAATAAAAAAAATATATTCTCATTATTATTTTCTCGCTATATTTCGTATTTCCAATCTGCTCTTTCTAATTCTCGAATGGCTAATCGTACTTTTATCCTGTCCCTCTCTTGTTCTTGTTTATCTGTTTCTATCTCCCACTGTTACCTCAGAAACTTATTCACAGAAAAAATGTATTAATTTATAAAACACGGGGAAATGTCGTTCAACACCTCCTCCACCCAGCAAAAACAATGTAATTATTGTCTCTTTCAAACGATTTTGAATTCCTGAGCGCGAGCTATCTCAATATGGCAATGTCTACTCAACGCCGAGGATTCAAAGCAGCTGTGCCCTAAGTTGTGATGCAGGGATCACCCGACAGGTCACTCATTTCTGTCCCTCGCCTTTTCATATATCAAACCTTGATGCTAAGAACATTTTTTGTTTAAATCCTTTCACATGTTCATAATCTAAGAAAACAAACTTCATTCTCAGTTTGATTCTTTCAATCCGACAATGTTGTTACAATTCAACATTATCTCGGCAACAAAACTTATTGTTTTGCGACATACGAAATCCAGATGACTGGTGACGAATGTTACCGCTTTATTTTGGGATTTCTTATCTCCCAAAATACCGAGAAAAGAAAACAACATTTCCCTTTTTCTTTTTCCTATTTCCTTTCTTTTTATATCAATTTTCGTCTTCTTTTCTTTTGATGCAAAATAAGCTGAAAGCCTTCCTAGACTCGAAGATGTGGGCAAAATAGAAGATGGATCACTAAAACAAATCGCTCCCGCGTCTCGTACGCTACTACCTGCAGATAAAACCCACTCACAGATCGAGAAGGATGCACTGGGAATCATTTTTACAGTCACTGAATTTCATAGATTCATCCATGGAAGGAATTTTGTTTTGCAGACAAACCATAAACCACGACTTACGATACATGGGTAAAAAGGACTACCAACACATACTGCAAACAGGTTGCAGAGATAGGAACGATTCTCCTCAATTATTTCTCTTATCTATAAAAATTAGTCATGTCAACGGATTGTCGAGACTTATCCTTAAATACACTGAACAACTTGAAGACGCAGTGATTGGCTCTCTAAAAACTGAGGTATGCATTATCTAACTCTATTAGGGAGCTCCCTGTCACACTTGAGGAGATAAAAGAAAAGGCGTTAAACGATGGCTTCATAAATAACATAAAAAGAAAAAACAAAAACAAACAAATCTCAATCTGTAATGAATTAGTCATGTCTGGCTATCGAGTGGTTATGCCTACAACACTCGAGAAGAGAATACTCGAAATCATTGTGGCCACTGATGCTAGCTCATACGCCATTGGAGCCTGCATATTAAACAAAATGTTGGCCAACTCGGAATTTCGAGAATGAAAAGCCTCATGAGAAGGTATACATATTGGACAAATATGGACAGGGACATTGAGAATTCGGTAAAATAATGTAAAGGTTGTGTTTTGACAGAAACCACCTCCAATTACACTTCAACACCTGACCCCAAACTGACCGACCGGATTGATTTTGTTCACACACTAGGTGGTTTCTACTATCTCATTATGGTAGACAGTTTTCCTAAATGACCGGAAATTTATGTAAAAGAAAACAAGCACGGAGATAACCACTAGTATTTTACGTGAATTATTCGCCAAAAAGATAAGTACCTTTTGAATCGTTTGTCATTCACAGAAACCTTGTTTATTAAAAACTAGAACGTTATCATTTTTATGCAAATTTGCTTTGTTCCCCAAAACTTATTTACTCCAAGCCAGAACATTGTCCCTTTTCCTCGCCATTATCCTGGTTTTGTTGTGCCTGTTTTCTTAATATACCTATTAATAACTTACATATTGTATACAATCTGCGTTATTGTTGTTTCTTCGGCGTGTTCAAAGTGCGAGGGTTTTGTAGTCTTCTGGGGCTAGTTCGCTGCATTCACTTATTATGTGATTTCTCGTTTCGTCATATTGTACAGGAAGTCTACATTTATTGTTTGCCTGGGTTTTGTCTATTTTATCTTTGATATAGTTCGTTTTGATCGCGTTATTCTGTGTGGCTGTCAGTAGCGATTCCATTTCCTTTTTCCAGCGTTCTTTTCGTGGACATTGCAAGGTGTTTTCGTGCTTCTCTTTACTGGCCAGTCTTATAAACTGTCCATGATTTTCCTATTTTTCTTTTCTCACCTTTTTGTTTCCAGTTTCGCTATTCTCTGTGTTGTTCTTTTGGTTGGTGCCTCTTACTGCGATTATTAGCCTTTCTGTGTTTTGGGCTATGTATTGTTCTAGTGGTTTAATGTCACCCACACACTCTCTATTACCCCTACTCCACTTTACGTAAGTCGGTCAGTATCATCTCTCGGGTGTAGTGCATTGTGCATGGTAATTAGTGTCCAGTTTTCTAGCCCAGGTCTGAGGTATTTTTGTGCAGCTTATGAAGGGTCTAGAATATCTTACTAAAGATACTGTCCATGTATTATTATTATTATTATTATTATCATTATTATTATTATTATTATTATTATTATTATTATCATTATTATTGTCAACTCACTAGGAGTTCTCACACAAGTCATGATCGTTTATTGCTCACTGGTAATAACCGGTGGTGTTCCCTTAAGTCTGAGTGACAACAAGTTTCCTCAGATTTCTAGTACTGTTCACCTCATTCGGTAACAATTGTAAATGACTTTGCGTTATCCCAACAGCCGCTTACAATTGAATTCTCGCTGACAAAGACCATTGGTCTTCTCTGGGATTTGGCTGGCAAAGATAAGCCTCCCCAAGGTCACACTACTCTCCGCACACTTCCAATACGGGAGTCTGGTTAGTGCTCTCCGTCTTTTTTATCCTCATTGAGCTTTCACAACTATTTAGTGTGATTTCAGCAGAGATTGGTGCCATCACGTTAGGGGGGGGGGCAGTTTATGAAATTTCTTGCAGTTTCAGTTCTCTTGGGTTCATGTGGTTGTGTTCTTTCTGTGCTTTTGTTTTTTTTTCTATTGCAACTTTCATGTGACTAGTTTGCAGTTTATATGTGTTGGTTTCCGCATTCGATGATTTTCCTTTTAATTTTAACTGTTTTCACCATTGCCGTCCGTTGTATAGTCTCTCAGTCTTCCTTTTAATTATTATTTCTCCCACTCTTTTGTTCCAGATTTTTCGGGACTGTTCTTAGTACTCCTATGATAATTGGTGTTATATTGATTTTTTTCATGTTCCATGTCTGTTTCAGTTCTCTGGCGAGTCCCGTGTACGTGCTTCGTTTTTCTGTCTTCTTGATATTGAACCTCTGAACAGCTGGGACGGCAAAATCTACGATTCGGCACTTTTTTCCTTCTTGCCGACTATTATGACATCCGGTCTCCTTGCTTGGATGAGTTTATCTGTTTGAACCTCCATATCCCAGAGGATTTTGTGATTTTTGTTTTTGTCTCCGGTTTGTGTCTCTACCATTTAGCCGCATGTTCAAGATGCAGTCTTTTGCATAGTTCCCAGTGTACTGCCTTCCCCACACAGTTGTGTATGTTCTTGTATTGTTTTGGGGCTAGTTTGCTGCATCCACTTATTATGTGATTTATCGTTTCGCCTTTTATCCAGAAAGTTTGCATTGACTATTTTCCTGCGTTTTATCTTTATTAGCTTTGATATAGTTAGTTCTAACCGCATTGTTCGTGCGGCTGTCAGTAGCGATTCTGTTTCTCTGTTCCAATGTCTTTTTCGTAGTCATTTCCGTGCGTCTCTTCTCCTGTCATTTTTATGAATCGTCCATGTAGCTGTTTCTCTTCCTACTTTCTTTTCTTGTCTATTCGTTTCTCGTTTCGCTGCTCCCTATATTGCTCATTTTGACGGCGTCTCTTGCTGCGGTGATCAGTCTTTCTGTATTCTGGCATCTGTATTTTTTCCAATTCTTATTTTTTCTGTCATCCACACGGTCTTCTTTATTACAAGTTTTCCTCCACATTCTCTTCTTTTTCGCGTAGAGTCGATCAATATTATTATTATTATTATTATTATTATTATTATTATTATTATTATTATGGTTGTTGTTGTTGTTGTTGTTATTGTTGTTGTTGTTATTATTATTATTATTATTTCTTCTTCGTAGTAGTAGTAGTCTCAACTTTTGGATGTGTTTAGTCGGAGTTTTCTTTTTTGAACATCAAGTCAATTCCCTTGACTTTCGACATTCAAGCTGTACCTTAACACTTTCGCTGTTCCTAGCAAGCCTTTTTTCAGAATTGGAAAAGAAATTGTCTCGTCAATCTGTTTAAGCCATTTATGGTGGCTTTTCGTTATGGTTGGAGGCGTTCCAATTACAACGGGAATCACCTTTACTTCTTTACATTTCCATAGTCTAACTAATTCCCATTTTAGATCTTGATATTTATTTATTTATTTTTCGTGTTTTTTCTCCTGCACTCTGGTATCGAAGAGGCAGGCTATATTAATGATTAAGCAAGTGCTCTTGTTTTTGTTTAGAGAGATTAAGTCGGGTGTTGAATGTTATTTTACTCACTAAGAGTTCTCACACGAGTCATTAACAGTGATCGCTCACTGGCAACCACAGGTAGTGTTCCCTGGAATCAAAACAAGCCTCCCCATATTTTCAGTACTGCCCACTCCAAATCACTTTGCGTTCTCGCAACAGCCGTTTACATTGATTTCTCGTTCATAACGGTCGTTGGTTTTCTTTTAAATCTGAGTGGTAATAAGCTTCCCCAGAATCCCAGTACTTTCCGTGCCCTTCCAATGGAGGTCTGAGTGGTGCTCTACCTCCTCGGTCTTTCAATTTACTTTCACCCTTCAAGACCATTTTGTATGGTACCAACAGATACCGATGTCACCACATGTGCGTGCGCTATTTGGAAAGGGGATCAGATTATATGATTTTTCTAGTAGTTTCAGTTCCATTGGTTGCGTGTAGTGTTCATTCCTTGTTTCTACTTTTATTTGCACAGTGTTATTCTGTTCGTTTATCTGCTAACATGGTTATGTGACTTGGTTTCTGTACTTAAAGATCTGTCTTAATCTTTCAGAGTATTATTATTATTATTATTATTATTATTATTATTATTATTATCGCTTTAATTCTCCTTATATGAAAGAATTATTCTTACACCTCGTGTGATTCACACCCTCACACATCTGACAGCTATTTCCGTTAATGGTCGCTTATTTCTTCACTCCGCACAATGAAAAGACTATGTCTATATTGTAACATCATTACATATTTTCCTTTATTATTATTATCATGTATTTATTTGTTTGTTTGTTTTCAGTTCACTGCTGCAGATAGCGAAGAGCTGACAAATAAGCCGAAACAGATTCGTGGTTTGGGTACAGACGTTGCTTTGATCAGCAGTATGGTGTTTGTGGCTCAATTCTTATTATCCTCGTGTATGGGAACAATCATTCACCTCTCCGGAAGTACAGTAGCCATTGCCATAGTGGCCTCCATATTGAGCTTCTTCGGTGCTATTACCGCCACGCAAGTTCTTTACTTGGACATGTGATAAACGAAAGAATGCAAGAAATGATAGCAGTTTCACTAAAAGACAATGTATTTTTTCTTTTCTTTCTGCATTTTATTTTTGGTAGAAACTTAAATTTAAAGTTTGTTGAAATGATTCAAATGCTTTTTATGTTAAAATATATCGGATTTGATACGTAGTCGTGACTGTTGTGTCTCTACGCGATTCTCGTAGAGACACAACATTATTATATGAATCCACTGTGAAATCGTTCTAGTATTTATGAATCTCCCCACGAGGGAGAGATGTAGCATTGTAGGAAGTCGGGGGACGCTTTTTTAAGCATACGAAAAGGTGGGTCTTTGTGTCTGGGATGCGTGTCTCTAAATGTGTATGTGCTTACTATAACATCCCCTAAAGGTTGCTGACGCAAAATCTCCTGCTTCTTGTAAGCGATGCTGGGACGTTTCATTTTTGTCATTGCCTGTTTGATTTGATTCAGACGCCGTCGACTAATTACAACTTAAAACTGTTATAGAAAATATAAAATGGTGGGTGATTATATAATGCCATCAAATGATTATTGATAAATACGCATGCGCATAGCTGTGGTTATATTTTTCAAACTGCGTGGAGAGAGAACGAACGCATGAATGAATTCAAATTGCATTGTATTATTTGTATATTTTATCTATAATTAGCAGAGACATAAATCACATATCATTTTTTTTATTTTCCATAGACGCTAGCCCATTCTAATACTGCTTAGACTGTAGCAATAAATGTACATTTAAATAAGTGACGATAAGACAGCGTTTCTTAACTCGATCTATTCACTCCCTAGACGGCCATGTGTGAGCCTAATTGGGTCTGTGAATGCAAACATTTATATTCACTAGATTGCTATACATTATTAAGTTATATTTGTCTTATATGTAACAGATGTAAGATCTGTATGTCCGGCTGGCATGTTTACTGTGTTCAGGAGTTTCTGTTTTCCAAATAAATTAGAGATATATATTTTGGGGCAAAATAGACAGTATCCACTCGGTCATGGCCGCCGTTGTTGAAATCTGAAATTGACAACCAGTGTTCATCCAAAAACAGACCCCTATTATTTTAGACCGTATTGAGACAGTTAAAAAATATCTTTTAAAATATATTTTCTTTAATTTCCAATAAAAAAAAGCAGGTATTAATTGCACAAAAAGCATCCGCCCTAATATATAATGGGGAACTGTTTTTGGTTATCAATTCCTGATTTCAAAAACGGCGAATTGATACCTAATTTTGTTTCCAGCTTTGCTCAAACAGGAAATGTCGAAGAAACGAAAAGAATCAATGAACTTTCGATCAAAATTCAAGTTTTGTTTTTTAATTGGCAAAAGATGCTTGTATTTCAGTTTTGCGTGACCATCAAGTCTGTTGCATGAAAAATAGTGATAATTCTGTGTGTTCGTTACACACTTTATGAGACAATGAATTTTCAATAAAATGAAAATTTCATTAATCGCATTCAATATTATGTTCTCATATGGAGGTGAAAGGTCGAAAACTTTCACCAGATTCTCAAAGGGGTCCGTGATTGTGTTAGATAGAAAACAGAAGAAACAGTGAATATTGAAAATAATCTATCAGCAAAATAGGGAACGAAGAGAAAAATAGTGCGAAAAGAAATGAGTGCAAAAGTTAAATGTTTAGTATTACTAAACTAGGCGAGTGTTTTGGAGATATGAAGATTATAGATGATTAGGGTTTTTCGTAAGTAAAAAAAAGGTGTGATTTCCATCAATAAATGCATGTAAACTAAAAGGACGAACCCGAAATCTGTCCACTTTACTACGAGAGTAATTTCGCATTTTAATGAGGACGTATGTAAAAAACGTGAGATGGAGCTAAAGGGCATGCTTGTACAATAAAAATGTTGCTATATAATTTTGGGGAGTAGAAAAATAAGATTATTTTCGATTAAGCATCAAATGTTATGATTATAAAAACTGTTATCCAAAATGTACTTGTTCAGTTTTTAGTATGATTTTTCATGTAAACTTAACGCAAGATTTGACTTGATTTTTAGACGCGTTTAAATTATTTCATTTGAAAGCGCCTTTTCGGAATTTCAAGCCAACTGAACAACTTGAACAAGGATTTTTTTTATTATAATCTGATACATTTCTGTTCAAAGTAATTCGAAGTTTTTTTAATTAAATATTTTAGAACATAATTAAAAAGTCTTTGCAATATATCAACTGCAGGAGATCGTTTTAAGTGAATTTTACAACAAAACAAAAACCCTGACCTGTAAAAGTTGTTTTCTTTTTAGGCAAATTCATTCGTTCCTTTGTAAGAGCTGATCCTATCCGTTATGGGTTTTTAAGACCAACTCTTACGTATTATGTTTGAGCCACGAAAGGAAATAACAAAATCTTTTTTACAACAACAACGAAAACGGTTTATTCAATCATAATTTACCTGCACCGTTTGGCATAGGTGGAAGAACGTTAGACAGTGTCCGAGTGAGAAAGAGGAAAATATGAAGTTCGTTGGGCTGCTTAAAGTATGAGCAGTTATCTTCAGGCGAAGATGGTAGGTGCTGGAGAGTCCAGTGAACAGGGGCAGGAGAGAGAATGTAGAAGTGTTTCCTCGTAGCTTGTAGCAGCCTCTCTGCTGACCGACTGTGATTCCCAAAGGGGCTGAAGTCGTTCTTTAGGAGACAAATGAAATAAATGCGCTCTGCAAGCTAATTGTTCAGTGTATAACCGGATTGCTTAACAGGTACATTACTCCGAGACAGAAAATAAGTCTTTATTTATGACCGCTACAGACCCACCCTCACACACTTCTAAAAATTGAACGAGTTGATATTAAGAAAAATCATATTCTGAAAATCTGGTACTTATTATACGGAAGATTGATAAAATAGAAAGACTGTAGAAGGGGGCGTGTCATATCTGCCCACCAAAAATTAGTCAATCTCCATTATTTCTCGTTTGTCTATGCATAAATGACACCTCATAGTCCTTCTTCCTCTTTTGTGCATTTAGGAAGGTTCTGTCTAAGAAGCAAAAAGCATAGTTAACCATGCTAGTAACAGTTACGTCAAGGAATGTCTATGACCCGCTGAATCTGAAAGGAGCGAGGGGTAGGAATTCGGCAGATGGGGCGTTTTCTATACATAGGCTCCTCTGACTGATTTCATGTAAATATAAATAACTGTACCAATTGCATATATTTTATGTTAACAGCTCTAGCGTTCTGATATATTGATCTCATCTGTCAATTCAATAAAAGTCCACAAACTTAAATTGCCAATCATTTTCAAGAAAAATCGCATGACAGAAATTGTGAAATGAGAGGAGTTGTGTTTATGAAATGATTAAACAATGTTTATGAAATGATTAAACAATGTTTATGAAATGGTTAAACAATGTTTATGAAATGGTTAAACAATGTTTATGAAATGATTAAACAATGTTTATGAAATGGTTAAACAATGTTTATGAAATGATTAAACAATGTTTATGAAATGATTAAACAATGTTTATGAAATGGTTAAACAATGTTTATGAACTGATTAAACAATGTTTATGAAATGGTTAAACAATGTTTATGAAATGGTTAAACAATGTTTATGAAATAGTTAAACAATGCGTATTTTTTTCTGTTGGTCAAGAGTCGATGGCGTGTTGCAAATGTAGCTTCAGTATATCTGACTAAAATGTGTAAATACGGAAACACAATAAATTAGCAATACACCTGAAGAAGGTCGGAGAGCACATCAGCCGAAATATTAACGTTGATGAAGACAATAATTGAAAAAAGACAATTTAAACTAAATATTAAGTTTTATTTTAATCGGGTTTTCGCAAATAATTTGTAATTGATTAAGAATTTAGAAACCTTATTTGGGATGCATTGGAATGCAATCTCACGTGATTGGTAATTTTCCAGTTTCTAAATTTAATTTGTTTAATGCATTGGAATGCAATCTCACGTGATTTGTAATTTTCCAGTTTCTAAATTTAATTTGTTTTTGACAAATAAAAGCGAAATTAAAAAAATGAAAACGTCTTCGTTTTTTTTCTACTCCAATAATGAATGAAATATCGAAAAATCTCATTTGCTTTCAATATGTTGATTTGTGTTGACCATCTATTGTAGAAGTAACTAGATAGACGAAGGAAGGCAGACACCAGAAAGAAGATTAATACTAACAGATCCATTAACGACGTTATTCGAGAAAAGAGAATAACGTCGTTTAGACATTTCCCAGCCACCGGACTCCAGCTATGTCAAGAAAGCATATAAAGATTATTCCATTGAATGGGAACGTAGACATGAAACGAATTAAAAGTATCTCTTTATATACAATCCACATGTACATTTTTCGTGGATTGCATTATTTATTGACTTATATGAGTTTACTTGTTTTGTTATTTTCAAATGAATTATAAAAAACATATTTTTAAATGCATCGGCAGTTAGTGGAGTTTTCCTGTGGTCAAAAGAAGTTTCCGATCTCTTAAAAATCGGTCTTCGTTACCAATTGTTTTGTAACGTCGATGATGATGATGATGATGATGATGATGATGATGATGATGATGATGATGATGATGATGATGATGATGATTACTTCCAGTGGTTTGTCGACCTTTCTGTTTGTTTTCGGTGTTTGTCGTTGTTTCAAAACACAAAAAGGAACGCATACAAATGTAATCCCAAGCTTTAATAACTTTTCTACTAATATTCAAAACCGTAAAAACAGAGCTCTTATTAGTACGACGTTATAATCTCTAATATGTAAGTTTGTACAGATGTATACTGGTACTTGAAGGATACGTTGCCACATGCGAATTGCTCTAGTATGTGAGTGCGTGCGTGTGTACACTTCTTTGCTACGAATTTTTCTCTTTCAACCTCCGATTTTTATGGCTATAAGCACCCTACCTGAAAGTCCAACATTCAAACTCCTCGACCTAACATTCACAGATAACATGAATTGGAACAAGTACATAGAATATACTACTGCAAAAAAATAGGCTCCCTCTGCCATGCAAGAAAACTGCTCACACCTGTCGGTATCTTATATCGCGACAAAGTCCCCATTCGCTCATGCATGGAGTATTGTTGCCACATCTGGGCTGGTGCACCATCAACTAGTCTCTTCCTCCTATACAAGGTCCAAAAAAGAATCTCTAATCTAATAAGTCTTACACTGTCTACGAAGCTCCAACCCCTGTCCAATCGCCGCAATTTTGCATTCCTGTGCTTGTTTTACAAATACTACAATTGAATGTGCTCTGACGAACTTGCTGCACTTGGACTTTCCCAACGTAAATAACCCCAATCAACACGTAGTCAGCAAAATCCCACCCCTTCAATGCATATGTCCCCAGATGCCGGAAAGCTTTCTGCTCTAATAGTGTCTTTCCCCGAACTGCTTGCCTTTGGAATCCCCCCTGCTCCCTGTTTCCCCGACTGTACATACATGCAGAAATTTAAATGTAATGTTAGAAAACATCTCGTTGCAAAACTCCCCACTAAGGATACCGTTATGAATCTGTCCCCTGATTCTACGTAGCCCCTTTATGTGCATTGTTTGGGATGAATATAACTGGAAAGTAAAGAAAAAATCATACTTGCTTTAATTGAATTAGTCGTGAGACTGCATATCTTAACCTGACAACATAAGGATGGTCCTTATTTCTCCATATTGTATGAAGTATGAATAATAACTCAAAAAAATATTTATCTGATCATGCTGAAATGTTGTATGGTCGTTAATGTCATCCATCAATTTTGAAAAAATTGAGTCTTTTTGCTGAACACATCCGAAGTTATCACCAAAAGGAAAATTGAGTCTCTATGCTGAACACAGCCGAAGTTATCACCAAAAGGAAATTGAGTCTTTTCGCTGAACACACCCGAAGTTATCACCAAAAAGAAAATTGAGTCTCTATGCTAATCACTATGAGAGTTATTGCCAAAAAGAAAATTGAGTCTCTACGCTGAACACGACCGAAGTTATCACCAAAAGGAAATTGAGTATTTTTGCTGAACACAACCGAAGTTATCACAAAAAGGAAAATTGAGTCTTTTTGCTGATCACAACCAAAGTTATAGCCAAAAGGAAATTGAGTTTTTTTGCTTCACAACCGAAGTTATCGCCAAAAGGAAATTTAGTCTTTTGGCTTAACACAACCGAAGTTATCGCCAAAAGGAAATTGAGTCTTTTTGCTTAACACAACCAAAGTTATAGCCAAAAGAAAATTGAGTCTTTTTGCTTAACACAACCGACGTTATCGCCAAAAGAAAATTGAGTCTTTTTGCTGAACACAACCAAAGTTATAGCCAAAAAGAAAATTGAGTCTTTTTGCTGAACACAACCGAAGTTATCGCCAAAAAGAAAATTGATTCTTTTTGCTGAACACAACCAAGGTTATCACAAAAAGCAAAATTGAATCTTTTTGCTGAACACAACCAAAGTTATCACCAAAAGGAAAATTGAGTCTTTTTGCTGAATACAACCGAAGTTATCGCCCAAAGGAAAAGTGAGTCTTTTTGCTGAACACAACCAAAGTTATAGCAAAAAGGAAATTGAGTCTTTTTGCTGAACACAATCGAAGTTATCACCAAAAGAAAATTGAGTCTTTTTGCTGAACACAACCAAAGTTATCACAAAAAGGAAAATTGAATCTTTTTGCTGAACACAACCGAAGTTATAGCCAAAAACAAATTGATTCTTTTTGCTAAACACAACCGAAGTTATCGCCAAAAAGAAAATTGAATCTTTTTGCTGAACACAACCAAAGGCATCGTCAAAAGGAAATTGAGTCTTTTTGCTGAACACAACCAAAGGCATCGTCAAAAGGAAAAGTGAGTCTTTTTGCTTAACACAACCAAAGTTATCACAAAAAGAAAAAATTGAATCTTTTTGCTGAACACAACCAAAGTTATCGCCAAAAGGAAATTGAGTCTTTTTGCTGAACACAACCGAAGTTATCGCCAAAAAGAAAATTGAATCTTTTTGCTGAACACAACCAAAGTTATCGCCAAAAGGAAAATTGAATCTTTTTGCTGAACACAACCGAAGTTATCGCCAAAAGGAAAATTGAATCTTTTTGCTGAACACAACCAAAGTTATCACAAAAAGGAAAATTGAATCTTTTTGCTGAACACAACCAAAGTTATCACAAAAAGGAAAATTGAGTCTTTTTGCTGAACACAACCAAAGTTATCGCCAAAAGGAAAATTGAATCTTTTTGCTGAACACAACCGAAGTTATCGCCAAAAGGAAATTGAGTCTTTTTGCTTAACACAACCGAAGTTATCGCCAAAAGGAAAATTGAATCTTTTTGCTAACCACAACCAAAGTTATCACAAAAAGGAAAATTGAATCTTTTTGCTGAACACAACCGAAGTTATCGCCAAAAAGAAAAGTGAGTCTTTTTGCTGAACACAACCAAAGTTATAGCCAAAAGGAAATTGAGTCTTTTTGCTGAACACAACCGAAGTTATCACCAAAAGTCAATTGAGTCTTTTTGCTTAACACAACCGAAGTTATCGCCAAAAGGAAATTGAGTCTTTTTGCTGAACACAACCGAAGTTATCGCCAAAAGGAAAATTGAGTCTTTTTGCTGAATACAACCAAAGTTATAGCCAAAAGGAAATTGAGTCTTTTTGCTGAACACAACCGAAGTTATCGCCAAAAGGAAAAGTGAGTCCTTTTGCTGAACACAACCGAAGTTATCGCCAAAAGGAAAATTGAGTCTTTTTGCTGAACACAACCGAAGTCATCGGCCAAAGAAAAATTGAGTCTTTTCGCTGAACACAACTAAAGTTATCACAAAAAGGAAAATTGAATCTTTTTGCTGAACATAACCGAAGTGATCGCCAAAAGGAAATTGAGTCTTTTTGCTGAACACAACCAAAGTTTTAGCCAAAAGGAAATTGAGTCTTTTTGCTGAACACAACGGAAGTTATCACCAAAAGTCAATTGAGTCTTTTTGCTTAACACAACCGAAGTTATCGCCAATAGGAAATTGAGTCTTTTTGCTGAACACAACCGAAGTTATCGCCAAAAAGAAAATTGAGTCTTTTTGCTGAATACAACCAAAGTTATCACAAAAAGGAAAATTGAGTCTTTTTGCTGAACACAACCGAAGTTATCACCAAAAGTCAATTGAGTCTTTTTGCTTAACACAACCGAAGTTATCACCAAAAGGAAATTGAGTCTTTTTGCTTAACACAACCGAAGTTATCGCCAAAAGGAAAATTGAATCTTTTTGCTAAACACAACCAAAGTTATCGCCAAAAGGAAAATTGAATCTTTTTGCTGAACACAACCGAAGTTATCGCCAAAAAGAAAAGTGAGTCTTTTTGCTGAACACAACCAAAGTTATAGCCAAAAGGAAATAGAGTCTTTTTGCTGAACACAACCGAAGTTATCACCAAAAGTCAATTGAGTCTTTTTGCTTAACACAACCGAAGTTATCGCCAAAAGGAAATTGAGTCTTTTTGCTGAACACAACCGAAGTTATCGCCAAAAGGAAAATTGAGTCTTTTTGCTGAATACAAACAAAGTTATAGCCAAAAGGAAATTGAGTCTTTTTGCTGAACACAACCGAAGTTATCGCCAAAAGGAAATTGAGTCTTTTTGCTGAACACAACCGAAGTTATCGCCAAAAGGAAAATTGAGTCTTTTTGCTGAACACAACCGAAGTCATCGGCCAAAGAAAAATTGAGTCTTTTCGCTGAACACAACTAAAGTTATCACAAAAAGGAAAATTGAATCTTTTTGCTGAACATAACCGAAGTGATCGCCAAAAGGAAATTGAGTCTTTTTGCTGAACACAACCAAAGTTTTAGCCAAAAGGAAATTGAGTCTTTTTGCTGAACACAACGGAAGTTATCACCAAAAGTCAATTGAGTCTTTTTGCTTAACACAACCGAAGTTATCGCCAAAAGGAAATTGAGTCTTTTTGCTGAACACAACCGAAGTTATCGCCAAAAAGAAAATTGAGTCTTTTTGCTGAATACAACCAAAGTTATCACAAAAAGGAAAATTGAGTCTTTTTGCTGAACACAACCGAAGTTATCACCAAAAGTCAATTGAGTCTTTTTGCTTAACACAACCGAAGTTATCACCAAAAGGAAATTCAGTCTTTTTGCTGAACACAACCAAAGTTATCACAAAAAGGAAAATTGAATCTTTTTGCTGAACACAACCAAAGTTATAGCCAAAAGGAAATTGAGTCTTTTTGCTGAACACAACCGAAGTTATCGCCAAAAGGAAAAGTGAGTCCTTTTGCTGAACACAACCGAAGTTATCGCCAAAAGGAAAATTGAGTCTTTTTGCTGAACACAACCGAAGTCATCGGCCAAAGAAAAATTGAGTCTTTTCGCTGAACACAACTAAAGTTATCACAAAAAGGAAAATTGAAGATTTTTGCTGAACACAACCGAAGTTATCGCCAAAAGGAAATTGAGTCTTTTTGCTGAACACAACCGAAGTTATCGGCAAAAGGAAAATTGAGTCTTTTTGCTGAACACAACCGAAGTTATCACAAAAAGGAAAATTGAATTTTTTTGCTAGACGCAACCAAAGGCATCGTCAAAAGGAAAAGTGAGTCTTTTTGCTGAACACAACCGAAGTCATTGGCCAAAGAAAAATGGAGTCTTTTCGCTGAACACAACTAAAGTTATCACAAAAAGGAAAATTGAAGCTTTTTGCTGAACACAACCAAAGTTATCACAAAAAGGAAAATTGAAGCTTTTTGCTGAACACAACTAAAGTCATTGCCAAAAGGAAAAGTGAGTCTTTTTGCTGAACACAACCAAAGTTATCACCAAAAGGAAAATTGAGTCTCTCTGCTGAACACAACCGAAGTTAGCACCAAAAGGAAAATTGAATCTTTCTGCTGAACACAACCGAAGTTATCGCCAAAAGAAAATTTTTAAACGATGTGGACGCTAGGCAATACCCAAACATAGTGACAAATTCGCCCGAAAATATAAACACTTTTTGTTTTTGCTCGGGATGGAGCATCCAATAGGATGTCAGACATTCACCTACTATTTCAGAAACTCCATCCAAGAGACCTTTTCAAAATTCTAATCGTCCCTTTAAGTGCAATTATTTGGATCTCTCTTGCACTTGTTTCACCAGGTATATTTACCAGGTAGCTTTTGAAATTCTTTTTCATGAGTCCGGTTGCTCCTATGATTACTGGAATTATGGAGATTTTCCTAACATTCCAGTTACTTTTTATGACGTACATGTGGTATTTCTTTATCTCAGCTCTGTTTAAGCCAGCATCATTTGGGAAACTGACTTCAACAAGGATTACTACTCTCCCCTTCTTGTCCCATATGACCATGTCAGGTTTAACAGCTCCATTTTCTAAGTATGTAGCTATAATGGATGGTGTTTGACTTATTTCCCACAGTTCTTTCTGTTATATGTTCGTAGCATTTGCTGCTACTCTGGATATTCAACTTTTTACAGATGGTCCAGTGGAGATATTTACATACTCCATTGTGTCGTATTGTATAGCAGCCATCCCCCAGCAGAACCTTACAACTGGATGTCAAGTGGCTCACACTCTCTACTTCTGTGTGGCAGAACCTGCACTTGTTGTCGTTGATGAGACCACTACAACATGGCGAGGCGGAAGTAATTATACTCCAAATGTAAATATTTCTTTAAATACCTTAAGAGTGAAAATGCTGTTTTGTTGAGTAAAACGAAAACAACATAGCATTATAATGAAAACAACCTGTCTTTAGGTGCTCCTCCTGATTAACATTTGTCAATAGGTCTCCAGTTAGATGTGTTGCCTGTAACATGGAGAGAGACTCTATCTTATGTCACGTGATTGCGTCACATTAATTGGTACATGTAGTATTTTTACATCAGAATGGTTTGTTTTATTTTTAGCATTCAAACGAATTGAAAAGAAACAAATACTTAGAAAATAACGTTAGATTGTTAAACATCACTCTTTCTCTCAAAAGTTTCCTATTGAATTCAATGATATCGCAACATTAGTGGGTGTAGTAACTGTCGCTAACGTTTGTCTTATGTAAGTGAAAGTGTGTATGGTCGACAGATGTATATGTGTGCTTTATTAGCAGGATTTAGTTTATTATTAGTTTATACACATATTTAGAAGTGATTAAAGGGTCTTAAGGGGATATCAACATTCAGGGAATCTTGTTTAATTGTTGTCTAATGACTATAAATCAAATTTAATGAATTTTCAAATGTGGGTCACGCTCATATTATGACCCCTCATGAAAATACTCCAAAGAAACTGAAATTTGGAGAAGATTATATCTAATACCTATTGTAAAATTTTCACAAAAGTATCTGAATTTTAACAAAGGGATTACACCTTCTTTTTACTCCCTTTGCACACACTAAATTAAACAAAATATAACATTACCATCCCTTATGCCTAGCACCTGTGTTCCATAAGTTCATAATGATCGGTTAATTAGTTTGGGAATGAATACTGTACATACAAATATATGAACATATACACATTATATTGATATAAATAGAGATTATACTAATTGCTACTGTTCAAAACTTACAGAATGTTAACAAAATAAAGATATCATCTGAGCGAATTTATTTAAAAACTGCTTATTTGGCTCTATTGAAGATGATAACTCCCAAATAAGGAATTGGCTATGTTGTCCTTTACAGTTAACTAGACAAAACTATTCCTCAGCAACTTACACCCATTAACCTACCACTAATCTTAAGTCTGTGTGACAATGACGCCCCCCCCCCAAATATTGCAGTTGCAAATATCCCGGATTATAATTAAAGTTCACTACTGCATCTATTGCATCCCCAAACAAACAAACAGGCGCCACAAATAGTATAATAAAGGTATGTTACTTTTTATGTTTGCTTTGTTTCCATAAAAACTGGTTCTTAACGGTGAGTAAAATGGCTAAAATGATGTTTAAAGATGGTTTACCTCGAATGTTAATGAAATTCTAGAGATTTTAATAAAATCGAATTTTTGATATTTGAAGAACAAAACGTCTGATTTAAATTCATTTAAATTCTTTTTGAATTTGAACGAATTTTTATATCAAACCAGATCTTTTATTCTTGAAATATTAAAAATTCGATTTTATTCGAAAGACTTTCACCAATGAAACATCGATGCATTAATGGACAAACTTTACAATTTTTCTTGAATTGTGAAAAGCAACCAAAAAGCAACATTTATATATACATTATTTTATAAATATCATTTTTATTTTTATTTCCTTTTATCTTCTTCCATGCTTAATTTTCTTTCTCCGATTCATCCTTTTTCATTTCTATCTTCTTTCATTCCATAAATATCCGCCATGTTGAACTCCATCCAATTTCTCTTATGTCTCCAAATGTTACCATGGTTACGTTTCAAAAGCTTTCCCTTTCTTTCTTTCTTAATTTTATTTCTTGCTTTTTTATACCATATTTTAATCACTTTCTTTTCTCTGCTTATTCTAGCATTGCCTTTGGTCATCTTGGATATTTATGCAATTCTGACCAAGATAAGAGCGGTTGCTTATTGCGCAACCCATGCTTCACTATAATCTCGTCCCACACGTAGTGTTTAATAGGATATCTATGCCTCTCAAGAAAAAAATAGGACCATATATATATATATATATATATATATATATATATATGATCATCCACAGAAAACTGTTTCGTCGTTGCATGACTTATCATGTGGCTAGGCATAGCGAGAGCATCAATCCAACCATTCAAAAGCCGGACGCCAGGCCACTAGCAACTGGCGTCGAATATCTTACCATCTGATCTGACGAACCCGCTCATAGAAGTGGAAGAAATTTTATTGTTGGTGAATTTATGTATTTGCTTACAAGTTTTACGATACGGGTAACTGAGAGGACTCAATCTTTTAACAGAAGAGTATTGCGAGAACTATTATTTTCGTTCACCTTAGTGCTCTACCCATATATATATATATATATATATATATATATAATTTAATGTTTATTTATCTTATATAATTTAATGTTTATTTATAAATATTGTTATACGCATATATATATATATATATATATATATATATATATATATATATATATATATATATGTATAACAATATTTATAAATAAACATTAAATTATTTATTACCTCCAGACGCTAGCGTTTCAAGTTTATTGTAGGAAGTGACAATTTCAGACAGTCAGAAGGCGCTAACCCAGTTCACAGAGGCAGCAAAGACTCCGTAAGCAGTCGCTCTATGTTCACGGCAATATTTATATATATATATATATATATATATATATATATATATATATATAGAGAGAGAGAGAGAGAGAGAGAGAGAGAAATAGATAGATTTTGACGATTCAAAACATTTTTCAAATCAAGTTCCAAATAAAGAGCATACACAAAGGTAGCATGGTTGTTTACAACTGTTTCAAGGCAGTGTTTATTTTAAGTCATACAATGAATCATAAAAAATATAAACCTTGACTCTCTTCAGACCATAACTTTTCAAATCAGAATGTTTTCTAAGTGCCTTACGTACAAGCACTTACAATATGTGTAACATTCCACCAAAAACAGAACAAAATCACAAGAAAGGTCTTCTCAGCAAATACCCCAGTAAATACCATCAATTATTAAATCCAATTCCACATGAAAATTAAAAAACGAAGATAAAAAACATGTAAAACCACCATATTTGTTTATAAGATAGTTAAAGATCAAGATGAAATAACTATAATAAAGAGAAGCAACTTCCAAATCTAAAGATTGAAATTTCGTATCACAAAATAGCACCCGTAGGTCAGCCACACCCAAAAATAATTTTTAAAAATAGCACCCGTAGGTCAGCCACACCCAAAAATAATTTTTTAAAATAGCACCCGTAGGTCAGCCACACCCAAAAATAATTTTTAAAAATAGCACCCGTAGGTCAGCCACACCCAAAAATAATTTTTAAAAATAGCACCCGTAGGTCAGCCACACCCAAAAATAATTTTTAAAAATAGCACCCGTAGGTCAGCCACACCCAAAAATAATTTTTTAAAATAGCACCCGTAGGTCAGCCACACCCAAAAATAATTCAAAATAATTAACTCACACAATAATCCATCCTCATACATATAATCATATAGACCACTGCACAAGAAATAATATCAAAACATATACACAAATATAAACATAAATATATATATATATACACAAATCTATACATATACATGCATGCACGTGCAAGCACGCATACATATACATGTATATATATATATATTATGTACTAACAAATCACCGCTCATCAAGGCCCATAGGCCACTCGAGGATGAGAGTTAATGAGTTTGTCAGAAGGACAGAGAAATAACAAGTGAGGATTGGTAACAATAGTTGAGACTGGTCAGAATTAAATTATTTAATAGGACGGCTCAACAAGAGTTTGTTTACGTTGGGCTTGAAGATGACCATGTTGTAGTCAGCTGGGAAGTAGTCCCGTGGTATTGTGTTCTACAGATGAATAGTTCTTAGAAAGGAACTTTGCTCATGGAATTTCCGTTTAGTTTTAGGTACACAGAGGGAGAAAGGAAAATTATTTACAGTGGTTGTAGCTAGACGAGTCTTAGTTGTAAGTGCTTCACGGGGGGGGGAGGGAACCATAGATTAGAGCTCAGTCGAGCACCAACCATGAAAATAAGATACAGTAAAGAAAGACTAGCAACTTCTCTTCTGTGACTGTAGGGAAGAGAAGAGGACAACATCACCCACTAGATTTCGAAGTCGGTTTTGCACTTTGTCAAGGCAGGAAACTGTGCTCTGAGACGTACCTCCCCAGATGTGGCAACAGTACTCCATCTTAGGACTATCTAGCTCTTATGCAGGTAGAGGATTGTGTTAGGAGTAAGATACTTTCTGGAGTGGTAGAAGGATCCAACTATTTTCCCAGCGACCTTAGCAACAGATTTGTTGTAAGTCTTCTATTTGAGGTCTGGAGAGAAAGTCAGTTCTAGAAGCTTATCAAAACATGGGGCTTCCATAAAGTGAGAACCATTCATTACAATTGGGGCAAAGTGATGATCAGAACGTTGGTGGTGAAAGGAGAGAAACTTGGTTTTAGATGTATCAAAAGTAACCCGCCACCTTTTCCCCATCGCACTACATGCTCCAGGTTAAAAGATAGAGAAATAGAGCGATCTTCATCATTAGTGCTCTGAAGTGTTGTCATAGATGTGCCGTTTGCATAAATTTACACGAATGAGCTTAGAATGTGATTTGAGAGATCATTGATGCAGATCAGGAAGAGGATTGAGCCCACAATAGATCTCAGATGGCATGCCTGCATTGATAGGTATGTTTCAGACTTCTGCCCATCAATGACTACTGTAGCAACCATCATGCAGGTCCACAGGGAAAACGGGTTCGGGTTGCACCGTGTTTTGTCTATCAAGGATTCAACCTAGAGTGTCTCAGTTACAAAACGAAAAGTTAAAGAATGCTCTACCACTGAGTTCAAACGGGACGTCGAATTATGCTTTTTGTTCTTTTTACCAACAGTCGAAGGGGAATAATCAAAGTTCGACCTAAAACTCATCCCTGAATCTATGTCTGTGATGGACTGGCTTGAGAGAGTGGAGCTAACCTGTCGTTTGTGTGGGGTCAAGCAGGTCGAGTTGGTTATTCCCCTTCGACTAACGGGAGGCGCTCTGGACGTTTACCAGCAGCTAAGTGAGAACGATAAGGTCAATGTCAAGCAGACGAAGGCTGCACTCTACAAAGCTTTTATGATTGACCCCTGCACAGCATACGACCGTTTTACTACCCAAAAACTATTAGCAGATGAGACAGTGGATGTCTTCTTTGCTGCATTGAAAAAGCTGGCCATTCTGTTTGGAGGGTTGCCTGAAGAGACTTTCGTGTACGCATTTGTGGCCGGACTCCCCGTTCGAGTGAAGCAACTGCTGAGGGCATCCATAAGCATAGAAGCGACACTGATCACTGATAGAACAGTTACTTGAGCGCGCCTGAGCTATCATCAGGGATGAAGCAGAACTTGAGGGGAATGTCATAATGGCCGCGCAGTCAGCCCAGAGTGTGCTTAAAAATCCGCAGAGGATGGACTCACATGCCAAAGTAAATTGTTTTCACTGTCGGCGGAGTGGTCACATTGCAAATAATTGCATGGACAGAAGACAGGGGTGCATACGGTGCTTCCAGTGTGGCAAACTGTTTGGGAAACAAGCCAAGGGAAAAGATGTCAGTGCCGCTCTGCTCCCCGGACAAGATGTAAACGAGGTGCAACCAATAATCAGAGTGCATGTTAACCAAACGCCTTACTCAGCGCTACTTGATTCAGGCTGCTCCCATACCATAGTGAGCGCAAGGTTATGCCGCAACTGGAGGAAGAAGAGCATTAAAATAACAACGATAAATGGCGAGACAGGCTGTGGAGTAGCATTTGTAAAGATTTGCACGGTCTCTGGTGTATCCGCTGAGGTCGATGTCATTGTGAAACATAAAGGCATACTGGCCTTCGACCTAGTGCTCGGATATGATGCTATCAAGGCACTAGGTGATGTTTTCATTACATCGGTTGGGACTGTGAATTTCCCTAAGGCACCAGTGTGTGCTGCACTTTGTATTGATCGTTCAGACTTCAAGGTGTAGTTTAATCAACGCCAAAAAATCTGGACTGCGTCGTGGAAATTGACGGATAATAAAGTACAAATCAAGCTACGGAATGGTGTAACAGAATACCCTGTAGCCGCGAACGTTAGAGCCACATATGAACAAGAGCTTGACGCCTGGATCAAAGACGGCTGGTTGATCCTGTACCCCAACCAAGAGCTTGGACCTCCAAAAGGACTAATCCCTTTAATAGCAGTAGTACAACATAACAAATCAAAGCAACGATCGAATGTATCATTGCTCGATCTGAGAAAGGCCTATCTGAAGGTGAGGGTCGACAAAACTTTATGGCCCTTCCAGACGGTGGTATTTCGCGGCAAGAGATACTGCCTGACCAGACTTGGTTTTGGGTTGAATGTGGCACCGCAGATCATGAAGACCATCGTCAGTGCTGTGTTATCCCAGAAGGAGACCGTCAAAAAGGCAACATCAGCCTACCTTGACGAAATTTACATCAATGAAGGTGTCAAGTTGGCGACGCACATTAGAGCGAAATTGGCAGAGTTTGGCCTAACGTGCAAAGACACAGAGTGGCTTGGAGATGGAGCACGCATACTGGGCCTGGAAGTCAGAGGAGAGAATGGCATCCTGCGATGGATAAGAGGAAATGTGATATACGGCATCCCTGAAGTTCTCACGAGAAAGACCATTTTTTCCTTGTGCTGAAAACTCCTGGGACACTTGCCAGTATGTGGTTGACTTCGTGTGGCAGTGGGTGTAATAAAACACAGGACGAATGCGGTAACCAAAGGGTGGAACGATCAAACAAGTGATGTCCTTCTCACCTGAATGATTGCAGAAAGTGTTGAGAGAGCAACGCATGATGACCCGACCCGAGGAGAATGGTGTATCAATGGAGAAGAAATGAACGTATTGGGAGTCCTGTTGGAGAAGTATGAAGCCATGTTGGAGAATACCTGTTGGTTGCAGCCTGAGAACACCGCCCAGCACATCAACCTTTCTGAGTTAGATGCTGTGATGAAAGGGAATGAACCTAGCACTACAATGTCAGACAAAGAGGTTTCATTTGCATACTGACTCCCTTTGCGTCTATCACTGGGTGTTCGACATGCTGACTGGGAAAGCAAAAATATGCACCAAGACAGCAAGCAAAATGTTGATAAGACGAAGGTTAGATACCTTAAAGTCTAGTCTGTGAATATGACCTGGTAGTCAACGTAAAATTAGTCCCGTCATACTGCAATCTTGCTGATCAAATGGTACGATGCAATAAAGGAGGGTGCCAAGCCCGTTCATCAAACATGCGCTGCTACAGTGAGCGCAATGAGTCAGCAGCAGATAGAAAACATCCACACACAGAGCGGACATCCAGGCGTCAAGAGGACTCTATATTTTGTGAGGCGCATAAACCCAGCAGTAGCCAAATCAGAGGTGAAACAAGTCATCAAGCACTGAGATGTGTCAGTCAATGGACCCAGCACCAGCGCGGTGGCGAAAAGGACGCATGGCAAAGGATGGGAATGGATATCACGCATTATAATGGCAATTACTTTCTTACTCTCATCGTTCGTAGAGCAACCCGTTTTGCAGGTTGGCGACCAATTGCATGCCAAGACTCAGCAAGTGTTATTCGACAACTATCGTCTGTCTTTTATGAGAGGGGGACATTGCATGGGATTTTGGCTGATGACGACCTAGCATTTTGCTGCCAACAAGAAAGACAGTTTTTAGGTGAATGGGGAGTTCAACTGCGGTTGCAATGTGCTTACGTACCATCAGGCAAAGGCAATGGAATCGCGGAAAGTAGCCACCGCAGCATAAAAAGGATTGTTGCAACGAAGAAGTGCTCTGTTGGGGAAGCAACATACTGGTACAATGTTACGCTGAAGAATGGCGTGTCCCTGGCAACCACATCCGCGAATGCCATCTACACATACCGAACTCAGATAAAAGAAATCGACATTGTGCAATCACTTGACGAAAACATGGACGGGCCATATGATGTGGGAGATCATGTCTGGGTGAAACCGCCAGGCTGTTGATGTACCACCAAATTAAAACGGGAACGAGTGACTAGCATATATATATATATATATATATATATATATATATATGAGAAAAAAAAATATATACAAGTAAAATAAATATATATATATATTATATATATATGGGAAATATATTTATATATATATATATATATATATATATATATATATATATAGAGAGAGAGAGAGAGAGAGAGAGAGAGAGAGAGAGAGAGGGGTAGAGATAGATAGATAGATAGATAGATAGATAGATAGATAAAATATATATATAGGAAATATAAATATATAAGAAATATATATATATATATATATATATTTCTTATATATTTATATATATATATATTTCTTATATATTTATATTTATTTATATATATATATATATATATATTTCTTATATATTTATATATATATATATTTCTTATATATTTATATTTATTTATATATATATATATATATATATATATGTAAAATATATATATATATATATATATATATATATATAGGAAATATGTATATATATATATATAGGAAATATATATATATATATATATATATATATATATATATAGGAAATATATATATATATATATATATATATATAGGAAATATATATATATATATAGGAAATATATATATATATATATATATATATAGGAAATATATATATATATATATATATATATATAGGAAATATATATATATATATATAGGAAATATATATATATATATATATATATATATATATATATATATATATATATATATATTATAGGAAATATATATATGTATATATAGGTAATATATATATAGAAAAATATCTATATATAGAGAGAGAGATATATATATTATAGGAAATATATATATGTATATATAGGTAATATATATATATAGAAAAATATCTATATATATGGGAAATATAAATATATATATATATATATATATATATATAAGTTATGAAAATATATTTATGGCAATTAAGCTACACAGAGGATCCCGCGTTACTTCCCCGGGGGGGGGGGGTTCAGGCTAAACTACATGGAGTTAGATGTGACGAGTGTTTCTATATACACAGCTAGTTAGTTAACCAATCAGATTCTTTGTTGTTCTCTTAGCCAATCGTTGGGTTCCTGACGAACAAAGATCCGGTTTGTTTTACTTCCTATTACCTGTTCTATTGTTCTGTCTTCTATAGAGTGACCTACATCCTTTTTCTTTGTTGTATGAATATAATGGGTGTTTTTTTTTTACTTATTTGTTTGTTTATTTATTTATTTATCTATTATGTATTGTTAGACTAAGGTAACTTTTATTCTGCACAGGCAGCAGTTTGCTATCTCACTTCTACAGTTTAATAGGTGTTGGGGGTCCTTGAAATTTAGGATTTAAAATTTCTCATTCAGACATAATCGACACGGGTCGTCTAAATTTCTACATGTACTGACCTGTCGTATTATTTTCCATTCAATTATTGGTGAGCGTCCATTTTCTTTGAGCTCCCAATAGTGGTTTGCTAGTGCTGTTTTAATTCGACGTTCTCCGTTTTTTAATGTGCTTTTGTGGTCATAATATCTGGTTTTAAAAATTAGGGAGGTCATACTCACATAGTACTTCTTGTTATTCAGGCTTTCCATGCAAATTGTGGCTTGGTAAACAATACTTTTGGTTAGGCATTTATTTTGTAGTGGAAAAAGTGTACGATTTATGCAGTTACAGCTTTTCTCTTCATTGCTAACTTTTTCATTTCTATTCGGGTGATTAATATTAGGGTTTTGTTTATTTCTATTCATAGTGTTTATATTTTTGTTCTTCTTAGTGTTATTTTTGCTATTTTGTCATTTTTTATATAATTTGTTATTTTTTCTTACTCTCTGCTGTTATCTTTAAGTATTTTGTTATTGTGTGCCTTAATTATAATTTCGATGTTTTCGCAGCAGCTGTTCTTATAATTATTGGTGTCCTGTTTCTTATATTTTATTTCGGTATTATGGTAACCACTATTTTTAGAGCAGTATTGTAAATGTTGCTTGATTTTTTTAAAACATTTTCGTTGCTAGAATTATTGATAATATATATATATATATATATATATATATATATATATATATAGGTAATATATATAGAGAAAATATATATAGGAACGTGTATATATATATATATATATATATATATATATATATATATATATATATATATATATATATAGCATAATATAAAATGAAGTAATAAAATAAAGTGCGAATCAAATTTTATTAGAATTCAATGTTCAGGCAAAGTACCTTAAAGTCCTTAACTCATGAGTTTTCAAAGAAAATTCTTTTCCTCAGAGGACCATCACCGCAATGACATTACTGCAGATAATAAAATTAAACTTTGAAAATATATAAAAATATATATAAAAATACATAAAAGTATATAAAACATCAAATATATCAGCCCAAAACATACTTTTTGTTAACGCTATACAATTCATCCAAGTCATACAATTTAAAACATATTCAGGAAAGACACCCAAGATGTTGATTGAAAAGTGATCCAAGTGGTGGATGGTATTCCAAAGACGAAAAAGTTATCCAAGCAGGAAAACCGTTTGCAATCGATGCAGTAAATGACAGTGAAAAATGTATCCAAGTTGTATGCAAATTAATAAAACGCTAAAGAAACCAAAACATATGAAATGTTCAGAAAACTCACTTGGTTTTGAATAATCATAATGTTCAAAATGCAAAGTTCATATGAGGTGATCAGAACAGTGTAAACCATAATTCATGGCCAAATAAAAGCTCCGGTAAATCCAATTCGAATAAAATTAAACCGACCTGATGTAATCGGCCATTTTTTCTTCCGGATCCGATAAAAAGTATTCCAATGAATGAGATTATCTTCGAAAATAATAACTCTCCCGCAAGTCAAGTAAACAGAGTCTCCTCACCTCGGTAAGAAATCCACACTAAATTCGTTGAAACATCTGCTTATTCAAACGACGTTATTAGAGAGGGGGTTACCTGTCTACGTTAACAAGGATAAAACGTCATAATACATTGACAGATGTGTGAAATCATATGCGGAACGGATGTTACTTGTCTGGGTCAAATCATAAGTCTACGTCATAGAGACAGGATGTAAATTTAGGTCAAAGCCTCAAAGCACCCTCCCATCCACAATCGCTATTTGATTGTCTGCCATAAGTATATAAACGAATTTCAGACATTTAGCCCTAACAATAATTTAGAGGATTTATGAAATTAATAATTAGGAAGTTGTTAAAATATTTAAAATTAAATAATTTAATATCCTAATTTAAATTCAATTTAAATTTAATTTTTTTAATAGTTTAACTTAAATTCAATTTTTTCAAATTAAGAAATTGTTAAAATTAAGAAGTTGCTAAAATATTTAGAATTTAATTTTTTAATAGTTTAATTTAAATTCAATTTTTTCAAATTAAGAAGTTGTTAAACCATTTAGAATTAAAAAGTTTAGACTTCTGCAACTTTAAATTTTTTTAAAGAGATATTTAGGCATTTTCAACAAACACATCTCCAAAATTGGACAACCCCGGTCCCGACACTCCCTCAAACAGCTATGGTGGATTTGGTGGTGAGCTCCATTGTGCATACTTGAATTTCCTCCTATGTCGACATTTTGAAACTAATTCATTTCTAGAGTTGATTAAATTTAAACGTTTAGGTGCAGTGGCAATCATCACAGCCTCTGAGTTGCATAGACCGCAAGATCTAGATCCTGGGTTATAAGAGTTTGATTTTTTTATGATGGACCATTTTATACTGTGTGGAATATTTTTGGATCTTAAATTTTTAACTAAAGTAGTCAGTGATGTGTTGTTATTGACGACAGCGCTATTGAAGGAGTAATTATGCATAGATATGCGGGTTTTAATTAAATTTGCTGTGGCACCAATATAAATGTGTATCTTAGGGTTTACTATTGTTCCTGAGCCATTTATATTCCTATTCACGGGTCCACTTCTATTTACTGTATTTTAATGATATGGATTAGGTTGGTTAATTGATTGTATATTACTGTTTTCGTTAACTACCATTGGAAGATCATTTACGATTTGCTGAGGTGGAAGATGGATAGTAAAATTATTAAGTATAGCATTATGGTGCATCTTAGTCATAATGCTCAGTTGTGGAGTTTGATTAGGGGCTGCATTTATGTGATCTCTAGGGTTCATTGTAGAGTTATTTAATTCAGTTACAGTGCAAACATACACAATGTCAGTGTATGTGCATCTATTATCCAATGGGCAATCACTGGGACGCCTGCAATGGGATTGGACCAATTATCCTTAGATTGGATAGATTTTATCTTTTTGCTATTTGCTGAGATTATTGTTTGGGCTATGTTAGGCATAGAGTAGGAAATTGGGGGAATTGCAAAATATGAATAGAAAGGAGGGGAGGATATAAAATATAAGACAGTGTCAAAAAAGAAGGGTGCAGGGTTGTAAGGTAGGCTTATTAAACAAAACTAGAAAGCTAATTCAAAATAAATTGAGAGAAAGGAAAAAAGTAGAGACACGAATACAGTTGAGGGAAACGGGCCGGACGGATATAGAAGCGGAGTGGGGTGTCTGACTATGCACCATCAGCCAGACAGGAAGAGAAAGCAACTACGACGAAATATCTTTAAAGTGTCATGCCCTAGATACACCCATAGATACGTAAGCCTACCTACACACAAGAATGTGTGCACACATACTCACATACGAATAAAAAAACGCACACATACGTACATCCACTCGTACACATGCATACATGCAAGCATATATACACTGATGCAAGCCATGTGTACACACAAGTATATTTATACACTCACCTACATACATATATATACATACATATACACACATACATCTACATATATATATATACATACACACATACACACATATATAAATATATATACATATACATATATATATATATATACATATAGACCCACATACATACATACATACATACATACATACATACATACATACATACACAGCGCCTGATAATGACTATAACAACAAAAGTAGCCATAGATAAATTTAATTATGGTTGGAAAATAAAATGCAAAGCAGTATTTAATTGATATATCTTTGATGGTCGGGGGGAAGCGCAATCGGGATGGGTAAGGCAATATTAGTCAAAATACCCAATAAGTTGAGTTAGAGTATTAATAAGTCTACAAATTATGGATTTTAATTCTGCCTATCTTAAAATTAAAGATGATATGGAAATGTAAGGAACATATGCATGATAAAGAAATAAAAGTATAAAAAATATATAAAAATGAAAATAAAAATGAAAATAAAAATAAAAATATAAAAATAAATAAAAAGTAAAAAAAGCCAAGTGAAAAATACGAAATACAAAATAAGAAAACAAGAAATATACTAGTAATAATAATAATAAACGATGATACTAACAAATACTTATAGTGATAAAATAAAATAGCAATAAATTAATAGTAGTAAAAATAATACTAATCGTAATCATAATAATAATAATAATATTGCTAGTAAAAATACGAAATACAAAACAAAACAAAAAACAAGAAAGATACTAGTAAAATAATATTAATAATAATGATAATAAATAATAATACTAACAAAATACTAATACTAATAAAATAAAATAGTAATAAATTAATAGTTATATTAATAATACTAATCGTAATCATAGTAATAATAATAATAATAGTAATATTGCCAGTACCTGTAATACTAATAATAATACCAATAATGGCACTAATGGAAATATCAATAGTAATCAGGATGATAATGATAATAATAGTGATAATAATAGTAATAAAATAATATTAATAGTAATAACATTAATTAAACTAATAATAATATTAATAGTAATAACATTAATTAAACTAATAATAATAATAATAATAATAGTAATAGTAATAGTAGTAATAATAATAATAATAATAATAATAATAATAATAATAATAATAATAATAATAATAATAATAATAATAATAGAATAGAATAGAATAGTAATTGTATTAAATATAATAATAATTATCTTGATGTCCAAGCAAGCATATAAACCTAATTAGATATAGAGTGAAATATAGACGAAAGGAATTACTAGTAATATAGTATATAATATATAAAGATACTTAGAATAAGCTAAAGAAAAAAAATTAAATAAGGTATATCGAATTAAGGTATATGAGTAATCATAAGAGTAATTGGTTAAAGATAGGTAAAAAATAATTAGAATCAAATGAAGGGTATTGAAAGGATCTTACATAGTTAAGGGAGTTAGGTGGAGGACTAAATTGTGCATATTTCAATTTTCTCAAGACACCAATTCATTTTTAAAGTTGATCAAATTAAATCTTTTAGGAGCCGTGGCTATCAAAACTGCCTCAGAGTTGCAGAGGTTGCAAGCTTTGGAGCCTGGTGTGTATGCTCTTGATTTTTTCAGGATAGACCATTCTAAGCAATGTGGGATATTTTTAGATCTAAGATTTTTAACCAGGCAAGTCAAAGATGTCTTATTATTGCTGAAATCACCTACATCCTATATATGTATATATATAGGAAATATATATGTATATATATAGAAAGAGAAATATGTATATATATATATATATATATGTACATATTTAAGAAATATATATATATATATATATATATATATGAAATATATCTGTATATATATACAGTAAATATATATGTATATATCTTCTATATAAAATTGAATGTCTGTATGTTTGTGTGTGGGTGTGTGTGTGTGTGCCCTATAGAAAAAATGTTAGGGAATATAGATACAATATAAAAGTGTATTCTAATGTAAAATTCACAGAGTAAGTTGATGGTCGTATTCCCGAATCTATAAACCCACGCCTTAGGGGTCCATGGGGCAGATTTCATCAGGGGGGGGGGTCCTTTTCAGTTATATTTCAATGTTAAATAGTATTAATTTGGAAATTATCTAATGTATTTATGTACTAATCCGATAAAAATGCTGAGTCACTGAAAACATCCCATAATCCCTTGCCGGATGTACCCGGTCTTGCCCTAAATTGTGTCCGGTTGTATCAGGTCATCCCATAACTTCTGTCCGGATAAATCAATAACATCATAGGAAGGCTACGTTAAGAGTGTGTAGTGAAACAAAGGTTGCTCAATCCCATCCGCACCTGGCCACCGGTAAGAGTTATTTCAGTAGTGCTCAGGAGGCCTCCTTGATTTTCAAACGAATGTTGGTGCTTCTTAAGTATAACGGTCCCAAGAAATATTGGGGTTTCGGGCCAATTTTTTTTTTTCCATTAACTTAAAATATTTCTCAGGGTTGTGGGAGAGTAAAAAAAATGTTGGCGGGTGAGATTAGGGGGTCGGGAAAAATTTTAGGGGTCAGGCCAAATTTTTTAGAGGTCTGGCAAAAAATTTTTTTTTTTTTTAACTTAAAATATTTCTCAAGGTTGTGGGAGATTGGGAAAAAAGTTGGTGGGGGGGCTGGAGAGATTAGGGGGTCGGGGAAAATTTTAGGGGTCGGGCACAATTTTTTTTTTTTTTTTACTTAAAATATTTCTTAGGAGATTGAAAAAAAAGTTTGGGGGGCTGGAAGGATTAGGGGTCGGAGAAAATTTTAGGGGTCAGGCCAAATTTTTTAGGGGTAAGCACAATTTTTTTTTTTCTTTTTTGAACTTAAAATATTTCTCAGGGTTGTGGGAGAGGAAAAAAAGTTGGGGTGGGGCTGGAGAGATTAGGGTGTCGGGGAAAATTTTAGGGGTCAGGCCAAATTTTTTAGGGGTCGGGCCAAATTTTTATTTGAATTTTTTTTAACTTAACATATTTCTCAGAGTTGGAGAGATTAGGGGGTTAGGGAAAATTTTAGGGGTCAGGCCAAATCTTTTAGGGGTCAGGCCAAATTTTTTTTTTCACATTTTTTTTAACTTAAAATATTTCTCAAGGTTGGGGGAGAGTGAAAAATTAGTTGGGAGGGGGGCTGGAGAGATTGAGGGTTCGTGGAAAATTTTAGGTGTCAGGCCGAACTTTTTAGGAGTCAAGCCCATTTTTTTTGTTGTTTTGAACTCAAAATATTTCTCAGGGTTGGAGGAGAGTGAAAAATTAGTTGGGATGGGGGGCTGGAGAGATTGAGGGGTCTGGGAAAATTTATGGGGTCGGGCCAAACTTTTTAGGGGTCAGGCCAAATTCTTTCTTCTTTTTTTTAACTTAAAATATTTCTCAGGGTTGGGGGAGAGTGAAAAACAATTTAAGGGCGGGGACTGGAAAGATTGAGGGGTCGGGGAAAGTTTTAGGGGTCCGGCCGAACTTTTAAGAGGTCGGGCCAAATTAGTTGGGGGGATGGCTGGAGAGATTGAGGGGTCGGGGAAAAAGTGCATTTATATGTAAAATTCACAGAGTAAGGTGATGGGAGTATTCCCGAATCTATAAACTAACCCCTTAGGGGTCCATGGGGCAGTTTTCATCGGGGGGGACTGTTTTCAGTTATTTTTCATGATATTTTATAGTAATTTTAAAATCCTGAGTCATATTTTAATTTAATTACCTAATAATTTGAAATAACTTTTAATTTTATTTAACGTTTCTTAGCGCTAGGGACGCGCCTCTAAATTTTTAGTTCTTTGGTATTGTTTTTTAAATAAGCGACAAACACTAATCAAAGTATTGCTACTATTTTACGAAAGCAAATTATAGGAAATTACAACATGGCCGCCAGCGATTAAGTCATTGCATTCAAATTCGATTTTAAAGTCTTGAAAAAATAAAATATAATTTTATTTCGGATTAAAAAATACAATGTAAGAATAATTAATAACTTTCATCCAAAATGTTTGTTTACATAGCATATTTTTTTAAGAAAATCCAGTTACATAAAATACATATTTAGTAAAAAGAATTTACGTGAATTACATTATTATAAGTTTTTAACACATTTAAAACGATAAGAATCATATGGGGAAAAAGGAAAATAGAGGTTTGAAGGAGGGAGGGAAATAATGAGGACCAGGGAAAGAAAGACGGCTAAAGAAAGAAGAGAGATTGAAGTTTTTATATAAAGATGTTACACACACTCTTTAATTTCTACTACTTTGTTTTTTTTTATCGCCCCGGGCTACGCCGGATAGCCCTGCTAGTATATATATATAGTAAATATATATGTATATAAAAATATATATTTATATATATATATTTATATCGGAAATATATATATATATATATATATATATATATATATATATATATTTATATCGGAAATATATATATATGTATATATATATATATATATTTATATCGGAAATATATATATATATATATATATATATATATATATATATATATATTTATATCGGAAATATATATATATATATATATATATATATATATATATATATATTTATATCGGAAATATATATATATATATATATCGGAAATATATATATATATATATTTATATATATATATACATATATATATATATATATATAAAGAGAGAGAGATAGAAAAATATATATGTATATATATATAAAATATATAGAGATATGTCGTAAATATATATAAATATATATATATATATATATATATATACAGAGTGATTCATAAGTCACTTCACTTAGCTATTTAAAATGATTACCATATAAAGCACAAACATACTATGAACTTTTGATAATTGTTATCTTACTCTCTAATTACTGCTATTTGTTATTTTAAATTTTTTCGTTTATATATATTTGTTTCTATATATATTTATTTCATAATCAATCAAATATGTTACAAAGAGTCGTAAATTCCTTGCAAAAAAGAATGGAGCTATGCATGCAAAACGAAGGTGGAAATTTTGAAAATTTGCTGTAATTTTACACTCACATAAATGAATTTGTTGAATAAACTTTCTGGTTTGTATTACCGTATTTTTTAACTTTAGAATTTCAAAAATAAATAGCTAAGTGACTTATGAATCACCCTATATATATATATATATATATATATATATATATATATATAAAACTTAAAGAAAGAGGCAAAATGCCTTCGAAAACCATGTTAGATGCATCCGTCCATCTGTTCACTTACGTCTGTCCGTCTGTCTGTCTGTCCAGTTACGTCAGTCCATCTCTCCACTTACGTCCGTTCGTCCGTCTGTCTGTCCAGTTACGCCCGTCCGTCTAGATACGTCCGTCCATCAATCCGTCCACCTACGTCCGCCCATCTGTCGACCTACGTCCGTCCGTCCGTCCGTCCGTCCGTCCGTCCGTCCGTCCGTCCGTCCGTCCGTCCGTCTGTCCAGCTACGTCAGTCCATTTCTCCAGCTACGTCTGTCCGTCTGTCTGTCCAGATACGCCCGTCCGTCTAGATACGTCCGTCCGTCAATCCGTCCACCTACGTCAGTCCATCTGTCGACCTACGTCCGCCCTCCGTCTGTCTGTTCAGCTACGTCAGTCCATCACTCAACCTACGTCCGTCCGTCTGTTTGTCCAGCTACGTTAGTCCATCTCTCCACCTACGTCAGTCCGTCTAGATACGTCCGTCCGTCCATCAATCCGGCAACTTACGTCCGTCCATCTGTCAACCTACGTCCGTCCGTCCGTCCGTCTGTCTGTCCAGCTAAGCCCGTCCGTCAATCCGTCCACCTACGTCCGTCCATCTGTCGACTTACATTCGTCCGTCCGTCTGTCTATCCAGCTACGTCAGTCCATCTCTCCAGCTACGTCCGTTAGTCCGTCTGTCTGCCTGTCTGTCCAGCTACGTCCGTCCGTCTAGATACGTCCGTCCATCTGTCGACCTACATTCGTCCGTCCGTCTGTCTATCCAGCTACGTCAGTCCATCTCTCCAGCTACGTCCGTTCGTCCCTCTGTCTGTCTGTCTGTCAACCTACGTCCGTCCGTCTAGATACGTTCATCCGTCAATCCGTCCACCTACGTCCGTCCATCTGTCGACCTACATTCGTCCGTCCGTCTGTCTATTCAGCTACGTCAGTCCATCTCTCCAGCTACGTCCGTTTGTCCGTCTATCTGTCTGTCTGTCCAGCTACGTCCGTCCGTCTAGATACGTCCGTCCATCTGTCGACCTACATTCGTCCGTCCGTCTGTCTATCCAGCTACGTCAGTCCATCTCTCCAGCTACGTCCGTCTGTCTGTCTGTCTGTCCAGCTACGTCCGTCCGTCTAGATACGTCCATCCGTTAACCCGTCCACCTACGTCCGTCCATCTGTCGACCTATGTTCGTCTGTCCGTCTGTCTGTCCAGCTACGTCCGTCCATCTGTTCACTTACGTCTGTCCGTCTGTCTGTCTGTCTGTACAGGTATGTTCGTCCGGCATTAGCCAAACTTTTTTTTAGACGTGTGGAGATAGTGTAGTATCTGTTCTGTTGTCATGATACCTTCCTCCCAGGTATTACCTCCTCCTTTTTGAGAGGTGTGGAGGTAGTGTAGTATCTGTTATGTTGTCATGATACCCTCCTCCCAGGCATTACCTCCTCCTTTTAATGGGCATTTATAGGCTCCAAAACTATTTGACACAATTACACCATATTTAACATTAATCACCATCAGCGTGTCAGATCTTTTACCAATAACATGTGGAATCTATAACAGAGAGTGAGGTAGAACATTTACGAATAGTGCTACTAATTGTGCTGCTATTGCAACAAATAGTAAAGACTTATAGGCTCCAAAACTATTTGACAAAAATACATCATATTTGACAGTAATCACCATTAGCATGTGGGATCTGTAACAGAGAGTGTGTTAAAACTTTTACGAATAGTGCTACTACGTGTGCTGATATTACTACAAATATTAGACATTTATAGGCTCCAAACCTATTCGACACAATTGCACGATATATATTTTTTCTTTTGACTAAAAATATTGCTTTGGGTATGGGAGAGTACACATAATTATTTTTGGGGGAAGGATTTTTTTTAACTAAATGTATTTCTTAGGATTAGGGACAGTAAAAAAAATTTGGGGCGGGTGGGGGGTAAAAAATTTTTTTTAACTTAAAATATTTCTTAGGGTAGGGGAAGAGTAAAAAAAAAAATTGGGGGGGGAGAGTGGAGGGTAAAAAAATTGGGGGGGGGGGTCGGCGAATTTTTTTTTTTTTTTAACTTAAAATATTTCTCAGGGTTGGGGGAGAGTAAAAAAATGTTGGGGGTGGGTGGGTGTGGGGGTAAAAAAAATTTTGAGGGATGGGGCCAAATGTTTTGTTTTTAACTTAAAATATTTGTTAGGGTAGGGGGAGAGTAAAAAATAATTTGGGGGTGTGGGGGTGGAAGGTAAAAAAATTTGGGGGTCAGGGAAAAAAAATTTATTTTGTTTCTTAACTTACAATATTGTAAGTTAAGAAAAGGGGGGAGAGTAAAAAAAATTAGACGGGGGGGGGAATTTTTTTAACTTAAAATATAGCTCAGGGTTGGGGAAGAGTAAAAAAATTGGGGGGGGGGGTAAAAAAAATTGAGGGGGCAAAAAAAAGTTTTCTACTTAAAATATTTCTTAGGGTAGAGGGAGAGAAAAATTTTTGGGAGGGGTGGGGGTGGAAGGTAAAAAATATGCGACTGGGAGCTTGTGCAGCATACATTTTTAGGGGGCTTCTGCAGTATTGCGCCCGTATGTAATGTTTACTTCTTCTTCATGAACAGGGGCAGAAAGGCACCATATGGGTTCTTTAATATGAGTTATTTTTTATGATAGTGACACTACATGAATGAACTTAATTTTTGTTCTTGGATACGACAGGGGCGCATTAATATGAGTTATTTTTTATGATAGTTACAAAACATGAACGAACACAATTTTAGTTCTTTGATACGACAGGAGCACAGTAATATGAGTTCTTAGGTATGCGCACTTGGGTGGAGATAGGTACATATATAGTATGTTCACCCTTGCAGAGATAAGTAATGTATATAGTATGCGCACCGGGGAGGCGATAGGTACGTATATAGTATGTGCACCAAGGGATCGATAGGTACGTATATAGTATGGCACCGGGGCAGCGATAGGTACGTATATAGTATGTCCACCAAGGGATCGATAGGTACGTATATAGTATGGCACCGGGGCAGCAATAGGTACGTATATAGCATGTGCACCTGGGCGGTGATAGGTACGTATATAGCATGCGGACCAGAGCGGCGATAGGTACGTATATAGCATGCGCACCACGACGGCAGTAGGTACGTATATAACATTCGCACCAGGGCGGCGATAGGTATGTATATAGTATACGCACCAAGGCGGCGATAGGTATGTATATAGTATGCGCACCAGGGTGGCGATAGGTATGTACATTGTATACGCACCGGGGTGGCATTAAGTATGTATACTGTATACGCACCTGGGTGGCAATAAGTATGTATACTGTATACGCACCTGGGTGGCAATAGGTACTATATAGTATGTGCACCGGGGCAGCGATAGGTACGTATATAGCATGCGCACCGGGCGGCGATAGGTATGTATATTGTAAATTCACCGGGGCGGGGATAGGTATGGATATTGTATATGCACCCGGGCGGCGATAGGTATGTATATTGTATACGCACCAGGGCGGCGATAGGTATGTATATTGTATACGCACCAGGGCGCAGATAGGTACATATATAGTATGCGCACCGGGGCTGAGATAAGTACCTATATAGAAAGCGCAGACACAGGGGGTTACTTTTTATAAAAATATGTCATACTTTTGCCCTGGGCAATGGAAGAGGAATGGTGTATATTGTCTCAGAATCAGAAAAAAAAATTGACCCTTTCGGGGTCAACGGAGCACTTTTCCCCGCCTTTTTCCTCCATTTTCCAACGTTATGTACTAATCTTGGGGGAAAATTTTTTTTTTTTTTTAACTCAAAATATATTTTACGGTATCCTGCTTTTCCCCCAAAAATAAACATTGCCTATGTTTAGAAGGATTTATTCTTTGGTGGAATAACATTGATTATAAACAGAAAATAATGTTCTATTAAAGAATATACTTTTTAAACACTTTTTTCAATATTATTTGTTGAAAATTTCGCTTTCCCCAAAAATAAACTGCCTATGTCAAGAATTATTTCTTTCTTAGACAGAATAACATTGATTATACGCAGAAAATACTGTTCATTAAAGAATATACTTTTAAAAAACTATTTTTAATATTATTTGTGGAAAATCATACTATCCCTCCAAAATAAACATTGCCTATATCTAGAAAGATTTCTTGCTAAGCAGAATAACATTGACAATAAACAGAAAAGAATGTTCATAAAAGAATATACTTTTTAAAAACTATGTTCAATATTATTTGTGGAAAATCGCGCTCTACCTAAAAAATAAATATTGCCTATGTCTAGAAGGATTAATTCTTACACGGAATAACATTGATTATGAAAAGATAATAATATTCTTTAAAGAATATTTTTTTTTAAAACTATTTTGAATATTTTTGTGGAAAATCCTGCTCTCCAAACTAAATAAAAATCGCCTCATTCTAGAAGGATTTCTTGTAATGCGAAATAAAACAACAAATTATTCGGGATTATTCTTTACTGGATTCATTAGTTTTTTATTCTATTTTCTTTTTGGATGGGGGGGGGCGGGCAATGTTCGGTTTTACTTACAATAAAATAATGCACGCAAAATAATTTAGGTTTTTTCAGACAAAAAAGTAATGGGGGTGGCATGATTTAAAAATTAAAACATAAATAAATACAAATGGAAGGAACTTTTTCTTAAGCAGTGACAAAACTTACATTTAAAAAAAAATTTTTTAGTGGAACTTATAGATATACTGTAGGTATATCTAACCTAAACCTAAACCTAAGCCTCAAGTAGAACTAACCTGTAGCTGAAAGTGAACATTTTTTTTGTTTTGAAACCGGGTACAATTCAGAAATTTTTTTAAAAATATTTTCAAAAGAAAAAAGTTTTAGAAAAATACCTTGGTTACATGTCTCCATTTACCGCTAACTGGCCAGGAAGAGGGTGCTCATTTTACATTAAATTTATATAGGTAAGTGATCCCCACTCTAAAATCTAAATTATTTCCTTTTTTATATTCCTTTTTGTGTAGATGTTTTTTTTCAGGCTGTTTACATATATTTGAAAAAAGTGTAGAATATCATTTTACTTGAGGGAGAGGGATATGATGGATGTGATAGTAAAAAAAAAAATACTGATACTTTTCTTTCTTTGTTTTAGACTCCGTCTACATGTTACAGGTCGAAAGAGCTTTAATGACCTAAAAACTATCAATGGTTAAGTTATGACTACATTCAGGGATGCATCTAGTTCACATACACGAGTTGAGGATGCTAACCACTGGAATGCTACTTTACAGGAAGCACCTACATATGAAGTGCAGGTAATTTGAGACATTTGTTTACCATCATGTTGTGTCTCATGCAATGTCTCATCCAAAACAACTTTGGAATGCACACAAAAAACATTTAGTAAAAGGACGGTTAGAATCTTAAAAAGATCTCTCGGTTGGAGTGTTTGAAATAGTTGATGAATATCTGGCATCTGGTAGGATGCCTCATCCCCAGCAAAAACAAAAAAATAAGAAAATTGAAAAACAAAAAATGAAGATTTCCTTCTTAGGGAATGAAATCAAATTCCTGAGGTTGATATAACATTTTCAGATGACATCACACTTTTATTATCAGGTGACTTCCGACACACACTTCCTATTGTTGCATTAAATTGTCATATTTGTGGAAGTACATCTCCTAAAAATGTACATTTCATCAATCAACAGCTGCTTCATGAAATTAAAGCTGATAGCTGGATGCCCAATTATGTTACTCCGGAATCTTTTGTGGGGTCTGTGTTTGCATCGGACAATCATAAGCAGCAAATAATTCTATATTTCAAGATTGGGAATGGAATTTATTGAGTTTTTTTTTTGTTTTTTTTATGGAAATTGCTCCAGACAAGGTATGAAGCCACTTGATGTAAAGAGCTAAAAGAACAAATATGGCTATCGCAAAGAAAAAAAAATGCCTATTCGCCTTAGTCTTGAAAAGACCATGGTTACAGGTAGGAGGAAAACAATCAGCAGGAAGAGAGTTCCACAAGCCTGCGGTTCTTGTAAAGAAGCTACTGGAATAGGAAGTTGTATTACAATGAGGTATCAAAACAGCGAATTGATGGAGACCACTAGACCAACGAGTCAAACGAGCTTGAACAGAAGAAGCGGGGAATAGATCACATAATTCTGAAGAACCCATGCCATAATAGTATTTATAGAAAAGACTGAGACTAGCAACATCACGTCTGTGAGTGATAGGGTGCAGAGAAGAAGAAAGGGTAGAACCAATCAAATTACAGATACGTTTTTGCACCTTATCAAGGACCCTCAAATAGGACAGAGATTCACCAGTCCAAATATGAGAACAGTACTCCATACGTGGTCCGATAGATATCGAGAGATAAAGAATAGCCTCAGGTGTGAGAAAGTATTTGAGCGATAGAGAGAACTGACTTTACAAGAAGCAGAAAGAGGAATGGATCTAATTATGAACTCCAAGAAAGATTTGATGAGAGAGAAAGACCAAGAAGTTTCAGAGTCGATTTTTCCTCAAGAGCAGAGCCATCCATGAGAATCACAGGAAGAAAAGGGACACGCCTACGATTAAAAGACATGAGCTGAGTCTTAACAGGATTAAGCGAAACAAGCCATTTCTTGCCCCAATCCACAACTGAACCCAAGTCAACTTCTAGATCAGCTGCATATTTCGACTGATCAAAGGGAGATGGGCAAGAAGCAACACCAGAATAGAGAGTGGTATCATCAGCAAAAATGTTAATTTTCTGAACAATATTCTCTGGAAGATCATTTATATAGAGAAGAAACAGTGTAAGGCCTAGAATAGAGGCCTGAGGAACATATAATAAAAAAGTTAATATACTTTTCCGGGCAATACCGGGACACGGGTCAGCTAGTATAAAATAAATGCGATTATGATTGGTTGTGAATGACAAAAATGGGCACGAATCAGCATATTTTAACGTCTAAAAAATTACCTGTCTTTGATGTCACTTTTACTTTTTTCTGCAGACAGCACACATTCTTTTTGAAAACGAACCAGATTAACAACAGCGTGAGAATTGAAGAGAAACAACAAGATATCCTCACAGATTATAGTGCATGTGAAAGAGACGCCAATGAGTGCAAATATGGCTAAATCCTTATATCCTCGTCAGAAATAATTTTATTCAAGTTTAATGTTTCAGTGCCGTTGCTCTTGAATATGCCTCAATGCAAAAATCGATAAAAGTGTCCTTGAGAAACGTCCGACAAAAAAGAAGAGAAACACAAGTTTTACAAGTGATGACGATGATTAAAGTATAGTATCAGTTTGAAACAAAAAGAATTTAGACAATTCAGAAAGTTGAAGACACATTTATAACCTAATAGCTCTACCTAGCCAACGTTGCCTGGGAGTCTTTTTACTTTCATATTTCTTTCACTTTCTATTTTTTAACTATGCCATTTCATTTCGTTTTAACAAATTATTATTTTGTTATTTTTAAAAAAGGATTTTTTAAAGTAATTTTTCATACTTTATACTATTGGATTCTTGATTTCAACACATAAGCAATTAATAGAAAATTAAAAAGTAATAATGTGTAAGTCATGTAGATGCGAGAAACACATAGAGACACACAATTTTATTAATTTTACAAAGAGTGTACTTATGCAAACATTAATAGGAATTCTAAATGCAGGATGCATTTTTTCATATTTCCTTGCACTAGAAATGTATTAGCAAGAAATATTTTTTTAATTAAATCTACCACACAAATAGATTTTTGTCTAATGCAGGGGCGGACAACCTTTTCAGAGTGAGGGCCAGATGAGACTTTAGGAAGGAGATCGCGGGCCGGAGTGAAAAACGAAATCTCAGAATTACTATATTTTGTTTACATGAATAAATTGTACAAAAATTGCATTGACCACTCTACAAATCTGATATTTTTTCCCAAGAGACTTCTGTATGTGATGTTATAAAAGGCGCCGACGAAGAGCCATTTTGGAACCATAAAAAATAATGACGGGGAAATAGCAAGTTGATCCAGCATTCGTTTTGACACCTCACATAAGTTCTCTGTTTCATGCCCTTTCCTCGTCTCTCGTTTCCTCTTTGCCTCTCTCTTTTTCGTTTTCTATTTTTATCTCAGGCCAAGGATTTGAAATTAATAGTTAAAGAAAAATGAAATATTATGCATCATCGCTCGCTGATGTTTATACATTTTTATCCCACTGTAAATCTTAATTGAAACCTACTTTTACGTCTATGTCACAAAATGATGAGTTTTACTGGGAGGTCTGTGGGCCGGATTGCAATAATAAAGCATAACAGGGTGGCGGGCCGGACGCTAAGCCTTCGCGGGCCGGATGTGATCCGTGGGCCAGAGGTTGCCCGCCCCTGGTCTAATGGAACAAATTAATTAAGTTATAAAAATATTAGTGTAAAAGGTGTTAAGAATAAACTGGATTAATTCTAAAATAATGATAAAAGAATGAACTTACAAGGGCATATTTGTGGTTTATCTGATGAAATATTTAAGGAAATTTGATGTGTATGAATATACTATTATATATTCTTTGAGATTATATGTATTTGCATATGTATACAGTTTGGGCCAAAATATCTCCATTATTTGGAGTGGGGCTGTTGTGGTGATTATAGAGAGGTGACAAGTCTTGATTGATCAATTTCTTCCATTATTATAACAATTTCTCTATCCTCTTCATTTTCTCTAGAAATAATTATGGAGTATTGGGTGACATGTTTCCTGGGTGTTTGACCTTTGGGGTCAGACACGGAGACACATTTTTATAATCACTTAATAATGTAATAATGTTAAATCTGATAAGATCTATCTTTATTTGATATGGGTTGACAACACAAATGGACCCACATGACCTCATGGTTTGTTTGACTCCACTGCAATAAATTAATCTGGTGTTAAACTAAAGATGAGAAACCTATGGCTGTGTCTATACTTTAATATGACTCCGGCTCTTTTGTTAAATAAATGATTGATTTTGCAATATTGTTTATTTTTCTTCCAGGCAAAATTTGCATACCTCACTGTTTCATTTGTAAACTGGTGTTCTCTTAACAATTTCAGACTTTATATTAGGTCCTTCCAGGTACGTCTTTAATAATGGATCTGTATGGCGAGTCATAATTTTATATATAGTCATCCAAGAAAACTGATCTCTTGCAGTAGGTATCCCAGACTGGCCTGTTTATGCTGTGAAAATGGGTAAAAACAGTGATTTTTTTGTAAAACTTACGATATCTTGGCTATTTATCGGTTATATCTATGAAATTAGTATGTAAATAAAATGTAATCTTTCCTCTTTCTAATATCATTTTTTTTCTTGTACGATGATTAGTTTTGTTACCGGTTGCTTTGAATTATGTAACTATTTTAATGACAAATGTGTTTTGTTCCGCGTTTTTTCAACAACAAATTTTAGTCCTATTTCTTAACGTTTGTGCAGTTAACGATATTAATTATTCAACTTTGAAAAATCATTCTATCTTATAAAAGAAAGGTTATTCTTCAATTTGGTGGGTGAAGTATAGAATTTTAAATTAATTTTCATGTAAAATTTCCAAGTTGAAAACTTTAGTGAATAAAATATAAAAATTTTATTAAAAAAAACTTGTCATTTATACCATTATATAAAGCAGGGTTTACCCAATAATAATCAATATTAATAATTAGAAAATCGTTACACATCGTGAACAGCTTGAATTTAAAAAGTGCCTGTGTTTTGAACATTTTGTCATTTTCCCAAGCAAAGTTGAACACACCGAACTGAAATTCAACTCCATCCTGCCAGACGAATATCAATAGCGAGCTATGAGCTATAATGGAGATTTCAGTTTCTAGGTAAGTTGAATGTTTTTTATTACTTATTTTAATTATATAATATTGGTATAACATACTTATTCTGTGTTTTGTTGAAACCGTTTAGTTACCACCAGACATTTATTGTTCGTTTAACTTTTACATTTCGTGGTTGAAGATATTGTATTATATTTTTTCTAATTGAGATTTGAACAATCAAATATATATATATATTAGTAAAAAGTTTCCACTGTATAGAATGCATTTAAATTTTGTAATTTGAAACGGTTTTTGAAACCAGTAAAATGTAGAGGCTTTTTTTTAAATAAACATATTATTTATTTAAAAATTCAAATTTTTGATTCACACAGGAATCTTTATCAAGATAATAGACAATATTTCTTTTTCTTCCTTTTTTTTTTTTAAACGACATGGTGTTGATTCCTGTGTGTCGAAAATTTGAATTTAAATAAACGTTTATTTAAAAAAAGCCTCTGCATTCTACTGGTTTCAAAAACCGTTTCAAATTACAAAATTTAAATGCATTCTATACAGTGGAAACTTTTTACTAATACTTATAACGTGTGACCATATTTTTGAAGATGAATTCACAAAAATTGAGTTGAGAGAGGGGAGGCTAGAATTGGTGGCAATCTTTAAAGATGGCACTCGTTGACCCCTTTCTGCAACGCTAATTTTGGTAAACTTTTTTTTTATCTGAAAGAGGTTATTCATGCCCAATATCCAAGTTAAAAACCTTTGTGCGCAATTTGTTTGAGGTTCAGCTAAAAATTCAGCTAGATTGACTGGACTAATAGGCAAGATATCAGGTTCATAGAACAGTTCTTTAAAACAAATTCATGAACTATTTTGAGATTCTTTTTTGGCATTTCTTTAATATTTCTTTTTTGATAAGAGAATTGTAAATTTTTTAATTTCAGGTTTTTGCAAACTTTTTCCAGATATGAAGGTGGAACAGCCAAGATTGATAGGACAAATTAAACAGACCTTTACGACAGCTAAAGTAATTTTTTTCTACCAAAGAAGAAGCTGAATTGAAAATCTTTTTTAGATGCTTCATATGATTCCTATTTTGTAGTTTTTCACTCTCTGCAATTGGAATCTCATTTCAAAAACTGGAAGATGCAGCACTATTCAAAAGTGTTCCTAATGACACCACTGACAAATGGGGCAGTTCTTAAAACTTTATTATTATTCAACTAAAAAACATTTAACATTTAACATAATGGTAATGTGACTGAATCATCTGTCTGCAAATTATAATGAAAAATATTTGTTTGCTATAGTAAATAAACTTTCAAAAGAACATTAAAAAAATACAGGGCTATAAAAAAAACTGAAAGACTGCAACAGTTTTTAATGTCTTCATTTCAGGAGTGAGCATCTCAAGAAAATAACTCCAGATTGTTCTTCTCAGGATAAACCTCCTAATTTAGCCACTCCAGAACATTAGATCCTTCCTAACCAAAAGAAAGATCCAGGTTGTCCTCGATGGCCATTCATCTAAGCAACATGACATAAATGCTGGTGTATCCCAGGGATCTATCCTTGGACCTTTATCGTTCCTGATTTTCATAAATGACCTCCCTGATGACATTGAGTCTGAGATAGGTATATTTGCTGATGACACCATGCTTTACTCTCGTCATGTGGGCAAAACGGACGTGATCATATCCGAGTCAATGACTGAATCTTTAGAAAATGACCTCCAGGCTGTAGTGGATTGGAGTAATAAATGGTTGGTAACTTTTAATGCTGCAAAGACAAAGCTCCTTTCCTTCAATAACTACAAGAAACCTCTCCAACCACCGATTGTCATGGCAAATAACACCCTACCTGAGAGTTCAACATTCAAACTTCTCGACCTAACATTCATAGATAACATGAATTTGAACAAATACATTAAAGACATGGCCAAGGCTGCTGCAAAGAAGGTGGGCTTCCTCTACCGTGCCAGTAAATTTCTCACACCTGACATTATCCTATATCTCTACAAAGCCACTATCCGCCCATTTATGGAGTATTGTTGCCAGATCTGGGCTGGTGCATCATCCACTGGTCTCTCCGTCTTAGACAATGTCCAAAAAAGAGTATCTAATCTAATAGGTCCCTCACTCCAGCCCCTGTCCCATCACCGTAATGTTGCATTTTTGTGCTTGTTTTACAAATACTTCAATGGATTGTGCTCCGATGAACTGGCTGCTTTAGTGCCCCCCCCCCTCCCAGACGTAAATACAATAGACCAACTCGACAATCAGCTAAATCCCATGCATTCAATGTGGAGGTCCCCAGATGCCGGAAAGCCTTCTACTCTAATAGCTTCTCTTTCTTCGTGCTGCCAGCCTCTGAAACTCCCTCCCTGCTCCCTGTTTCCCAGACTGTACCGACATGCAGAGGTTTTAAACTAATGTAAACAGACATCTAGTTACACAGCTCCCAATCCAGGATGATACCCCAAACCTACACCCTAATTCTCAGTAGCCCCTTATGTTTACAGTGGACGCTTGCCTTGTTTGGGGTGAAATATATTAAAAGAAAGAAAAAAAACCCAAAAAAAACAACCATCCATTGCTGCTAAAATGATGACGACACTTGAACAATCCCTTAAAGAATCCAGGATCAGCTCTTCAATATGGGCATTAATTTCCAAGCAACAAGAGAACAGTATAAAATGGCTTCTCAGAAAATATCTACCCTAAGCAAGGATAATGTTCAACTCAAAATATCAAGAGCAAGGCTTCTAAAGAAACTTTCTAAACTTAATAAATCAGTTAAGAGACAGACAAATGTAATTCAAAGCAAGACGTACAAAAAGAAAAATTATAATTTGAAAAAATATAATCGCAAAATACTTGCAGAAAATAAAGAACTATGAAAAAAAAATTCAAATTCTTGGAGAATGAGAGACTAAAATTGAACAAGGAAAAAGTATCTTTGCAAAAGACAACGTTTTTGGGCAAAAAAATTCATGACTTATTTGAACCTGTATCGGAGGAAAAAAAAATCACAATAATCAGGAACAAGATTTTCAATTGCTTCACTGACAAAGTCCGGCTGATCGCTATAGGTCTTCAAGAAATTTATAATAAGCTTTTGTTTAAAATTTGACTGCTGATTTCTTTTCTATAATAGATTTCCAGGTTTCGATGGCAATCCCTTTTTATTTTTTTTAAATGCCGAAAGTTGGATAACTCTGCAAAATCTTCCAATATTAGAAAGAAAACAACCTTTTTTTTTAATTCCTCATCCTAAAATTAATCCAAGTATAAAAGTTTCAGGCATCTTTAATGGGTAACTTTTTACAAAAAGTTCGGTAAGGTGTACATTTGACCCATTTTTCTGTCCAACTGCCAAATTGGGCTTCGGGCCATGTTTACATGCTACAAACAAGAGGTGTTTATGGATGTACTAATGGGAAGATTTTTTAGCTTAATCTGTATGATGTTATGAATCATAATAAGTTGCAATTGGTTAGCTGTTAAAATAAAACATATATGAACAGTGAAAGTTGCTCTTCTGTATCGTTTCCGCACAATTTTTGTGACGGCATGTGATTGTCACGAATGTTCAAGACTGGGTATATCTAAGAATTATTAATTCCATCTATATAATCTTTCTTTTAATGAACTATGGCATTATATTTATAAAGAGATTTTACTTTTATCTTCAGTTATCACTGATTAAGTTAACCTTTTGTTCAGTATCACACAAAACACAATGTCCGACCAACTTTGAATGGCCATAACTCGGGTACTAATTGAGATACAAAGACAAATTTGGTATTTTCTTTTTAAACTTGCAACACTATATATGCATACCTAAAAAGTTTTTTGGTATATTAAAAAAAAATCAGTTTGGAATACCTACTTGCAACCATATCGACAACGTTGAAGAACTTATCTGAGTCCCCAAGGCAGTCCAACAGCATTGGGACATTATGTATCAGTTCGTACATTTCCAATAGACAGCAACGGGTAGAGGAGGAGCGGGTGCTGTATGGCTAACAGATTGCCATCCATATTTACTTAGCCAAGCTTTGCACTCTGAGCACAACTTCATAGTCCTCTGAAACTGAAGGGTGCCAATGAATCACCGTGAAATTATAATGGAGACACCCATTGCAAGGATGTAAAAGAGAGAGGGCTGCGTGTGTGTTTTGTGCTAGAGTGCAGAGACAAGAGGCGATGTTAACCTCACCAACATCAGCAGAAGAATGAAATGCGCATGTGTCATTGAACCAGACTAAGGCTGACAGTGCGGAAGATATGAGAGGTTTTGTCAAACCTATAAAAACAGGGTCATTATTGGTGAGAGGCAGTTTGTTTTTCATCCGGATGGTTAAGATGGAAACTGTTAAGATGGGCGTACGAACAGTGTGACTTAAGAGAATAGATTTTTTGATGTGACTGTTGCTTACACCTTTCACAATTATTGAATGACTATGCTAAATAAGACAGATCCAAATATCCAATGTTTTAATGGAAGGCATGTGAATTAAGGAAGAAGAAGCTGATTCTAAGTGCAAGTAATATGGATGAAACCTGAGGAAAAATCTGGGATCACTTTGTGTGCGTGCCTTGCTTATAAGAAAAAGAAATGAAGACACGAGTAAAGAGGGCAAGCCAGCTCAGCCTCGAATGCTAACTTCTTTCTCATCCCTGCCTTAAACTGAAGAAGTCTGACTATAAAATTGTAAAGATATACAAAAGAAATCACAGTAAAATAAATAACAAATATGCAACACTTTTAATTTTGGTTTAAACCCATCAAAATAGGATTTTATTGTAACTTAATATCACTTTAAAAATAAATAGAAAAATATTAAAAGAGAGTTTATTAATGAAGAGGCATTTTTGCTTTATTGAAATTTTTTGCTGAAGAAGATAAATTGTCTGATAAAATTATTCCAATTTTTTATTATTGCAGATGAAAAGAAAAAATGTTTTTGTTAGACAAACAGAAAATGAATTCTGTTTAAATGTGATAAAAATGTTTACGTTTGACGTGAGTCGGCCTTTCTTCTCTTTTCAATAAACATAAGTTAAAATAATTTTCTATTAATCTAATGATCAGCAGATAAACTTGACACAAAAAATATTTGGTTAACATTAACTTTAGGAGAATCCTGAAAGATTTAAAAACAGCTTGTTGCAAGGAAATTTATATTTACTGTTTTTTTGAAAAACAAAATAAAAAACGGTAAGTTATAACAAGTTGAATCATAAACATTAAATGGTGGGAAATACCTTTCCACATTGGATTTTTTTCTACAAATTTTGTTTTAATTAGACGGTGAACATTATTTTCCTTGTAACATATCAAGAACAGACTTATTTTTATTAACTCAATATTTCAGCACAACCTTTTTAAATAATACTTTGTTAAAAGTTCAGGCATTATACACTGAAAATTTGAAATAAAAATTCAGCAGAAATACTACAAATATTTTAATTAGAGAATCTATTAAAGATGATATCTAGAAATGTATAAGTATGGATGTGGACTGACTTCTTGGAAATGGACTGTTTAAAAATGTGGGTTTTTTTAACCCTGAAAATGCAGAATTCAAGAATGAACCTCTCTACATCAAATAATATTAAGCTGTTCAAATATACAGCTTTCACCGGCATCAAATTGAGAGAAACACCTTTAACTCTTCCAATGATAAGAAAAATATTCATCTTTTATTTAAGTTATTATTCAAAAAGAACATTGGTAGCAAATTTACAATTATTATAGTGTGGAATTTATAAATAAAGCATTTTGAAAGGAATCAGTTATTTCAAAACTATAAAATTGAGATTTCTTTACTTCTCTTTGTCATTGCATAGTATTAAGTAGAAAAAAAAACAATCCTGAATGCATGTAGCTTTTAAACGAATATAAAACTAAAAATAAATGAAGCCAACAATATTTTAAAATAAGTAAACAGTAATCAGATAGAAAATGAGAATGAACGAAAATACTGTTATTATTGAACTGTGTTTTATAGAAGTTTCCTCACCAACGCCATCTAGTGGTGACGCAACAAATAATTTGTTAACCAATCTTATTAATTTACATTTTTGGTATGCATTTAGTTTATCCCCGGCAATTTGTACTGTCCATCTGGGTTTTTGAATCATCATCAAACGAACCCAGAAATTGGTTCATATTGATATCATCGGCACCATAATCAAGTGTAGGTGACAGATTACCAAATGTGAAATCCATACTGCTGTAAAAAGAAAGAAAAGACAAAAATGAATTAAAGAAAAAATGATTAAATGAAGTTTTTTCATTTAACACAGCATTTCAAAGCATGTTTACAGTTTTGGAATATTGAAATGCAATACATTTCGAAAAATAAAACTGGGCAAACAAGAAAATAAGAAACAACAGTCAGATCATAATGATACATATTGTAATACATGTAAGAAACCAAACGAAAACTGATTTTTTAATGGAATATATTTTTATCCCAATGTTTTCATTGTGAAAATACAAACAGAAAAATGATCTCTGTATGGCAATTAGAAAATAAAAACAATACAATTTTTCAGATTTCTTTTTTAGATGAGGATTGATAATTTTTATTATTCGAATTACTATTCTCATCTTCGATATTATATTCATGTTTCGACCAATGTAACTTCTGACCTTCTTTTGGTGTATCTCTTTGAATTTGAAGAAATTTTTAAAAAATAAGGGTATATTTTTCAGTTCCACGGCACATCTCACTAGGTGGAGGCCTTAAATAAAATGTCTCGAAAAGAAAGTGTTGATTGATTGATTTGTTTTACAGCATATCAACCTCTTGTGGGTCATTTAATGCCGAAACATTAGTTGTAGTATGAGAGTTAAATGTTACAAACGTTTCAGAGGAAAATTTCGACTATATCTTGTTATATAGCTTTGTTGCTCTTAGAAATTTAAAAATTTTATTCGGGTCAACTTTGTTGAAGATTTCCTTCAGGTTATTTTCTTGGTAGTGTCTCAGTCGGATCTGTTTAAAGTCTATACAGCTTACCAGTATATGATGCACTGTGTAGGGTTCTTGGCATGATATGCAAATTGGTGCTTTTTCTCCCTTCAGCAAGTACGAGTGGGTGGCATAGGGGTGTCCTATTCTGAGTCTAGTTATTGTCACCTTTTCTCTTCTCTACATCCTTGTATTGGTGTCTCTTATTCCGATGGTCTGTGTCACTTGGTATAATTTATTTTATATACAGGAGTTCCATGATTCCTGCCACTTTTTGAGAATATATGTATTAGTTTTTGGTTTTAAGTCCGTATAAGGGATTTTTTCTGTTGTGGGGTTTAGTTGTAATGACTCTTTTGCAGCTTTATCAGCTTTTTCATTCATGTGGATACCGATATGGCTTGGAATCTATCAGAAGATTATTTCTTTATTTACTGTTAGATCATTTATTCTATTCAGCAACTTTGTAATCAAGGGGTTTGTCATTTTTTTTTCCTTTATTGATATGAGCACTGATAAAGAGTCTGTAAATATCAGGTATTTTTTGTGTTCTTGGGATGCTATGATATTTAGTGCCAAGTCGATGGCAAATACTTCTGCACTATACACGGAAGCCCCATCTGGGAGTCTTTTCTTTAATTTAATTTTCTTATAGATGGCCGCGCATCCTATCCTATCTCCATCTTTTGATCCATCAATATATATTTGTAGGTGTTCTTTGTATCTATTTTGAATGTTGAGCAGTTCTTCATGGAAAGTTGAATTGGTTTTGGTTTTAGAGTGATTACTTAGTTTTAATATTATGGATGGTTGTTTAATCATCCAAGGTGGAGATTTTGATTTGATGGATTCATGAATTTTTGTTGTGTCTATTTGGGCTTCTGTGAGTTTTTTTTTAATGCGAAGGCTGTATGTTCGATAGTATTTTCTCTTTTGTTGAATAATTTTGTGTATTGTGGTTGGAAAACACATTGGTATGCAGGATTTGATGGGCATGATGAGAGTTTTAAGTAGTATAGTGCTAGTTTTTGTTTTCTTAATGACAATGGTGGTTCGTTAGCCTTTGTATATAGGCTTTCCACCGGGGAGGTTTTGAAGGCTCCTAAATCCAATTTTAATCCTTGGTGGTGTACTGCATTTAGTTCTTTTATATAAGACTTTCTGGCTGCTCCATATATATAGCATCCATAGTCGAGCTTAGATCTAACTAAGGATCGGTAGAGTTTTAGTAGTGTAGTTTTGTCAGCACCCCAGTCGGTGTGTGCCAGAACTTTGATTAATTGCATGGCCTTGTGGCATTTTGTTTTTAGATATTTTATGTGGGGTATAAAGGACAATTTTTTTATCATATATGATGCCCAGGTACTTGTGCTGATCAACAACTGGGATATTACTGTGGTTCAGTTTCAGTATGGGGTCATGATGGATCTTTCTGAGTTTACAGAAATGTATATATTTTGTTTTCTCCTTTGAGAATTTAAAACCGTTTTCTACGGCCCATTTGTTTATTTTATTTATACAGAGTTACAGTTCAACTGTGGGTATGTATTTTGATCGATAGCATATAAATAAATCATCCACGTATAGAGCACAGTCGATCCCAGTATTTATGTTTTTAATGATGTTATTAATCTTTATATTGAAAAGGGTGACAGACAGGATACTTCCTTGGGGTACACCCATTTCTTGTTCTTTTGGGACTGAAAGTATGTTGCCCATCCGCACTTGGAAGTGTCTATCATTTAAAAAGTTGCAGACGAACTCTGGCATTCTGCCTTTAAGTTCATGTAGGTCTCTTTTAATGCCATATTTCCATGTAGTGTCGTATGCCTTTTCAATGTCGAAGAAGATTGCTATCAGATGCTCCTTCCTGACAAATGCTTCCCTTACGAGTGTTTCAAGCCTAATTAGGTGGTCAATAGGGCTTCTACTTTTCCTGAATCCTGACTGATATTTTGTAATCAGGTGTTTAGTTTACAAATACCATGATAATCTCTCATTAACCATTCTTTCGAAAGTCTTACACAGGTAACTAGTGAGGGTAATGGGTCGATAATTTATTGGATCTGTATGGTCTTTTTTGGTTTTTGGTAGCTTGCTTCCAGTTTTTTGGAATATTGTTATTTCTCCATATTTCATTATAGATTTGTAATAGGTAGTTTTGGGATGGTTTTGGTAGATTTTTAAGAAACTGATAATGGATTTCAGGGCCAACAGCTGTATCATGAGATTTATGTATTGCTTCTTTTAATTCTTTTCTGTTGAACTTTTCTTCATTTTTTGACTTGAAGTTAATTTTTTTCTTTTCTTCATTTTGTTTTATTATTTGAAATTTTTTGTTTTGTTTTTTTGATGAGGAATTTGTTAAAAATTGTTCAGCTAGTTTGTTTGCAATGTTTTCCTTGTTGGTGATCTTTATGTTGTTGCAGATAAGATGTTTGATCGGGTCCTTGTTGTTCTTCCCTGATATTTTCCTGACCATCTCCCATACTTTTTTGGTTTTGGTGTTCACATTTATTTTTGATACATAGTTTTTTCATGTGTTCCATTTCGATTCTTTGATAATTTTTCATGCTTTTGCTCTGCTGTTTTTGTATATGTCCAAGTTTTCCTTTGTTGGGTTCTTTTTAAATTTTCTTAGGTTAACTCGTCGTTTTCTTACGGCTTTTTGGCATTCTTTGTTAAACCATGGTTTGTTAAATTTTGAGGAAGTGGAGCTTTTTGGTACGTTTTCCTTTGAAATGGTAAGAAGAGTATTGGTGAAATATGCCATATGTTCTTCAGTGTCGATGTTAGCTTCTGGTATTAATCTATATTGGCAAGAGTTTTGGAATTTTTCCCAGTTTGCTTTTTGAAGGTTCCAACAGGGTATTTTGTCATCTAGTTTTGGATTCTCGTTTTCCGCATGTGTCATCATGGGTTCTCCAGCTATAATCCATGTAAACGGTTGGGTCGCATATTGTTAAGTCTATTGCTGAGAGAGTACCTGTTGCTGGATGTAGGTATGTGTTCTCTTTATTATTGAGCAAACATAATTGGTTTTCGTTTAATATTGTTTCAATAATTCTACCTCTTTTGTTGTTTTTTACTACCCCATAACTCGTTATGAATGTTAAAATCCCCCATTAGTATGAAAGGTTTTGGTAGTTGTTGAATTAAAGCGTTTAGTTCTTTTTCATCCATTGTTTCATTTGGTGATATATATAGTGAACAAAAGGTTATTTCTTTGTGTAGTGTTGCAGTTATTGCAACTGCTTGCATATTTGTTTTCAAGTTTATTTTGCTGTATGGAATATTTTTATTGATATATAATGATGATCCACCAGTGGCTATGTTTGATTTTTTGTTGATGTAGTTGTATGATGAGTAATGTTTTATATTGATTGTGTCATTCTCTTTTAGGTTAGTTTCTTGTAGGCAGATTATAGCAGGGCAGAAAGTTTTGATGAGGAGTATTATTTCTTCAAAATTTATTTTTGTACCTCTTATTTTCCATTGTAATATTTTGTTTGCCATGAGGTTTTTATTTTATTTTTTTTGTTGTTCATTTTGTTCAAGAGTTTCTGGGCTTTCTTCTTTATCTTTCATCTATCTCCATCTCTGAGGAGTTTGTAGTTTTGTGTCTTGTTGGAGTTCGGGTTCTTGTTTGAGAGTGATTGAGTTGTGGTTGTACTGTTGTTAGTTTGGAGTCTTCTCTTCTTTTTTTGTCTTGTTTATTTGCTTTTGTTTTCTTGATTGTAGTTTCAATGGTCTGAGCCGTGGAATTTTCAGTTTCCGTCTTTTCAAGGGTTTGGAATCTGTTTTGCATAGTTATTGGTTGAGTTTCTTGTTTTTCAGCAGATTCTTTGTTTGATGTTTTTTCTTTGGTTGCTTTTTTCGTATCTTCTTGTACTTGAATTTCGCTATTTTATTTTTTATTTCTGTTTCAGGCATGTTTTTTCCTTTTGTATTTGGTTTTGCTGTTTGTTTTGATTTATTATTCATATTTGAATATAGTTCTTTCAGATTTTCTTGAAATTTTGGCCATTCGTTTTGGTCTAGTTCGACTAGTTTTTCGATAAATTTTCGATATTGGTCATTTGTTTCATTTTGTTGCCTTGATGGGCTTGTTTTTTGGGTTGCTTCTGCATATGTGTTGCTTTTTAAGTATGCTTCCACAATCTTCCTTGCTTCTGGGTATGATACATTTCTTTTATGTTTTACCTCTGTAATTTCTTTTTCTTTTTGGTAAATTTTACAAGTTTTGGAGTAGGCTGGGTGGTTTTCATTACAGTTTGGACATTTTTCGTCATTCTGGCATCCATCTACTGTATGGTTGGGGCCTTTTTCACTACATTCTCCACATATTTTAATTCTCCTACATACATCCTGGTGGTGCCCATACTTATGGCATTTGTGGCATCTTAGGGGTGTTGGGATGTATTGCTCTACTTTTTCAATGAGGTAGCCAATTTTTAGTTCTTTTGGAATTGTAGGGTTATCAAAAGTCAATATATAGGTATTAGTTTGTATAGTTTGACCATTTCTTTTTATGGTTATGTGTTTGTGGTCAATTACGCCTTGTTTTTTTTAAGCTGTTCTTATTTCATCTGTCGTCGCCAAGGATAATTCTTGGTTTCTTATAACTCCCTTAGAGGTGTTTAGTTTTCCATGTGGGAAAACTTTGCTTTTATAATTATAGAAATTATACATTTTCAATAAGTTTTGTACATCTTTATTGCTATTTACTTCGACAAGAAGATTTCCATTTCTAAGTTTTTTAATAGCCTTTAGGTTGCTCTTACCCGTGAGAACTTTTTCAATTAAAAATGGTGATAATCCGCTCATTTTTTTTCTTTCTAGAAGTTCTATTACTAGAAATCTTTGGTAATTTGTAGGAACGCTGTTTTTTGGAAGGTTGTATATTTTTTCGTCCTCTGAGCTTGAGATGTCCGAGACATCGGAGTGGTATCTTTTTAGGGTTTTGGGAAAAAAAGGATCCATGCGTTTTTTGTTTTTATTTTCATCACCCTTGCTCCCCACCCGCCTCGGAGTCCTTTGTGAGAAGTGTCGGGGGGGGGGGGGGGCCAATTCGCCCTGGCACCACAGAGATACAGGGATGATATACTTGATCTTGGTGAAACAATGAGCACCTGTCTTCCTTTAATTTTGCTTTTGGGACTTTTAAGAAAAATATCAGGGATGTTGCAGCCATGTCAATGTTTTATTCGCCATAACCAATTGACCCTCAGCCACCGCTTTCCACCATATTTTGGGGGTATTTATTAGTGGTTGTTAGTGGGGGTTGGAATAGGAATGTTAATTGTTGTGAGTAGATTGGTGTGGGTTTTATATGGTGGGGCTTGACGTAACCAGCCGATTGATTGGATCGGGACTCTCCAACCGCCCATCTAAGGGCCAAAGTGAAGTGTTGTAGTGTACATATCCACTACTTTCCCGGGTTATGAACTGCTCAGTCACCAGGATCCCGTCCTTAAGCATCACAGGTTGCCACCCACGGTAAACTGGTGGCCCCGTTAGGGGGTATATAAAAAAAAGATAGAGTGAGAGAGAAAAAAGGTGAATTGTTGTTTTTGTTTTTTGCTTTGCAGAACATGATTGAGTTTTGCAAAGAGAAGAAAAGAAAGTGTACATTTCAACCTACTTGTTGAAATCCAAACAGTAGTATAAGGGAATTATATGTTGAACTTGTTAACTCCCGACATAATGTTAAAAATGGGTATAGCATCAACAAGAATATCAACAAACACACAACGTCAACAAAGCCAAAAGCGTCCGAAAAAAGACTGACATGTTAATTTGTCGCAGATTAATAGAATTCACAGAAAAAGCTTTTACATCTATTCAATCTAAACCCTGCTAAGAAAGAATTCATATAATAACAGTGAAAAGAATACATAGACACAAATGTATAGGAAAGAAAAGGGGCAAAAAGAAAAACCAATCAAGTTATTTTTATTACAAAGAAAAAGTATGCATACAAAATTTTCCACAAAAATCCTGTTGATTTCATTTTGTTACTTAAATAAATCATATTTATTCAAAAGCCTTGGATTTGTTGTCAGTCACTATTTGGTTGTTGTCCACATAAATATTCAAACCAGAGTAAAAACGTATATTTATTTTTTAACAGGAATTATTATTGGTCCCATTTGCACTGTGTTGATTAATAAAGTGTTTACTCACAACTAACCCTAACATCTGTATTTGCTGTCATAGAGAAAACCTGTATTTGCGCCACAGTTTTCGATAAGAAAAAAAACAGATATGACTATCTGTCAAAAAACTTGTATGTGAGAAGTTTAATTTCAGAAATCCTTCTATTTTCAACAAACACATACAACTGCGTCCTCTTTTGAAATTGGACAGGTAAGCCACTGATAAATGCATCGATGAAGTTTCAGATATAATCATAGACAACTTATTACTCGTAGACATTTCTTGTGTATAACAAGTGTTTACACACATTGTAAGCGAGTAGAAAAGTATAGAGTTGTTAACTATCACGAGAAATCAAAAACTATCAAGCCTTCACATTTGTTTTAATGGATTCTGGAAAACACGACTAAATCTCTCCACCAAATTAGTGATGACTGTTTCGGTGATAGAACATGTGCTAAATGATAGTGAAACATCTGGTCAGAGGTTAGGGTTAGGGTTATATATTGGAGTTTTTCTTTCTTCTGGATTAGTTACACTAGCAAGACTTGAGAGTCTACCCTACTATTTCGCACATAGCTGAAGGGAGGACATGAATTCATACCTTCCCCAAAAAATATTAGTGAAAATGATGGAACAGCACCAAGAGAACTAAAATACGATACCACTGCCATTGTGGCACGGCTGGTTGTCACTTTGCACATGTTCTCAAGTAATTATTATCACGGCATCAGACGAGGTCTGTAATCATCTTCATTCCGTGTGTCCTGTCTGGAATTTTGGTGTACGGCCCTAGTAATGTGTCTAGCTCACTTGTGTAAAAGGGTTCTTATCCAAATGAAAGGGCAACATTGTGTTGTTAACAACTTTTAATATTTTCTTGGCATAATCTATGGAGTTTGTATTTTAGAACATTGGAAGTAATTTTCCCATTTCACCAACTTCCGCTTGTCTTCCCAGCTCAGAGATCAGAACCTCATTGACCAAGTGGCCAACTGAATTCCTCCTTTCTCTAAAGTTCAGCTACTTTATCATCTGTGTTTAATTATCTCACTCCAAAATCTCTAGTACCTCTTGACATTTCAGCTGACATCAAAGGAAATGGTATCAGCATGACTATATTTTAAATATATAGAAATATATCCTAGTGGGCATGGCTATCTGAAGTCGACATTACCCTTTTTAGAAAGAATTGTCTCCTCTCCCTCTGGCTTGTATTTTCCAAAGGATCTTAAAAGACAGGGAGGTTACATCCTTGCATACAAATGCAGCCAAAAGATATGCACGTGAGCACGTCAATTACACTATTTTACCCCATTGTCAGATGAAAGGATTACACAAGGATTAGAATGCTGTTTCACATGTAAGCATGACCGACTAATGGAGTTGCTTCTGTTGAATATCGGGGGCTGGTGTATGGGAAATGGCACCCGGCAGAAATAAAACCTACTTGACACAGACATGCACCTGGCTAGAAGAAACCAAACACAGTTGATTGAGATGGAAACAAAACTCTTCAGAAAGTGAAATATCTCGGGTTTGATTGAGATGGAAACAAAACTCTTCAGAAAGTGAAATATCTCGGGTTTGATTGAGATGGAAACAAAACTCTTCAGAAAGTGAAATATCTCGGGTTTGATTGAGATGGAAACAAAACTCTTCAGAAAGTGAAATATCCTGGGTTTGATGCAAAAAAACACCTGCAAAGGTCATCTGCCGAAACGAATACACCCGTCGCTAAATAAACGCCTTAGGCATGTGGCTACATTGACAGCAAAAGTGAATTCCTAGAATAGGCGTTTACAGGTGAATGTTTGGGCGTCCAAAAGATGTTATAAACTAGACCAAATTGAGATCGACAGTCGACTGACTACCGAGTTTGAGAGATCAACCTCTGTCAATTCCCGTGCTTTCTCCATCTCTCTTACTTGCCACCCCCAAACAATAAAAATATCTCATTGTATTTTTATACATCAGCGTTTGTCATCATTCTTTTATTGTTCGGTGGTGGTGAAGAACGAGTGGGGATGAGTAAGTAAGAGGGGTGGAGAAATACAACACGTTTACAGATGTGGGTTTGTATCTAAAATCAGATTCATTTTCTTTTTAAATGAATAAAAAAGGTAGGAAAATTAAACTTACTTATCTAAACTTAAATTGCTGTTTGGTGAATAAGCCTCAAACAGGTTGGATGTTTCAGCATTTGCAACCCTGTGAAAGAAAAGAGAATCATGTAAGTATAAGAAAAGGTGGCGAAATGAGGAGACAGACATCAACTGAAACCGGCACAGTTATGTGTTCTCGGAGTGCTTGTCTTCTGGTACATCTATGAAAGGCAATGTTGATAGGTCTTTGTTCGAGGAACACATATTTTGTGGTATTTAAGTGAGTCGCAAATAAACTTTCAGAATAAACTAGCTCTACTAGCTTCCCGGAAATCTTTTGACTCATTTTTGTTCAACTTTTCTTAACTATGGTGTTTTTTGTTCTTTTAATTTTTTTTTAAATAGGATTTTGAAAGTTAAATTTAATTCTAACAATATCATTTGGTTATTACATTATTAATTGAATCAAATTGTTATAAAACTAGAATTGTTGTCAAGGTAATGTTATTTGAATCTCTATTCATAAAAATATTGCATGTAAATAGGTTTCAAAACTTTTGATATTTTAATACATAAGAATGTGAAAGCCCATTTACATAACTTTCTATTCAATAATTTAAATTCCTTTCAAATTTCAGAGTCATAAAGTAATTCATTTTTTTTTTTACTATTAACAAAAGTATAAAATGGCGGATTTGTTTACAAAGAAATTAAATAATCAATACTAAATAGAAAAATAATAATATGTTAGTCACATCGGAGCTAGAAATACGGACATGAGAAGTGGTGAAATAATTTTATTAATATAGATTCCTCCTCAGATTAAAGGGTTTCTTTTATCATTGTCCAGAATTACTCGGTGTTTGTTTTTTTTAATTGAAAAAAAAAAAAATAGTTAAAATTCAAAACAAAAAACACGATTTAAGAATATATTTTTTGGAGAATTAAAAAAATTTTTTTTTATTATTTGAGTTTGCAGGTTTGGAGATTTCATATGAAGTGTAATGAATGGTTGTTAAACGAAATCTGAGCATTAGAAATTCACAGTTGTCATTCAAAGAAATTTCATCAGAGCCAATTTTAAAATGTGTATTTTGCGATGAAAGGAAATTGTTTTCTAATGAAAAAAAAAAATCTCTCCTTTTCTTAACTAGCAAAATGGATAATTTGCAGTGGATACGAGAAAGAGGAAATAGGATCGTAAGGGAATACATTTTTAGTGTCCAACATGAAATATTCAAACATAAAAAATAAAAAAAATTGATTATTCTGAAAAGTAATGCCCAATTTGTGACCAATTCGTTTTTCATGGGAGAAAATTGAAGTGCATCTGTGTGATGCATATAGTTTTGTGTGCCTTTTTAGACGTGTTCTCTGTCAGCAGCATCTTACAACATTTTATCACAATTTGAGTGTTTTTGTTAGAGTGGGATTAGAGGAGAGAAACACTCTCTGAGTACTTTCTACTTTTATAGTATACAAGTAGTAACCTACCCGCCATCAGGCAGCTATTAATCTAGCTCTAAGAAACATATTTTCAGAAGAGTTTTGGTAATTAATCCTTTCTTTATTGAATCACTTTAATTAATTACTTAATATCGACAAAACTATTGCATTTATATAGAAAATAAGACAATAAAATTACAAATGAATAACAAAACAATCTCTATAATAAAGTAAAGTCGATTTTCCCCTCCATATTAAGACATAATAGCTCTGTAAACACAAGCAACACATAGAATTCTGCTATGGTAACACTTTATGCCAATAATTGATGAATGATTTCGGAAAATATTGGTCTATTTCGTTCAATTTAAGAAATTTCTACATTAATTTCAGTTGGCCTAATGCTTTTAAAAGTTATTCATATTTTACTCACACGCAAAAATCTACTACTACTTTACACCGGGCATTAATCTTCATAGGATACTTTTTCTTGCTACGACCGTCATTATTTCTTTTTTTCATTTCTTGCTTTTGTCTGTCTATATATGTAGCCTTGCATATGTACCGATTCTTCCCATGTTGCTTACTAAGTCTCTCTCTATCTCTCACGATTCCACAAGAGGTAAAACAATAAAAAACAATAAAAAACAAATAAGAATAGCTTATCTCAGAAATATTGTAAAATATGATTAATAGGAATGTTGAATTTTAAGTGAGAAAATGGTGTTGGCCAAAATGCGCATCTTGATTGTCTAGTTGATCACAAGAATTGCTCACCCTTGAATATGATCCTTCAGCATTGTGGGCACGTAACCATGGGCCAGCATTTTGTCTTGCTTATCTGAAAAGGAATTAAACAGTTCTTTATAAACATTGTCAAAATCAATAAAAACAATTACAGAAAAAAGAATCATGGGGGGAGGCCTCCTCACTTTTTGGCTTGTGTCCCCCCCCCCCACACACACACTTTTTAACGAGTATTGTATTATTTTGTAACCGCATTTTTTTCATTAATAGGTAGTACTCAGTCAATCATGCTTGGTTTTAAAGGACTCTTTTATTGGCAAGACAAAATTATTGCATTATCTTGGCATATATTAGGTATCCCAAACCGAAATTTTATTTTCATTATATCTAAAAACGTTTTAATGCAGACACATAGATTTTTGCAAAACATAAACAATGGTACCAAATTTATTTTGGTAGCTCAATTAGCCACCAAGTTATGATAATTCAAAGTTGTTCGGAAATTAGAAAATTTTGCATCTTGTGTGCTATTGGTTGCATGCTTCAAACAGATGAAAAATCTTTACAAATGTAATGTCATCTTGTGCTAAATGAAAATTAAGACTAATGGAAGCAATAATTATCAGATCAAACCAGTCTAAACATTGGGCAAAATACCATTACCCCCTCCGAAGAAAGCGCAAAGATTACATGGAAGGGCAACTTTGACTGTTCATTATAAGTTTCAGTTCAACAGTTAACGCATTGAATCTTCTTAATATGATTCATAGCACATTAGAGCTCAAGCTAAATTATTCTTTTAATAGTAAATCAATAAAAAAACTCATATTTAGATTTTGTAAAAACAGACGGAAACACAATTTGATAATAGGGCAAAAAAGGTTAAAAAAACACTAAAAAGTATACGCTGTTGAACTTGCTGTAAAAAAGTATCCATTGGAGTACCTCCAATGGATACTTTTTTATCCAAGTAAACTTGCAAAGTTTCAAGCTTGTACCAAGCTTGAAACTTTGCAAGTTTACTAATTTTGGGATGAGGAATTCAAAAAATTATTTGTCTTCAATACTTTTTGTCATAGATATATTTTAACTTGAGTGAATTCATGCAGTTTTCAACTCACTAAAAAAGACTCACAGCTAAATTTAAGTTTTAGAAAAGTTTTTTTTCTTTTTTCAAGCAAATCTTTATTTTAAAGCTTTAAACTTAAAAAAAAAAAAATTAAATGTTTATCTCACCTAAAGGAATATATTTTCTAGGCAGATTTAATGGACCCACTGCAGTTCTTCTCAGTGATTTGCAGTCAGAATTTCTTTATAGGCTTATCTATAGCAAATACATCTAAAACATTCCAAATCCTACCATCATTTGATATTGGCATTACATCTAAATCCCATCTATAAACAAATGTTGACTCCACCTGTGCAATATCCTCTGACAAAGGCCATCGAAAATAATCATGTCTACCTTTGGTTGGAGCTAAAAATGTTATTACAGCACTGGATGAAGATGTAATATCGATGACTTGGCCAATGTAGAAGTTGGTGTCATCGTATACAGCAACCGATTGTCCTTGGCGCTCGTAAGTGAAAACTGGAGATTCTTCTTCATCACAACTGCTGGAGTTATCTGAATGCTCAGCAGATTTACTGAGTGATTTTTCTTCTTTTGTTGCTTTTGATGGAGATGAATCGACTGATCTTATTCTTGCCAAATAGTCATATAGAGAAGCTTCCAGCTGAACTTTATTACCACTGGTGTTGATCACCTTGATATATCTCAAATGCTTCTGGTCTATCCGTAAAAGGAAAGTTCTTGAAAAATAAAAATCTATTAATTCTCCACCAACTGCCAACTGCCTTCTGCACCTCTTTCTTTCTCCACTTCACTTTGCTCACTGAGCAACTAACACTCTTCAAAAAACAGTACAGTTTTTATACTGTTAAATCCACCCCTATACAAATTGACTCACCACTAGAGCCATCCAGCGGTTAGAGACTCAAAACAGCCAATCTGCAAAGGGGGGGATAACTCAAATGGCACTAAACCACACCCCTATGCAAATTGACTCCCCACCAGAGCCATCTAGTGGTTAGAGACTCCAAACAGTCAATTTGCAAAGGGGGATAACTCAAATGGCGCTTAACCAGTGCTTACAAGCCACCTCCTACCACCAGTTGTATTGCTTTAACGGACTTCACAGGACCACCATGCTCTATAACAGAGTTGATGATTCTGTTTCTCAGCAGCTACTTGACACTCTTTTTCCTTTTTCTGCGTTTCATTTTTTTTATAATTCTTTCTTGGATACGGAGCTTCACAAGGACTTCTTGTTGTCTTTGTCGCAGATGTTTTGCATTTTTCCTTGAGATGCTAAGAATAGATTGCCGCTTAGTTGATGATGCTACTTCCAGCCAAGCTGTCAACCAGTTGCGCTTGAGCATGTTTGAGAATGATCGATTGTGTAGCGATGCATCTCGTTTAAAAATATCATCCTTAGTTTTCTCATCGCAGTATAGGAAGTAGATATCACTCAACTCCTCAAATAGATTCATGGTTGTAGAGAGCAGGGTATCAGAATCCTCTGAAGCAACCTCCGTAAAGCCCAAACTGACCATCACTCAATGTCACCTGCTGACCGAGATATCTGTTTTTGCTGACTAGTCCCATCTGTATGGAGTGTGACACTTGGTGATTGCAGGATCATTTTTGTAGCATGAAGCTTAATGATGAAATGAGATTCATCACTGATATTTGTTGATGTGGATATTGAGGGAAGATCATCTAGCTTTTCTTCAAAAAGGTTGCGGCCAACAATGTCAATTACTTTAGCACATTTTGATGCAGAAATACCTGATTCCTGCAGGCCTATAATAGTCATCCTGACATTATCATTAAAGCAGTTGCACAAACTGTCCCTACTCTAACCTTTTTGTTTTCTTCTTCCTTTATGGAAGTCTGTCTTCTTCCTCAACTTCTTGCACTTCCTTTTCAAAACACTTGTTGTTTTCTGAAGTGATACCTTTTCAGCTTTACCTGCTTCTCTTTCAAGGAGCCGACTTGTTTTTTAAGCTCATTATTTACACTCAGCCTCTTCTTGTTCATTTGTTTTAACATACAATTTATTTTATACAATTGACTCTTAGTCATCTTTTTCTGTCTATCAATGGATTGTTTGGAGACTTCCATGCGCAATCTGGCAATCACGTTCTTAACATGAACATTCTTATTTAGAAAAAGTTTCATATTTCGCTGTCAATGATCGAAATGTAATTTTCAGATCAGACAGCTCATCCTGATATTTTTTGACGGATTCTTCCAGTGCATTAATTTTTGAAGCAGATAGGCGTTCAATAGTGGCTGAATTATTGGATTCCTCTGAAGATTTGACCTGGGAAGATAGGCTCTTGGAAGGGTGAAGTCAAAAACTGCTGCAGTTCTTGAGGCCTTCGTGTCTTGTTTTACCGTTTTGACTGATTCTTTTCTACCAGGTTTTTTAAATGTTTTTTATCGTAATTGGACGACAGAAATCGATTTATCTACATAGCCATCATACTGAACTTGAAATTCTTCTTCATTAAGGAATTCTGGAGATGAATATATTCATTAATCAACTCATTTGATCCTTTGGCAGCTAAAGAATCTAAATTAAAAAAAATAATAATTTACTGAAGTTAATAATAATACTGTTAATGATAGGCGCTCAGTAAATTATTTTTACGCACATGTGCTACTAACAAAATATGTTTCTTTAGCTTTTTTTTTTAAATTACAAACGCAACCAGTATAATTAAAAAAATAATAATTTACCGAAGTTAATAATACTACCTTAAAAAGATACTTGTTTGTGAAAATTATTTTCAACGAACATGTTTTAAATTGATGCACAGAAGTTCAACTAACAAATATATTCTTCAATTTATCATTTTAAACATAAACAATAAAAGACTTCAAGCAACTTTTAAATAAACAAAATAAAATATAAAAATAATTAAAGTTACCTAAAATCTTTGATATATCCATCAGCAGCAGTCGTTTTGTTAGTGTTGCGATTTTTTAATAGCAATCTTGATGTATGGAGCTCATAGATGATTGAATTTCTTTTGGATTTTATTCACTAAAGTTTTCAACTCTGATTTATTTTATGAAATGCAACGTAAAACCCTATGTTAAGCCCACCAGATTAACAAGTGTCCTTCTTTCTTTCAGATGGGGCTATTTTTATATTCATAGTGACACAAAATTTTGTGCGCAACAAATTTGAAAAACACATTTTTTTTCACATAAAAATAAAACGTCCATCACTGAAAATAGTGCCCTAACTTGAAGTGGTTTGGAAAAAAAACTATTAATGAGACAAGAGAAAGAATTGTATCTTTATAAAGAGAAAAGATTACATTTGCCAAATTTGATCAAAATAACCCCAAAAATACATGAGATATCGCAAGTTGAAATTGTAGAAATTTCACTTTTTTTTTTTTTTACATATTTCGCCAGAAAATCAGCCCAGTTTGGGATACCTACATATAGGGTAAAGTGGGTGAATGATGTCTAGAGGAATGCCGTCCATTTTAATTTTACGCATGGTCTTAGCACATGAGTCGAATCAGGTTGTGATAGACTTCATGTGTTTAATTTGATCTAATTAGCTTATCTATTAATTAATTGTTGGTCTTATATTGCAATCATTACAATATAAAACCAACAATCAATTTTATTTAAAATTTGGGTGAAAACCAAGCGAAATAGGTGAATTTTTGTCAAAGGTCCATATTTTATAGGTATATCCACAAACTTTAATTTTCTTCTCAAAAAAATCGACACCCTGAAGCAAGACATGCGAAACTTCAATTAAACTGATTTGTTTTCTAAAATTCTTGATGTGCATTCATGCAAAAAGAGATTAGAAAAAAATCAGACATAAAAATTACAAATAATTTTAAAAAGTTGTTTACATTTCGGTGACCTACTTTCGTAACGTGTCGCGTAGCATTTAACATTGAAAATCACAAAAAGCAAAAAATATCGAATTTGCTGAAATTAAAAAAAAAAAATACTAAAAATCAACTATTTACTCAATTCTAATAAAATTTTCAACACTTCTGTAAAATATAACAATTTTTTGTTTAAATCATATTCCAACTCCTATAATATAATTTTTTTTAATTCCCCCCCCTCCTTTGTTTTAATTAAATACAATTGGCAATAATAAAAGGTGCTTTCAATCTGCATGGTTCAAGAGATATTCTTGGCTTCACTATCGAGTCGCCAATGACTCAGTTTTCTGCCACACATGTATGTTAGCTAATCATATAGACAAGAATCATGCAGCACAGAATGCATTTATCAAAACAGGTTTTTGGAATTTGAAGAAAGGAACTGAAAAATTTTCCAATTATGAAAATTCAGAGCGCCACAGATGTAATCACTCTTCCTTCTTGTGGTGATGTCGGAGAACTTTTCAGTAACCAAGTAGCACAGGATAAATTGGTCAACAGGTAAATGCCTGCAATATCTGGGTCAACAAGGACTACCCTAGACCAAAATTTTGGGATCGTTACCAACATTTGTATTTTGTTACCATGAATAAAACGGTGGGAATTAATAAAGAGACAAAAAGAAGCAAATAAAGAAACAGACCCAGAAATGTAACTCAATACAGTTTATGAATCAGACAAAAAAATAGCTAGTTCCTGCTTTTGATTCCCAAAGCAGGGTTAAACACGTTAACCTAGGGTAACAATGGAAAATACAATAAAATTAAAAATAGTCCAATAAAATTAGAATTAGATTGAGCTAAAAAATATACATACAAAATGGAGACTATTCTTAAAAAGAGGGTGCTGTTTTAGACGACAGTAGGAAACTACCTAGTTATTCCAATAAATATTATTGTCTCAAACAACAACGAAAAATAGATAGAAATGGGCAGAGCAACTCTGTTCTAAAACAATGGTTATTGCCTCAGGCAATAACGAAAAGTGGCAAGAAAAACGAGAAGTCTCACTTTTCCACCAAAAACACAAAAACAAGATATCTTACTTGAAAGGGTTGAAAAGAAGAATAAAACAAATACAATAAGAAATTTTTTTAGGAAGGATTCAAATGTCCTTCTTCTCAGTCTTTGATATTTTTTAAATGGTCATTCCAGACCAAATTTCTTTTAAATAAAACTCACAAAGGGTCAAAGTCTTTGGGTTTTCCTGCCCAGAATTCAGTAAATAAAATATCCTTTTCAAAGGATAATTGTTGCTTTTCAAACGACAGGTCCGAAAATAGACTTTCTTCTGAGAGCTGTACATCTGGAATTCTTTCAAACCTTCCCTGTACATGAAAAGAGGATTCCTTTTATTTTTGTAAGGACGCTTTGTCCTTGTCAACGCTCTGTCCTTATACAAAAAACTTTTCTTCTTAAGGAAGCTCTATCCATGTACATGAAGAAGTTTTAACATCATTAATATCTTACGACGGAGCTCCGGCAAACGCATCCTTTCTTCAAGATGGTCAGGCCGAAACTGCCAAGAAACGCGAAATAAAGGGGTGCCAAAATTTCAAAAAGGGACTAATCAAGGTTTGTAAGTCCTGTTGAGTCAGAGCACAAACAACGTTATCATCTGCATATTGATGTAGTTTTTCGAGTGCTATAAGATGTCGAAGGTATGTCATCCAGGTCTCCGTTGCATACAAGAGTGTTGGAAGGACAATGGCTCGATACACTAGTATTTTGGTATCAAGCCTTAAATCTTTATCATCAAAGACTGAGACGAAGTTTACCGAAAGCAGCTTGTTCGCTGGGTAGGTTTCTGTCAAGTGTGTTTTGCATCCTTTTGAGGAGAATTTATTCATTTAGATATATTACCGTTTTATATTATAGACTCTGGCGCAGCTGAGGTAGGTGTGTTTTTACCAGTCGGGAATAAGTCCTTGACAATCAGTCCGACAGTGAATTTGTTGCTGTTGGGCTGATATATCGTTCTGTTGAGTCTCAGGAGGTCCACCCTCCCAGGCTTTACCTTCTCCTTCAGAAGGGGTTAGTTTATTGCGAATCGCCTGGGGCACTCCTACCAGGGAGTACTGACGGGGCTGCTCAGGCATTTTTTGTAGGCTAGAGTACCGTAATTCTAGTGTGTTGGCTTTTCAACTTCATACCTGACCTTGTGTCTAACTTTGTGGAAATGGCGCAAATAAAATACTATCTGTATGCATCGAGCACTGTCACAAATAAAATACTATCTGTATGCATCGAGCACTGTCACAAATAAAATACTATCTGTATGCATCGAGCACTGTCACAAATAAAATACTATCTGTATGCATCGAGCACTGTCACAAATAAAATACTATCTGTATGCATCGAGCACTGTCACAAATAAAATACTATCTGTATGCATCGAGCACTGTCACAAATAAAATACTATCTGTATGCATCGAGCACTGTCACAAATAAAATACTATCTGTATGCATCGAGCACTGTCACAAATAAAATACTATCTGTATGCATCGAGCACTGTCACAAATAAAATACTATCTGTATGCATCGAGCACTGTCACAAATAAAATACTATCTGTATGCATCGAGCACTGTCACAAATAAAATACTATCTGTATGCATCGAGCACTGTCACAAATAAAATACTATCTGTATGCATCGAGCACTGTCACAAATAAAATACTATCTGTATGCATCGAGCACTGTCACAAATAAAATACTATCTGTATGCATCGAGCACTGTCACAAATAAAATACTATCTGTATGCATCGAGCACTGTCACAATTACAGAGAAGTCATTTTAGTTTTTCATTTTTATTTCTTTACACATTTTTAAACTTGTACAGAAAAAGACAACTATTTACCGAAATTAAATTAAATTACATTTTTAAAATCCTATTTTAAAAAAATCATAATTGTCACGGTAATAACTCCTATTTTTTATTGAAGAATATAAATTCTTCAATAAAAAATAGGAGTTATTACCGTGACAATTATGATTTTTTTTAAATAAGATTTTTAAAATGTACTTTTATTTTAATTTCGGTAAATATTTGATTAATAGTAAAAAAAATAAAATAATGTGTAATTATCAAAGTTATATCAGAGAATAACTCACCCGTTTCTTTGTCTAGGTATTTCTTAAATGTTTCTGTCTTCAAGAAATCTGGATAAAGGTAGCAGAGATTACTCAAGTCCTGGATTCTCTGTGCAAGTGAACGGATTTTGAGACTGTTCAGATCATAAGGAACCAAGTTCCAAACAAATGGACTGCCTAAAAGTAAAAGAACAGAGAAAGAGTGAGTTTCAGTAGCAGACCAGTTGGGAGGAAAGGAGCTAAGTCATAGGCGAAACTTTCTGAGATTAAAAAAAATTGAAAAACAAGATCATTTATTTTATGGGACCATATAAGGAATAAGGACCCCAGAAATTGAAAGATGAAAAAGAAATGAAATTCGGTCTACACCGGTTGACCTTACAGGTTGACTTTGATAATAAAGCTTTGTTCGTCGGTTTTCCTCAAAAGCTCAAGTTTTAATACAGGGAAACATTTATTTTAAGAAATATTTATTAAATATTTATTTTTAATGTAGGATGCGTTTTTTTTATTCACAAAACTTTTTATTAATCAAACGAAACATTGCAGAATTCTCGTTCTAAAATGTTTTTGTGTAAATATTTACTTGCCTCCCCACGAGGGAAGAATGCATAATAAAAGAAAATCTTATAGTGTGCATCTTTTTTTTTTACAATACGTTTTAATAAACACAGAAGATTCTATTTTTTGTGTTGTGTATTTTAAGAAAAGGGGGGGAAGATATATTAAATATTTATTTTTTTCATGTACAATGCTTTTTATTTATAAAACTTTTTAATAAATAAACGAAATATATACATTTTTTTAAAATCGACCAACGTTTTGCGTCCCCATGAGAGTAGAGTTAGACTTAAAAAATAAGTTTCCAAACTGAGGCAATTAAAAGTTTACAAACTTTTTCCCTTTTTTTCTGTAAGCAACAAGTATCAACAAACTGAATAAGATTTAACAAATACATAATTTTATTTACAAATCGTTTTATAACTTATTTTTCATTAAAATAACTTTGCCATTTACTTGCCTCCCTACAAGGGTAACGGTAGGCATAAGGCCCTCATGGAGAGGCAAAACGGAAAATTACTCAAGTCCGCCGATTTTTTAAAAATGTATATATTTTGTTTATTTACAAAATGGTTTAACATTTTGTAAATAAAAAAAATGCACTCTACATGAAAAAAATAAATATTTAATATATTTTCCCCCCTTTTCTTAAAATACACAACACGAAAAATAGAATCTTCTGTGTTTATTAAAACGTATTGTAAAAAAAAAGACGCACCCTATAAGTGTTATTTTATTATGAATTCTGCCCTTGTGGGGAGGCAAGTAAATATTTACACAAAAGCATTTTAGAACGAGAATTCTGCAATGTTTCGTTTGATTAATAAAAAGTTTTGTAAATAAAAAAAACACATCCTACATTAAAAACAAATATTTCTTGTGAGCTTTTGACGAAAACAGCATCATTATCAAGGTCAACCTGTAAGGTCAACTGGTGTAGACGGAATTTCGTTTCTTTCTCATCTTTCAATTTCCGTGGTCCCTATTCCCTATATGGTCCATTTTATGCGATGTTGCTTTACCGAACCTTAAAAAAAAAGAACTTTAAAGTTTTGTTTTTTTAATTTCATTTTATTTATTATTCTAACAATTTTTCATTTTTGTTTCAAAGATCATAAACACATGACAGACATCCGGGCAACAATCTGAGATGACAGCACCTTGAGCTGGACCTGCTTTGAGCCACCCCATGCAGAAACTACAAAACTACATTCTATAATTATTAGAAACAATAAACTTCAAAGAATATATCTGTGTCTGTAGGAGAAACTAATATATTACATTGTTTTTTGTAGAGAACTATTCATTTTTTTAAAAATTATTTATTATTAAAGATTTTTTTAGTCCCTCCACCCCCAACTCTTATTTTTGTTTCCAGCTTAAAAATGATTGACTTTCCATCAGTGACATTATCATCATTTTTAAAAATATGGAGAAATAAAATTCATCTTATTTTTTAAGTCATGCTCTTCCCAAACAAAGGGGCATTTTGTTGGAAAATTAAAATTAAAAATAAAATATTGCAGCTTTTTTCAAATTCTATTTGTTAGATCATAATTTATATTCTCTGAAATTTGAAAATATTTGCATTCGTATTAATTATGTTTCAAATTGGATTAATTGAAATCTTTGGTATTTTTTTTACAAATCACACAATAATGATTAAATTTAATAACAAAATTATTGAATCGGAATATTGATAGGAACATTCAACGCAACAAATAAATCTTTGAAATTTACAATCACATATGACAAAAAATAACCATTGGAATTTTGTTAAAATTTATGGGAAGGGTACAGTTGGTATCTACAGTAATAAAATTCAGATGGTATAGTTGAGCTCGGACTTGCTAAATTTCAAGCTTCGAAATTTAATTGGGTCAAGACTTCAAAGACGAAAGACGAGTTTTCTGTATTTTTCTTCACCAAGTTTAATATGCCGTGAATCATTAGTAAAAAAAATCTTAAATATATAAAAACTTGGAAAATATGTTCAAATTTACAAGCCCTTTTTAATTAGAGATTTTTTGATAGATTTTAATCTATTTATATTATTAATTACAAATATTTAATTCTGTAAAAATTGACAGAAAAGCTTTCAAAGTTCACTTTGAATGCGGTCTTTCATAAGAAAGAGATAAAAATGGTTATCACAGCTCTGTGAAAGCTACAGCTGTTCACAGTACATACATTAAATGATCGCCGTTAACAATTCAAACTGTCGTACCTAATGGCTGCCATTTCAAAAGAGGGGTGCCACATATATTCATTATGGATAGGTTGGGCAAAGCAAAAGCTGCGACGTAAGAGTTACACTTATGGTCAGCTTGTATATATCTAGTGAAACTTGGAAACTTTTTGTTGAGCTCTTTAGTTAAACCATCGGTGTAGATTGTTCTCATTATGCCAGTCATCGCTTAGTAGATATGTTTCTGTTATTTTGATGGAATAAGATAAAATCTACTCCGCATTCAAACTTTGAAATTCCGGACATAAAGATTCCCAAGTTCATGACTATGCACCTGAAGAAAATTGGAAGTTACATTGAACAAAATGTGAATCTAATAACCAAACTGAGAATAGTAGTTTCAATAACAAAATATGAATATAACAACTAAACTGAGAATAGTAGTTTCGATAACAAAATATGAATATAACAACTAAACTGAGAATAGTTGTTTCAATAACAAAATATGAATATAACAACCAAACTTAAATTAGTAGTTTCAATAACAAAATATGAATATAACAACCAAACTTAAATTAGTAGTTTCAATAACAAAATATGAATATAACAACTAAACTGAGAATAGTAGTTTTGATAACAAAATATGAATATAACAACCAAACTTAAATTAGTAGTTTCGATAACAAAATATGAATATAACAACTAAACTGAGAATAGTAGTTTCAATAAGAAAATATGAATATAACAACTAAACTGAGAGTAGTAGTTTTAGTAACAAAATATGAATATAACAACCAAACTTAAAATAGGTGTTTCAATAACAAAATATGAATATAACAACTAAACTTAAAATAGTTGTTTCAATACCAAAATATGAATGTAACAACTAAATTGAGAATAGTAGTTTCAATAAGAAAATATAAATATAACAACTAAACTGAGAATAGTAGTTTCAATAACAAAATATGAATATAACAACCAAACTGAGAATAGTTGTTTCAATACCAAAATATGAATATAACAACCAAACTTAAAATAGTTGTTTCAATAACAAAATATGAATATAACAACCAAACTGAGAATAGTTGTTTAAATAACAAATATGAATATAACTAAACTGAGAATAGTAGTTTCAATACCAAAATATGAATATAAAAACTAAACTGAGAATAGTAGTTTCAATAACAAAATATGAATATAACAACCAAACTTAAAATAGTTGTTTCAATACCAAAATATGAATATAACAACTAAACTGAGAATAGTAGTTTCAATACAAAAATATGAATATAAAAACTAAACTGAGAATAGTTGTTTCAGTAACAAAAATATGAATATAACAACTAAACTGAGAATAGTAGTTTCAATAACAAAATATGAATATAACAACCACACTTAAAATAGTTGTTTCAATACCAAAATATGAATACAACAACTAAACTGAGAATAGTAGTTTCAATAAAAAAATATGAATATAACAACTAAACTGAGAATAGTAGTTTCAATAACAAAATAGGAATATAAAAACTAAACTGTAAATAGTAGTTACAATACCAAAATATGAATATAACAACTAAACTGAGAATAGTAGTTTCAATAACAAAATATGAACATAACAACTAAATTGAGAATAGTAGTTTCAATAAGAAAATATGAATATAACAACTAAACTGAGAATAGTAGTTTCAATAACAAAATATGAATATAACAACTAAACTGAGAATAGTAGTTTCAATAACAAAATATGAATATAACAACCAAACTGAGAATAGTTGTTTCAATACAAAAATATGAATATAACAACCAAACTGAGAATAGTAGTTTCAATAACAAAATATGAATATAACAACAAAACTGAGAATAGTAGTTTCAATAACAAAATAGGAATATAACAACTAAACTGAGAATAGTAGTTTTAAGAACAAAAATATGACTATAACAACCAAACTTAAAATAGTTGTTTCAATACCAAAATATGAATATAAAAACTAAACTGAGAATAGTTGTTTCAATAACAAAAATATGAATCTAACAACTAAACTGAGAATAGTAGTTTAAATAACAAAATATGAATATAACAACTTAACAGAGAATAGTAGTTTCAATAACAAAATATGAATATAACAACTAAACTGAGAATAGTTGTTTCAATAACAAAATATGAATATAACAACCAAATTTAAAATAGATGTTTCAATACCAAAATATGATATTAACAACAAAACTAAGAATAGTTGTTTCAATAACAAAATATAAATATAACAACTAAACTGAGAATAGTAGTTTCAATAACAAAATATGAATATAACAACCAAACTTAAAATAGTTGTTTCAATACCAAAATATGAATATAACAACTAAACTGAGAATAGTAGTTTCAATACAAAAATATGAATATAAAAACTAAACTGAGAATAGTTGTTTCAGTAACAAAAATATGAATATAACAACTAAACTGAGAATAGTAGTTTCAATAACAAAATATGAATATAACAACCACACTTAAAATAGTTGTTTCAATACCAAAATATGAATACAACAACTAAACTGAGAATAGTAGTTTCAATAAAAAAATATGAATATAACAACTAAACTGAGAATAGTAGTTTCAATAACAAAATAGGAATATAAAAACTAAACTGTAAATAGTAGTTACAATACCAAAATATGAATATAACAACTAAACTGAGAATAGTAGTTTCAATAACAAAATATGAACATAACAACTAAATTGAGAATAGTAGTTTCAATAAGAAAATATGAATATAACAACTAAACTGAGAATAGTAGTTTCAATAACAAAATATGAATATAACAACTAAACTGAGAATAGTAGTTTCAATAACAAAATATGAATATAACAACCAAACTGAGAATAGTTGTTTCAATACAAAAATATGAATATAACAACCAAACTGAGAATAGTAGTTTCAATAACAAAATATGAATATAACAACAAAACTGAGAATAGTAGTTTCAATAACAAAATAGGAATATAACAACTAAACTGAGAATAGTAGTTTTAAGAACAAAAATATGACTATAACAACCAAACTTAAAATAGTTGTTTCAATACCAAAATATGAATATAAAAACTAAACTGAGAATAGTTGTTTCAATAACAAAAATATGAATCTAACAACTAAACTGAGAATAGTAGTTTAAATAACAAAATATGAATATAACAACTTAACAGAGAATAGTAGTTTCAATAACAAAATATGAATATAACAACTAAACTGAGAATAGTTGTTTCAATAACAAAATATGAATATAACAACCAAATTTAAAATAGATGTTTCAATACCAAAATATGATATTAACAACAAAACTAAGAATAGTTGTTTCAATAACAAAATATAAATATAACAACTAAACTGAGAATAGTAGTTTCAATAACAAAATATGAATATAACAACCAAACTTAAAATAATTGTTTCAATACCAAAATATAAATATAACAACTAAACTGAGAATAGTAGTTTCAATACAAAAATATAAATATAACAACCAAACTGAGAATAGTTGTTTAAATAACAAATATGAATATAACTAAACTGAGAATAGTAGTTTCAATAACAAAGTATGAATATAAAAACTAAACTGAGAATAGTAGTTTCAATACCAAAATATGAATATAAAAACTAAACTGAGAATAGTAGTTTCAATACCAAAATATGAATATAACAACTAAACTTAAAATAGTTGTTTCAATACCAAAATATGAATATAACAACTAAACTGAGAATAGTTGTTTCAATACCAAAATATGAATATAACAACCAAACTGAGAATAGTAGTTTCAATAACAAAATATGAATATAACAACTAAACTGAGAATAGTTGTTTCAATACCAAAATATGAATATAACAACTAAACAGAGAATAGTAGTTTCAATACAAAAATATAAATATAACAACCAAACTGAGAATAGTTGTTTAAATAACAAATATGAATATAACTAAACTGAGAATAGTAGTTTCAATAACAAAGTATGAATATAAAAACTAAACTGAGAATAGTAGTTTCAATACCAAAATATGAATATAACAACTAAACTAAGAATAGTAGTTTCAATAACAAAATATGAATATAACAACCGAACTTAAAATAGTAGTTTCAATAACAAAATATGAATATAACAACTAAACTGAGAATAGTAGTTTCAATAACAAAATATGAATATAACAACCAAACTGAGAATAGTAGTTTCAATAACTAAATATGAATATAACAACTAAACTGAGAATAGTTGTTTCAATAACAAAATATGAATATAACAACTAAACTGAGAATAGTTGTTTCAATACCAAAATATGAATATAACAACAAAACTGAGAATAGTTGTTTCAATACAAAAATATGAATATAACAACTAAACTGAGAATAGTAGTTTCAATAACAAAATATGAATATAACAACCAAACTTAAAATAGTTGTTTCAATACCAAAATATGAATATAACAACTAAACTGAGAATATTAGTTTCAATACCAAAATATGAATATAACAACTAAACTTAAAATAGTTGTTTCAATAACAAAATATGAATATAACAACCAAACTTAAAATAGTTGTTTCAATACCAAAATATGAATATAACAAGCAAACTTAAAATAGTTGTTTCAATGCCAAAATATGAATATAATAACAAAATTGAGAATAGTAGTTTCAATAACAAAATATGAATATAACAACTATACTGAGAATAGTAGTTTCAATAACAAAATATGAATATAACAACAAAACTTAAAATAGTTGTTTCAATAACAAAATATGAATATAACAACTAAACTGAGAATAGTAGTTTTGATAACAAAATATGAATATAACAAGCAAACTTAAAATAGTAGTTTCAATAACAAAATATGAATATAACAACTAAACTGAGAATAGTAGTTTCAATAACAAAATATGAATATAACAACTAAACTGAGAATAGTAGTTTCAATAACAAAATATGAATATAACAACCAAACTTAAAATAGTAGTTTCAATACCAAAATATGAATATAACAACTAAACTGAGAATAGTAGTTTCAATAACAAAATATGAATATAACAACTAAACTGAGAATAGTAGTTTCAATAACAAAATATGAATATAACAACTAAACTGAGAATAGTAGTTTCAATAACAAAATAGGAATATAACAACTAAACTGAGAATAGTAGTTTCAATAACAAAATATGAATATAACAACCAAACTTAAAATAGTAGTTTCAATAACAAAATATGAATATAACAACCAAACTGAGAATAGTTGTTTAAATAACAAATATGAATATAACTAAACTGAGAATAGTAGTTTCAATACCAAAATATGAATATAAAAACTAAACTGAGAATAGTAGTTTCAATACCAAAATATGAATATAAAAACTAAACTGAGAATAGTAGTTTCAATAACAAAATATGAATATAACAACCAAACTTAAAATAGTTGTTTCAATACCAAAATATGAATATAACAACTAAACTGAGAATAGTAGTTTCAATACCAAAATATGAATATAACAACCAAACTGAGAATAGTAGTTTCAATAACAAAATATGAATATAACAACTAAACTGAGAATAGTTGTTTCAATACCAAAATATGAATATAACAACTAAACTGAGAATAGTAGTTTCAATACAAAAATATAAATATAACAACCAAACTGAGAATAGTTGTTTCAATACCAAAATATGAATATAACAACTAAACTGAGAATAGTAGTTTCAATAACAAAATATGAATATAACAACTAAACTGAGAATAGTAGTTTCAATAACAAAATATGAATATAACAACCAAACTTAAAATAGTAGTTTCAATAACAAAATATGAATATAACAACGAAACTGAGAATAGTAGTTTCAATAACAAAATATGAATATAACAACCAAACTGAGAATAGTAGTTTCAATAACAAAATATGAATATAACAACTAAACTGAGAATAGTTGTTTCAATAACAAAATATGAATATAACAACTAAACTTAAAATAGTTGTTTCAATACCAAAATATGAATATAACAACTAAACTTAAAATAGTTGTTTTAATAACAAAATATGAATATAACAACCAAACTTAAAATAGTTGTTTCAATACCAAAATATGAATATAACAAGCAAACTTAAAATAGTTGTTTCAATGCCAAAATATGAATATAATAACAAAATTGAGAATAGTAGTTTCAATAACAAAATATGAATATAACAACTATACTGAGAATAGTAGTTTCAATAACAAAATATGAATATAACAACCAAACTTAAAATAGTTGTTTCAATAACAAAATATGAATATAACAACTAAACTGAGAATAGTAGTTTCAATAACAAAATATGAATATAACAAGCAAACTTAAAATAGTAGTTTCAATACCAAAATATGAATATAACAACTAAACTGAGAATAGTAGTTTCAATAACAAAATATGAATATAAAAACTAAACTGAGAATAGTAGTTTCAATAACAAAATATGAATATAACAACCAAACTTAAAATAGTAGTTTCAATACCAAAATATGAATATAACAACTAAACTGAGAATAGTAGTTTCAATAACAAAATATGAATATAACAACTAAACTGAGAATAGTAGTTTCAATAACAAAATATGAATATAACAACTAAACTGAGAATAGTAGTTTCAATAACAACATATGAATATAACAACCAAACTGAGAATAGTAGTTTTAATAACAAAATATGAATATAACAACCAAACTGAGAATAGTAGTTTCAATACCAAAATATAAATATAAAAACTAAACTTAAAATAGTAGTTTCAATAACAAAATATGAATATAACAACTAACCTGAAAATAGTAGTTTCAATAACAAAATATGAATATAACAACCAAACTTAAAATAGTAGTTTCAATACCAAAATATGAATATAACAACTAACCTGAAAATAGTAGTTTCAATAACAAAATATGAATATAACAACCAAACTTAAAATAGTAGTTTCAATACCAAAATATGAATATAACAAACTGAGAATAGTAGTTTCAATAATACAAACTATTTTAACTTTGATTACTTTAAAGCTATGGTCATCAGGTTTGGTGAACAGTAATAATAATGTATAATGTATTGTGAAAACATGGAATGAAGTTAACTTTAGAAATGTTTGTATCGGATTTAAACTAAAATAGAGTTGCCCCTTAAGAACTAACCTTCATTAGTTCCTAACCAGGCAATAGTGATGCCTCCAATTTGGTTATCACTGAAACGCAGCAGGAATGTGCCTTGATGCGTTTGCAACAACATTTGTTGGGCTTGTTGTTTGCCAATGAAACCAGCAATGCAACTGAAATTGAAATAAAAGTTTGTCATTAAGAAATGGAAAGAATTGTTTAAAGTTGATACAAAAAAGAAAAGACAAAAGTTTTGTAAAAAGAATTGACCATTTTGTAGGGTTCATTTAGTAAGAGGACAAAAGAAGTTACCATTAACTAGATTAACTAGATTAACTAGATTAACTAGATTAACTAGATTATAAAGAGAAACTCTTCTACATTTTAAATCAGTTTTATTTATAACTCACTTTATAAACAAACAGCAAGGGACCATAAGGAGTTTTTGAAACAAATTAAGAAGAAGCACATGAAGTTGGACCAGCACTCATACATCTGCCCAGGTTAATTTTTACATCCAACTGTCATGCACATGTCAAGTCCTTTTCGACTAGGACAAAGCATTGCATGTCCATTCAATTTGATGTTTACTATCTGACTCTTGAAATGCGGGAAAAAAGTGTACCAACAGTTCAGCGGAGATGCAAAGTGTTCTGATTAGTAATGTATCGATCACTCTGCGTTGAAGAGTGGAAGAAAATAGTTTGTCTACGTATAACTTCTCCAATTTAGAGAAAATGTGGTGTTCCCTTACAATAACCTTACCATGAAGAAAGCATCTGATTATTTTCAAATTTCTCACGTGATAGAAACGCCATGCATTTCAATAATAAGATACAAGTAGGTTTTTATTTGGTTCTGAATTTATGTTACTACATGCTAACATTACCGGTATAGCCTTACAGCAACATGAAACTATATTTGATGTTTAGGTGCACAAAAGATCTAAACATCTTTGATAAGCTTCTGAGGCAGACTTTCAATCAAGACCTGAAATAGAAGACTTATATCAAATCTGTTGCTAACGTTGCTGGAAAAATGGTTGGCCCATTTTACTGCTCCAGAAGGCACCTCACCTCTGACACAATCCTCTACCTGTATAAGAGCCAGATACGTCCTATGATGAAGTACTGCTGCCACATCTGGGGAGGTGCCACTCACAACACCCTTTCCTGTCTTGACAGAGTACAAAATCGACTTTGCAATCTAGTGGGGAATGATCTCTTCTCGTCCCTACAGCCTCTTTCTCACAGAAGAAATATCGCTAGCCTAGAGGCTAGCGACATTTCTTCTGTGAGAAAGAGGTGTATGGTAGGTGTTCGGCTGAGCTTCGATCCCTCGTACCCTCTATAAAACATTCACAGAAGGAACTCGTCTAGCTACAGCCACAGCATAGAACTTTCATTTCTCTCTTCTTACCCAAAACTTCCATGAACAAAGTTTCTTTCCAAGAGCATCCCATCTGTTGAGCAAGATATGATAAGTTTGCTTCCCAACCAACTACAATATGGTCGTCTTCAAGTCTAATGTAAACAAATACTTATTTAGCCATCCCCTTGGATAATCTATTCCTCTTAAGTAATCTGCCCATCCCACCCATTTTTTCTGATCCTCCCAAGGAGCCGAGTCGAGGTGATTATAGTCCAATTGACGATTTCTTGAAACCCTATCCTCGACTGACCCTCATGCCTTAATAAGTGGTAACACACCAATAAAAAAAATTAAAAGAACTTGAAAATAGGAAACTTTTTTTTTGTATTGCTTACTGCTGCTGCTAACTTGTGATACAACTAATTATCATTTTGATGATTACCCTAGAATTTATAGAATTTACAATGATGAGGACAAAAACAGGCTCTTCATTAACCGTGTGACGGACAGAAGTCAAAACTCGGCTCAACAACATCATTGAGACAGAAGTAATTATCATATTTAATTTAATGTCCATTTTACATGCTTGCATGTGTTGGGCGACTTTTAGAAATTTCAAAACTAATCTATCTCTGGACGGGTTTTTATTTATCCTTCTTTCTCTTAAGTCTATCCTTATCACTTCCTCCCATGTTTTCCTTAGCCTACTCCTGCCAACTGACTCAGCTACTTCAACTGTTCTACATCTACTAACCCAACAACTCTCATTCATTCTTTCAACATGGCCATACTATCGAAACCTCCTCTTCTGCATACCTCTCTCTATACTATCAAAATTTAATGAGACCTTAAATTTATGTATTAATTGTAAGTCAAAATGGTAGCAATTTAAGAAACTCGCTTCCAAAAGATGAGAACATTTAAAAATACTAAATAGAAAAGAATATGTTTGTTTTCACTAAAACTTACAATAATATATGTTTAAACAATAAGTCTTCATAAAATAATATTGTTTTTATTTCATTTAAAGATTTTAGGTTTCTTGACATAATTGTCAAGAAACATCAAATCTTTAAATAAAATACAAGCCATATTATTTTTTTTAGATTTGAATTGTGCCTGCCCATCACAAAACAAAGATTTTAAAAGATTGTCGAATTTAATGAATAAATTTCTCACTTACTTGTCTTTGTACAAATCAAGTAATTGTTCTTTTGTAAGTTTCACAATGGCATGAAACCATTCCCAGAATGTAAAGGTTTTCCCCTTCATATTCTCCTGCAAAAGTAGAAGACAAAACATGTGAATCTTATTTAAGTCAGCAATTATTAATAGAAATTATAATGTGAATATTTCAGTTATTGACAATATGTCAATAACTTAATTATAATTTCTATTAAAAAATGTATTAAAAGATTTAAAGTTTTCGAAGATATTTGCATCCAATAATTTTATAAATAAAGATTAATATATAAATAAATAAAATTAGTTATAATTTTATAACAATTTGGTTCAACTAATAATCAAACAATACCATAATTAAATTTGACTTCAAAAATCTAATTAATAAAAATAATACTTTTGTAAAACTTTTTTTTTTGAAATACAAAACAAAAATAAAAGTACTAGCATTGGGTAAGTTCAGCTAATGTTCAAATAAATTAACTTTTGTCAAATTAAAATTGAGTGTGTTAAGTTTTGAAAGAAGTAAACAATTTTTTTATGGAAATAATGTTATTCTGAGACCAAATCAATTTGAAAACCTGTTTTGTTTGTTAGAAATAATGTTGTGCTAAAGCTGTTGCTTTAAGCTGAGAGCATGTTGATTTCGTGGAATATATTAACCCTTGTAGATCATTCATTAAAAAGTCTTGTGTTAAGGTTCATTTATTTGTAAATTTTTTTTGGAGTGGATATTAAATTGTTTTAATATAAGTCTTTAATATAATATAAGTTTTCAAAAAGGACACTAAGTTCTACCGTGACATCATCAAAAAATTCTTTCATGGTGTAAGTAACATTGAGAGTTTAAAAAAATCAATGCATTCTATCATTGTGTTCCCTGTGTATGAGATATGACAAACTGAGCCCAACGGTGATTCTTTTCAAGCAGGAATAAATGTGTCACTTTTATATGGTCAATAAGGAGTCGGGAAAAGAAAGAGTTCTCTCTTCATCACTTTCTACACCTTATTTCCATTCTCTCAGATCAGGTTGTATTGTTAAGAACTTGCTGAAGGTGTCATTTCTCCAGCAAAACTGCCATTTCTCTCAAATGTATGCATTGATGTGTATCTTAACGTCTGTGTATAGAACCTTATATTTGTTTTTGAGAGACTCGTTTTGGGCAGCTTAGGCTGCTACATCAGCCTTATTATTTCCTCGGATTCCCACAAAGTATAATCTCTTTGATGTCTGATAATGAAGTTAATCCACATGATAGTTTAATGATCAGTGAATTATCAAATTTTCTACTTTTGAGAGCTGTTAATACTGTTAATGAGTTTGAAGAAAATGATAATTTTTTCCTTTTGTTCACAAGATGATATTAAGTGTTAAATTTCTGGAACTGGATGCTGCGCTAACATAGATGCTTAGAGAGATGTTGGATAATTTGGCTTTCATCTACAGTTGAATATTCGGTTATATCCTTGTACTTAGTTCCATCTGTAAATATAGCAGTATGTTTGGGATAAAAATCCAGTATTTTATTTAGTTTTTCCTGGAAAATGAGAGGATGCGTGGTAGTTTCAGAGTCGACATTTGCTTCTTTTATTTCCTAGTATGTTGGTTTGATGGTATCATGTATATTCTTGAATGGACTGTTAATTAGGTACACTAAATAAATATGTGATCTGGAAACATTTTTAAATGTGTATTTTGTCAAATTTAAATTCTATATATTTACTATAGTATTGATATTAGTATCTCATTTAAATGTCATCATATATGATGATATTCAATGGTATGTTTGACATTGTTAACAAACGATAATATTTATTATTTAAAGATGTATTTAGTTATTAATAAAATTTATAATATTTTCAGGATTAAACTTAAATCTTATGAGAATTTCATGGCCAAACTAGGACATGTTTTTATTATTGTATTAGCTCTTTTTAGTTTCATTTTTTATATTCATTTTTTTTAACTATGACTTTATTTCTATCAAATTATTTTTTTTAAATAGGATTTTGAAAGTTAAATTGAATTATTACGTTTTTGCTCAGTTATGAAATTATAAATTGAACCAACTTTTTATAAAATTATATTGTTGTTATGGAAATGTTGTTTTAATCTGTATTTATAAAATTATTGCATGTTATTTTGTCTTTTGTTAATAGTTGAAACAAAAACGAATGAATTACTTTGTGATCCGTCGAAATTTGACAGAAATTTGGAAGCAGTTAATAAGTCATTTAAACTGTCTTAAAAGTTCTTAGCAAATCTTCATGTATTAAAATTTTGAAAGTTTTGGAAGCAGATAGCTTCCAAAACTTTCAAAATTTTAATTTCTTTCATATTTCGAAGGGCCACAAAGTAATTCATTCATTTTTGTTTCAACTATTAACAAAAGATTAAAATGGCTGACAAAGAAACGAGAATAAATATCCGTATTATGCTGGTTTTAATGTCATAATTAAATTACTTTTTTAAGTAGGAATTTCAAAGATTTATCTTATTTTATGCTATTGGATTTTTGATAAATAATCGATTAATAGTGAATAAAAAAAAAAATAATATTCAAGTCACGTGAATTCATCTTAAATTTAGACTTACTTTATTTCAACCATTAAGAATGGCAAGAGGCATACCTTAGAGAACTGATTCCAAGTGACACAATGCTGAGAAAAGTTATCTTCAATGGTTCCATCTGAAAATAAGCATTTTCAAAAGGAACATTTAACAATGAAATTAGAGAAAGAATATACGGCTGGAAAAATGCCTCTTCTGACATTTGAGTAGAATAGTTTGGCGTTAGAAGGGAAAAATAAATATGAAGCAAACTAACACTGGTGCAATGGAATTAATTGAGCTAATAAGAAATTAGCATGGCCACACCTGACTTATAAAGTAAAGCTGGTCTGCAAGTGGATATCTTGACAGCTAAGAGAAACAGTTCCAACTAGATTTCAACATCACAACAAAATAGTGTCACTTATAATATCTTCATTGAATTCTGAAGAACCTGAACAAGCCGAAGAATGGATAAAATGCTTCAAAGCAAATGCCAGCGTAAAGAAGTGACGAGAAGACAAACCTTTGGAAGAGAGAAAGAAATTATGGAGCTGTGGGATGAACCCATCATATCTATGTTGGTTAAGAGGCACTTGCAGATATTGTGAATTTCATCGTTTGCGATAAGGCATTCCTAAGACGAATTCATTCAAATTAGTAGAAAGTTTATACAAGATTAAAAGCATGTGTTTCTCAGGAAGAGAAAATTACAACTTTTCTACTGAGACTATTATTGAGTTATAGATTACATAACCCATCGGTATTAATGGACAGACAGATTAGAGCCCCATTAACCATATTGTATTCAACAAATGAACACTTGTGGTACAAGAGAAATAAAGAATACGAACCTGAAAGGCCAATTTCACAATGAAAATATATGTATTGCCATATTTTGTTCCAATGTTTAAGAGTTCATCAGGCTAACAGGCAGTAAGCCTGATGAGCTCTTAAGGAGTGAAACACAAAACTACAGTTTGCTTTACATAAGTATATTTTCTATACTACTACTAAGCTTTACTCATAAATTGCATACTGTTCATAAAAATACGGAAACAAATAGATATAAACATAAAACATTATTTGCTAATATAAGTGCATAATAGAAAACATATATATATATATATATATATATATTGAGAGAGAGAGAGGTAGAGAGGTAGAGAGAGAGAGAGAGACAGACAGACAGACAGACAGAGAAAGAGAGAGAGAGAGATAGATAGATAGATAATTTGAAGTGAACTCCGAAACCACTGAATTCATTCTTCTGAATTTTGGAGAAGAGATTTTACTGATAGTTAAGTTATTTTTTTCATTAATGCAAAAGATTACATGGTGCTTATGCATATCAACCCTGACATTGAAATATTTAAAGAATGTATAAACTTTATCATGTACTTACGTTAGACCTCTTCAAAATTGACCTTTTTCTTCAAACATATGGAAACTGCTATTATTCCCATTCTCCAAGGTCTAAATTAGCTAAATATACCAGTTATTGTGATCTTGGACCTTGGCTATGCCTGCCTCAAGAGCCATGTAATTTTATTGTTGACGTTTTTCAAAAACGCTGCAAAATATGGGATATTATGTCCTTATTTTCATTGTAGCTTTCCAGAGGTTGATGCTATAGCATTGAAAGTGGTACCAAATGAAAGCTAATAAAATTTTCTTGCATATGGTAGTAAGCACAATAAAACACATGAACACCTGTGTAAATTTTAACTAATTTTAATGCACAAACAGCTGGGACACTACAAAAAATCAGTTTGGTAGTATGATAGCACTGCACTGACACATATATTGCATAAGAAACTGTCAGATAGGATGTTACTAATACATGTATTATCACTTGTTCAATGTGACTTTTTTGAAACTGTCAAATTTTTTCCTGTGGTACTCCACAACTTGTAGTAAGCAGCTTCTTTGCTCTGGGTCACTTGTGATCTGAGTTGAAAAGTCACTCATTAGTTTCACACCTCTCTCAGCCACATCATTGGTCACTTTCACTGACCTCACAAACTTCTGTGCATTCCTGTAGCTGTCATTGTCTTCCCAGGTGTCAGCAGGAGTAGTGAGCCAGTCACATTTCACTCGAAGAGCATCAAACAGAAAGTGAGACTCTGGCCCTACCAGATCTGTGAGAACTGTAGCTGCATTGATGACAGGAAACACTGGCTTGCCTTTCCTGTAACTCTCAGGTTTCTCTGTTTCTGACAGCTTGACTGCGAGCTTCTCTTTTGCAGACTTGGTTATGCTGGCATGTGAACTGAACAAGGTGAATGGCACTAGTTCCTGGGTCAGATACCAGCAGTGGTTGTTCATTTTCTTGAGAACAGAGGTTGCCAGTTCATAGTCATACTGCTTGTATTGCAGCATGTTCTTCATAAGCTGGAGGTCATGGATAGGTGCATCAGCTGCAGATGTGGTGGTCACCCAGTGGCTGGTGTAGAATACGGTCAGGAACTTGTTCATCCTCTCCAGCTTGAAGATAGTGTCCGTGTTGTATTTTAGTTCCTTGGAAAACATGAGCATCTTCATACAGTAAATGTTCCTGGCCATCCAGCGGGCTTGGTGAATGGCACCTGGCTTGGCCCAGTGGATACCTCGAGGAGGTTCCTCACCAAGCAGGATCAGGCACAGCTCTGCCACCTCTCTGTAATCTGCCCTCGGACTTGCTTCCTCAAGGAAATTGCTTAAGACTGCAATTGTGCTTGTCTTCTTCTGTTTCAAGTCTTGTTCAACTAGGCCCAGAACTCTTGGGCAGTCCTTAACCAACTTGTCCCACTTCTCTTTCACATTGCTGAACATTGGGTTGTCAGGACTCTTGACCTTGCTGAACACAGCCTCCCATACACTTCCAATTATTACCTCTGATATGTGATGGCGACAAGCGAAGTAGAATACCTTTTTGCCTAGTTTTTCTTCAATAAGCTTCGCTGCACCCTTGTTGATGCCACTGTTGCTTGCTGTGGTATCAAATACCAAGCCTACAATGTTGTCTGTGAGACCCCATGCTTCTATCAGTTCCAATGTAGCATTACACTGTTGGATTCCTGTGGAACTTTCTATGAAGGGCACACCAAGCAGCTTCCCTTCTTCATACTGTGGAGTACCAGAGACGAGCACTGCAAGACTTTCCACTGGGTATCTTTCACCAAGAACATCCCGTAGAAGTTTTCCATCCCAGTGTAGTGTGCAGTAATCTGGCGGACTTTCCTTGAAGTTATTCATGTAACTTTGGCACAAGTTATGACGAGTGTTTATCCTATTTCGTCTTGTAGTAGAGGCTGATATAACAAAGTCATCAAGATCTGCGCCTCCTGCCTTCAACACTGCAGACACCATGGCTGTAGTCTGGTTGTCAGAGAGTGACAACCGATCTGCAGTGCTACAAATCTCTTCACTGGTCATAACTGAGTGTGGAAAGTGTAAGGTTATCGTACTTGGTTTTGATGAACAGCTTGGTGTTGTCTCAGTGTATTCTGAACCCTCACTAGTACCAGAGCCTTGACTGTTCTCTGGGTCTTCATCACTTGAAATTTTCCCAACTTCTGCTGCTGCAGCAGTCACTGATGATAACATTCTCTCTTCTCTTTCTTCTCGGAAGCTTTTCTCTCTAGACTTCTTCTCAAACACCTTATTATGACCTGACATGTGTGCCAGGCGAGTTGTCTGTTGGTCCAAGTAGAAATTGACGTCCTCTTCCTTGGTCTCCTTTGTGAGCAGCCTGTTGCTTCTTATCTCCTCCACAACATCCTTTGCTCCAATATCAAATAACTTGTCTAAGTCCTTCAGAAAGTTAGCTCGTTTCTCTTCCTCTGGTTTGTTATTTCTTCCCTTGTTTTTAACAATTTTCCTGTACTTTTCATGGAGGATCATGAAACGGTTGACTGCATTTGGTCTAGTTAGTGTTTTAATCCTTGCCATATTCCAGAATGGCAAAACGACATCCACTGTATCATGGGCTAAAGACCTATTGTCACTGTTGGGATTATCATTCCTCAAATGCAGGAAATACTGGAACACCTGGCAATTAGTAGGAAGTTGAGAGCCCCTGATGCTGGAGCTGGGTTGCCCAATGAGATACACATCACTGAATGACCTTGTGGCAGGAGTTGCCACCTTTCTTCTCTTTTCAGTTGGTTCATCCCGTTCACTTGTATCGCTGACCACTTTCCCACAGCATAGTTGTCTTCCAGATGCCATGTTGTCAGCAGTTCACAAATCTTAACAAATCAGCTTTAACTTACAATCTGAAATGAAGAGATAAAACATACTTAGTGATAATAAATTATATACATGCATTACGAGTAACATTTTTGAGATAAAGTTATGTATTATATGATGGCATCCTTTCCAAGCATAAAAAATATATATGTTTGTGCATTAAAATTAATTAAAATTAACACAGATGTTCATGTGTTTACTACCATATGCAAGAAAATTTTATTAGCTTTCATTTGGTACCACTTTCAATGCTATAGCATCAACCTCTGGAAAGCTATAATGAAAATAAGGACATAATATCCCAAATTTTGCAGCGTTTTTGAAAAACGTCAACAATAAAATTACATGGCTCTTGAGGCAGGCATAGCCAAGGTCCAAGATCACAATAACTGGTATATTTAGCTAATTTAGACCTTGGAGAATGGGAATAATATCAGTTTCCATATGTTTGAAGAAAAAGGTCAATTTTGAAGAGGTCTAACTTACGTGTTAGCTGAAAATAAGATTGTGCAGAAACAATTACGCAAATTAATCCAGTAGTTATTAAATTATAAGAAAAAGAAAAAAAATGATTTTACGTACATTTTGACATTTTTGTAAAAAATGGAGACCCCCCCCAAACCCCGAAATCGTGAAAATATGAGTTATCGTCCTTGACCACTGGAAAATGGTGGAAATATCTACCGAGTGATAAAATCGTTTTTTATTTATAATTAAATAAATACTGGATGAATTTGCATAATTTTTGGTGTACAGTCTTTTTTTCATCTACCACGTAAGTACGTAACAAAGTTTATACATTTCTTTAGCTATTTTATTTTTAAGAACGGTCTAACATGTCAGGGTTGATAAGCATAAGCACCATATATATTTTCATTCCCAAATAAACTTTTAATAATTTTTTGCATTAATGAAAAAAATGTCATACGCAATTTTATTGATAAAGCAGATAAGTTCTGTCTTCTTGAAAATAAAAACAATTCCACAACCATCTCTCTCTTTCTATGTGTGTCTTTCATCTTCCTTTTCTCCTTTTTGACCCCCCTCCCCCCTCTCTGTAAGTTTATTTTCCCTTCGTAGTTGACACCCCCCCCCCCCAACAACTAAATTTCGTAATGTGTCTTCATTTCCTATCTGGTCGAATGTTTCTTTATCTTCTCATGAAAATTAATTTGTACGGTATTACCAGATGAGTATTTAATATAATCAAATCCTTTTTAGCCAAAGAAAAAGATCCAGATTATCCTTGATGGTCGTACATCTAAACATGATATTAATGCGGGTGTTTCCCAGGGGTCGATCCTTGGACCGTTATTATTCCTGATCTTTATAAACGACCTCCCTGATGAAATTGTGTTCGAGATGAGTATATTTGCTGATGACACTATGCTCTATTCTCGACATGTGGGAAAAATGAACACATACATATCCAAGGCAATGGCTGAATCCTTAGAAAATTACTTTCCTTCAAAAATTAAAAGAGACTTTTTCAACCACTGATTACCATGGCTAATAGCACCCTACCTGAGAGTTCATCATTCAAACTAGTCGGCCTAACATTCACAGATAACATGAATTGGAACAAATACATAGAAAATATTGCCAAGGCCGCTGCAAGGAAAGTGGGCTCCCTCTACCATGCTAGAAAACTTCTCACATCGACCAGTATCCTATATCTCTACAAGGCCACCATCCGCCCATGCATGGAGTATTGTTGCCACATCTGGGCTGGTGCACCAACCACGAGCCTCTCCCTCTTGAACAGAGTCCAAAAAAGAGTCTCTAATCTAATAGGTCCCATACTATCTAACAAGCTTCAGTTTCTGTCCCATCGCTGCAATGTTGCATCCTTGTGCTTGTTTTACAAGTACTTTAATGGAATGTACTCCGACATGGGTGCTGCACTGGTATACCCTCTATGTAAATACCCCTGATCAAGCCGTCAGTCAGCAAGAGTCCACCCCTTTACTGTAGAGGTCCCCAGATGCTCGAGGGCTTTCTACTCTAATAGCTTCTTTCCTTGAACTACTAACTTTTGAAATTCCCTTCCTGCTTCCCTGACTGTACCAACATGCAAAAGTTTAAATGTAATGTGAACAAGTATCTCACTACACAAGTCCCCACTTAGGATGCCCCTAATTTACAGTAGCCTTTACATTTCAGTGGCATTGTGCCTTGTTTGTGGTGAACTTAAATAAAAAAAATCTTCAAAAACCGCCAATGTTGGTGAACAGTTCAAATTGAGGATAAATCGATTACTTAAACGATAACACTTATAGAGGGTAGGCCTGTTGCCAGGGCGATTGAAGTTTGGTAATAGTTGAAGTAGAGAAATACAACATCTAAATGGGAGAATAATATTCGATATTTCAGAAAAATGGAGCGAAATAAAACTTATATATCATCTTTATGTATTTGGACACATTTAATTATATTTTATCTGTAAAACAATTAAATTTGGACCTATTTAATTATATTTTATCTGTAAAATAATTTTACTGTTGAAAGCCTTAAACCATGATACCATCCAAAGAGCATTTGAGGCAGATTTTGAGGATTTATGAGTTTAAAAAAGGTAACCCTGTAAGCGAAGAGACTCAAAATAGTTACTTGACTTATGGAAAAGAACGGCTGAATGAAAGAACATGGAGAAGATGGTTTATAAAATTAAATTTTTTTAATTTGACCCCAAAAAATGAAGACCAGTTGAGTTTTATGAGCTCATTGTGGTATGACTTCAACTCCTGCTTTCATCAAACCATACAACTGTTCATCATCATCTTCAACAACTTGGATATGTTTCTAAACTTGGAAAATGGGTGCTCCATGAATTATCTGAAGACAACCATAAATTTCAAGTTGAGATCTGCAGAAAATCAAATCAAATGTGTCTAAATACATATATACGATATATAAGTATTATTTAGTTCCATTAGACATTGCTGCATATTAAATTTCAGAGAATTAAAATCCACACAGAATTTCTGGGATCACCTAATAGATTGCCTTTTTTTAAAGTTTTCAATGTTTTTCTCCTTGGTATCAAATTGATGTATTTTTAGGTCTTGCTATCTCTTGATTTCTCTAAGATTAATGTGTTACAGACTTAGAGATTCATTTCAAGATACTGACCAAATATTTTGGTAGCTAAATACTGCAAGTCTTGATGCTTCAAATAAATGCCAATTTCATTCTTGAATTTACAGCTCAACAGTTCAGCACAAAGTACCCAAGGAACTTGGTCAGGAACCTTGAAGCGTATCCGAGACTACAAATGAAAAAGAAAACAGTTGTTCAGCTTACAAGATAGTTATACAAAATTCATTAAGGAGAATAGCATCAAATTATTAATAGTTATAAAATTTACATTGTTTACTTTGGTTTTCAAATTTATTAAATATCATTCAAATACAAAAGAATGTTTAAAAAAATGTGACTATATCTTCATTATTCAAAATACGAAATCACATGCTGACATTCAGACTTATTTTTAAACGAACAGTCATTTGCATCAGACGAAGCTGAATTGCCTTGAATGGGAAAGACAAGTAAAAAGAAAAAATGTCTTGCTTTGAAAAGGGCAAATTTACACCAAAAGCTCAAGTTTTAAAATAAATTTGTTTATTTTGATTTACAAATATCTCCCTTGAACAATGTGAATAATTTATCTCTCTTTAATCATTTCTCGGTATTAATGTTAGGAATATTATTTAATTAGGTATTTATTTATTCAGCTATTTACTTTATCTTATTTATTCTAATTTATTTATTTATTTAATTTTTTTTTTCTCTTTGATATAAGAGAACGTTTTCAAACAAGGACGGATTTAAGATGCGCAGCCGTTAAAAACAAAAACAGACAAGAATTTGAATCAAAACGACACGCGAGATGCTAAGTCGTTGAAAAGTCAGTTGTTTTCATTTCATTTAGATTGAAATGCCATCCAGATAATGGGGTATCACATCAGTGAGGGGGCCCGATACACAAAAAAAAGCCGTCGAGAGAAAGGCCCTGAAACAGTGCGTATTCTCTGCTGATGACTCGACATTGTCTGGAAGCTGAAATGAAGTATTCTACCAGTAAAACAGCCGGAAATATACATATACATATATATACACACACACAAGCCCACAACGTAAGCCGTTTCTTTCAAACAACAATATCTTCTGTTGTCAGCTCGCTTCAAAGCGAGTTTCTGCTACTGTTCCGGTAGCTAGATTCATTCTATATATATATATTATATATATATATATATATATATATATATATATATATATATACATAAAGTTAATACAACAAAAGATATAAGAGGCAACTAATATCTTTAATTAGTGAACATCCGGATAAAAATAAAGCTCAATATACTGGATAGAGCATTAATAGCAATAGATAAAGTGAAAGAATAAAATAAGGTACAAATCAAATTTTATTACAATTCAATATTCAGGCAAAATCATGAGTTTTCAAAGAAAATCTTCTCAGAGGACCATTACCGCAATGACATTACTGCGGGTAATAAAAATTAAACTTTGAAAATATATAAAAAAATATATATAAAAATACATAAAGGTATATAAAACATCAAATATATCGGGCCAAAACATACTTTTTAGTAAAACTATGTTTTCGTTTTTGGACCACCATTCACCACTTGGATTATTTTTTAATCAACCTCTTTGATATCTTGCCTGGAGCTATTTTGGATCTGTTGACTTGGATGAACTGTATAGTTTTACTAAAAAGTATGTTTTGGGCCGATATATTTTTAATCACATGGAAACATCTTCTTAATAAATTCACCAATTTTATTTTGTATTGATCAATCATCCACCTGAAAATGACCAATGATGGTCGAAAACGTTTGCGTCAAATATGGAGATTTCCTACACTCCATGGTTAATAGTACAAGATCTATCGTTCGACAAATAGAAAGATTGGATCACAAAAGGAATAAACAGAAGTTGGCACTCCTGTTCAACCAGATATGTATATATATATATATATTATACAAATTATTCGTCCATTTCACAGGGTTCAGATTGAAGTTTGTCAGTTAGAACTTTAACTGACAAACTTCAATCTGAACCCTGCGAAACGGACGGATAATTCCAGCACCAAACTAATACGCAGACAGGATAAACTGAACGTTACCAATTGCCGTCGGACTACCAGCCTCTTACAAAAATATTTGGATTCCAAACCAGTTTTGAGTATTGTTCTTTTTCAAACATTCATTTCCAAAATAACAACTGTTTTTATTTTTTGTTTTGACATGTTTTTGGACATCATCCACCCTGACTTTACGCTCTCATCTCAACATAAGACTCTTTACCTTTTGGCCTTTATTTTGTTTTATTTTATGTAAAATTTTCAAAGTTAAATGTTGCCGATAATATTTACCATTACATTGTCGACTTTTCCCTATCCTCTGATGAGGAGAGTTTATCTTTGAAAATCCATGGATTAAGGATATGAAGCTCATTGCTCTGAACTTTCGATGTTCTAATAAATATTGTATCTTTACAATTTTTTATTCTCATCTTTCATCTCTAGAATTCATTGCTCTATTCAATATATTGAGCTTTATATTATCACGATAGATTATTATTATTAAACGATAATTCAATTATCGTTAATTTAATTCAACAACTGAATGTCTGTGTGTGTGTGTGTGTGTGTTACTAATAGAAAAAAAAGTTAGAGAATATAGATAAAATCTAAAAGTGTATTCTGATGTAAAATTCACAGAGTAAGTTGATGGGAGTATTGCCGAATCTCTACACCCACCCCTTAGGGGTATATGGGGTGGGGGTGGGGGGTCGTTTTCAGTAATTTTTCATTCTATTTTATAGTAATTAGAAAATGCTGAGTCATATTTTGCTTTAATTACGTGATACTTTGAGATAACTTTTAATTTTATTTAACATTTCTTAGCGTCAATTCTATTTACATGGAGGGAGTAAGAAACTATGTGAAGGTCCGCCACTCTACGTACACAAATACATGTACATGTACATTTTATAATATCTTATATAAGAAAAGTATTCGACGTTGTCCGGAAAATTATACCTCAGGTACATAAAACAATTTATGGTTTTTAATGAAAGTTATTTGTTAGAGGATAGCTAAGGAAGAAGGATAACTCACGTTTAAAAACACGATTTAGTTTTTTTTAAAAGGTTAGAAAATATAGATAACATATAAAAGTGAATTCTTATGTAAAATTCACAGAGTAAGATGATAGGAGTATTCCCGAATCTCTAAACCCACCCCTTATGGCTCCATGGGGCAGATTTCATCAGGGGTGGCGGGGTCGTTTTCAGTTATTTTTCATTATATTTTATAGTAATTTGAAAATCCTGAGTCATATTTTAACCCTAAATTGGCTAAATTTCTATGTGCTTATTTAATAAAATAAAAACCCACCCCCAACAAATTGAAAAAAGTTAAATTAAAAAATTAAATTTTTTTTAAAAAGATTTAAAAAAATAAAAAAATCGCCCCCACAAAATCTAAATTACCTAAATCTCTACGTTTTTATGTAATAAATACCCCCACCACCAAAAAAACGAAATTGGCTAAATTTTTACGTGTTTTTATATTAAAAAAATCCCCCCCCCCCCCCGCCCTCACAAAATTAGAAACTCAAGTCGGTTACATGTCTCGTTAACATTAAGTGGCCAGGAAATGGGTGCTCATTTTACGTTAAATTAATAAAGGAAACATTTAATTTTTTTTTTAAATTATTTCTTTGCGGATATTTTTTTAAGCTGTTTAAATGTATTTGCACAAAAAAAGTAGAATTTGAACTTTTTTAGGGGGTAAACTGCACTGGGTTAGATAGTAAAAAAAATACCAGAGTTTTATGCTGGTCAACACCGATGCCTTCGAAGTCTGTCTAGCAATTTTAACAAACTGACCAATTTCATTGAATAATCATATCTGGTGATTATCCAATGAAAAATAACGGTGAATCTAAGTTTCTACTACTGAAAGAATTATTGGGTCGGATAGAATATGTAATCGATGAAATTGATTGGAATTTCGTTTTTTATCTAAAAGAGACTGAAAATTTCCTTATTTCTCTGGCTCGGCAAAATAAAAACCCAACCACGCCCTTAAAAGAACACTATTTTGACACATTATATTATACCTCAAGTTATTAATATTTAAAATGGGATTAGAAACCATTTTTGACACTATATTAGAAATTTTCTTTCTAATTACTTCATTAAATCTATTTGATTCAATGTTATACTTACAGGTTCAGCAAAATGATTGTCCCACAAAATAGTTGCCATTGCTTTACACTCCTGATTTCCATGGACTGTCACAACAACTGGATTGGACACAGTCTAGAATGAATTAAAATAAAATAACAAATAATTTTAGAATTATATTTTAGTATTACAGAAGCCAACCAACTATAGAGTCATATCATAAATAACTCACAACCTTTAATTTAATTTTCATATTTCCCATCGTGAAAATCTAAATAAACAAATCTAACATAAAATACACTGAACTACCAATGTCCGTACATCCAAACAACATCACATTACTGTGGGTGTGCCCCAGCAATCAATACTTGGACCTTTATTATTCATGATCTTAATAAATGACATCCTTGATACAACTACGTCCGAGATCAGTCTATCTGCTGATGACACTGTCCTCTATTCTCGACATAGACAAATTGAACGCACACATATACAACGAAATAAGCTCCAGTCTGCCATGAAATGGGGCCAAAAATAGATGATTACATTTAATGCTACTAAGACAAAGCTCCTTTCCTTTAACACCGATTGTTATGGCTAATAGCATCTTTTTCAAGAGTTCAACATTGAAACTCCTCGACCTAACATTCACAAGCAACATTAATTGGAATAAATACACAAAAGATACTGACAGGTCTGCTGCAAAGAATGGTGGGCTCCCTCTACCGGGCTACTAAACTCCTCACATCTGTCAGTGTCCTATATCTATATAAAGCCACCATTGGCCCGTGCATGGAGTATTTTTGTAATATTTGGCCTGGTGCCACAACCACTAGTGTCTATTACTTGGACAGGGTGCAAAAAAGAGTTTCTAACCTTATAGGTCCCACACTATATACCAAGCTCCAACTGCAATGTTGCATCCCTGCAATTGTTTTACAAGCACTTTTACTGAATGTGCTCTGACGAACTTATTGCACTTGTACCCCTTCAACATAAATACCCCCTACCAACAACAAAATCTCACCTTTTTACTGTAGAGGCCCCCAGATGCTGGAAAAATTTCTACTCTAATAGCTTATTTCTCCAGACTGTTTGAAATTCCCTTCTTGCTCCTTGTTTCCAATTGTACTAGCATGTAGAAATTTAAATGTAATGTAAACAAACATCTTGCTGCACAATTCCCTATTTAGGATGCCCTTAATAAGTCTGACCTCTAATCATAGTAGCCTCTTACATCTCAGTGGCAATATGCCTTATCTGGGATGAATAAAAGTGTTTTAAAAACTAAATTAAATAAAGTGAATATAATAAAATTCAATAGAAAATATACTACACAATAATTCCAGACACCAAATGAAAAAAAACACTCGACCCTCAATAATAATTAACAAAGAACAGTACACAACGACAAAAAGATTAAACTAATTTTAAGTATATATAAAATATCTCTTTTATGAATATATGCTTTTCGTACTCCTTATTTTTGTGTTGTTTCCCATATAACATTTCTGCCACTCTCAAACATACATAATTACCCTAAAAATGGTTTCCTAAAAAAGTAATATTTTTTTGCAGATAAAGAAAGTTAAAATCTCACGTATGAATGAGGATTTTATTATAATTTGTATTTGTATGAATGAGGGTTTTATTGTAATTTGTATTTGTATGAATGATGGTAAAGAGAGTTAAAATCTCACCCATACATAAAAATTCAGTTCTTCTCCTAAAACTCGGAAATTTGTCTTAAAAACCAAGGCAAATTTTTCTTCTGTCACAGCCTGCAAAAGAAAACAAAGTAGTTTTTACTTCATCTACTGGCTAAAGATCAGACACTACACAAGATACACCTACAAACCTTACAACATCGGATTCAGTGTCACACCAACCAGTTTATGGTAAAATAAATACTGTAATATTCATTTTATTGGGACAAACAGAGACACAGTTATCTGAATGTAAAGTTAAAGAATAAAAATCTTACCTCAGAAGTTTTACGTTCAGTCCGCTTCACTTTTTTCAGTTGCTGAAATGAAACAAATTAATCACAAAATAAAATCATTTCAATTTAACATTGCGGCAAAATATTTGTATGAATGATGGTCTTAATATAATTTGTATTTGTATGAATGATGTATTTTTATAATTTGTATAAATGATAGTCTTATTATAATCTGTATTTGTATGAATGATGGTCTTATAATCTGTATTTGTCTAAATGATGGTCTTATAATCTGTATTTGTCTAAATGATGGTCTTATTATAATTTGTATTTGTATGAACGATGGTCTTATTATAATTTGTATTTGTATGAACGATGGTCTTATTATAATTTGTATTTGTATGAACGATGGTCTTATTATAATTTGTATTTGTATGAACGATGGTCTTATTATAATTTGTATTTGTATGAACGATGGTCTTATTATAATTTGTATTTGTATGAACGATGGTCTTATTATAATTTGTATTTGTATGAACGATGGTCTTATTATAATTTGTATTTGTATGAACGATGGTCTTATTATAATTTGTATTTGTATGAACGATGGTCTTATTATAATTTGTATTTGTATGAACGATGGTCTTATTATAATTTGTATTTGTATGAACGATGGTCTTATTATAATTTGTATTTGTATGAACGATGGTCTTATTATAATTTGTATTTGTATGAACGATGGTCTTATTATAATTTGTATTTGTATGAACGATGGTCTTATTATAATTTGTATTTGTATGAACGATGGTCTTATTATAATTTGTATTTGTATGAACGATGGTCTTATTATAATTTGTATTTGTATGAACGATGGTCTTATTATAATTTGTATTTGTATGAACGATGGTCTTATTATAATTTGTATTTGTATGAACGATGGTCTTATTATAATTTGTATTTGTATGAACCATGGTCTTATTATAATTTGTATTTGTATGAACCATGGTCTTATTATAATTTGTATTTGTATGAACCATGGTCTTATTATAATTTGTATTTGTATGAACCATGGTCTTATTATAAGTTGTATGAACCATGGTCTTATTATAAGTTGTATGAACCATGGTCTTATTATAAGTTGTATGAACCATGGTCTTATTATAAGTTGTATGAACCATGGTCTTATTATAAGTTGTATGAACCATGGTCTTATTATAAGTTGTATGAACCATGGTCTTATTATAAGTTGTATGAACCATGGTCTTATTATAAGTTGTATGAACCATGGTCTTATTATAAGTTGTATGAACCATGGTCTTATTATAAATTGTATGAACCATGGTCTTATTATAAGTTGTATGAAGCATGGTCTTATTATAAGTTGTATGAAGCATGGTCTTATTATAAGTTGTATGAATCATGGTCTTATTATAAGTTGTATGAACCATGGTCTTATTATAAGTTGTATGAACCATGGTCTTATTATAAGTTGTATGAACCATGGTCTTATTATAAGTTGTATGAACCATGGTCTTATTATAAGTTGTATGAACCATGGTCTTATTATAAGTTGTATGAACCATGGTCTTATTATAAGTTGTATGAACCATGGTCTTATTATAAGTTGTATGAACCATGGTCTTATTATAAGTTGTATGAACCATGGTCTTATTATAAGTTGTATGAACCATGGTCTTATTATAAGTTGTATGAACCATGGTCTTATTATAAGTTGTATCAACGATGGTCTTATTATAAGTTGTATCAACGATGGTCTTATTATAAGTTGTATCAACGATGGTCTTATTATAAGTTGTATCAACGATGGTCTTATTATAAGTTGTATCAACGATGGTCTTATTATAAGTTGTATCAACGATGGTCTTATTATAAGTTGTATGAACGGTGGTCTTATTATAAGTTGTATTGACGGTGGTCTTATTATAAGTTGTATGGACGGTGGTCTTATTATAAGTTGTATGAACGGTGGTCTTATTATAAGTTGTATGAACGGTGGTCTTATTATAAGTTGTATGAACGGTGGTCTTATTATAAGTTGTATGAATGATGGTCTTATTATAATGTGTATGAATGATGGTCTTATTATAATTTGTATGAATGATGGTCTTATTATAATTTGTATGAATGATGGTCTTATTATAATTTGTATGAATGATGGTCTTATTATAATTTGTATTTGTATGAATGGTGGTCTTATATATTTTATTTTTTTTATTATGATTTATATTTGTTTTTATGAGTGTTTTTCTTATAATTGGTATTTTTTAATGATGGTTTTATTATAATTTGTGATTGTTTAAAGATGGTTTTAATGTTTATTAAAATGAAAAATTGAGTCTATTTAGTAATTCTTCTGACAAAATATGGCAATATTGAGAAGAGCAATAAAAGACAAGTTAGTTCTTTTTATTGAAGTTTAACAATCATTACCCAATTCTATTAGACACTTTATTCCACCGACTGTTTTTTTTTCTATTTTTTTTTTTCATCCCCATATATATATATATATATATATACAGGATGATTGGAAAGTAACACCGTATTATTCTTACAAGAAATGAATGGGAGGAGCAAGTGTCATGTATTATGCGTTATTTTTTCCTTGTGTTATTCTACCCACGAGTGATGTTTTTGGCAATGGGGAAAAAATGCTATTTTCTGAGTCGGCTGCTGTTTTCAATAATCTCATAGTATACATCACAATTCATCTGTCAATCGATCTATCTTGTTGACCCTAATCTTCAAGTGAGTTTTTAGCCTTGATAAGTGTAAGTAATAAAAAACAAAAGAAAAAAGAAAAAAAGTTTCTTATGAAATCAGTTGATGCGGTTTCCAGGCAGCTTTAGAAGCTGGTGACGATTGTTGGCACCCATATCGAATTTTGAATAAAACCCCATGCTATACACTTTCTTATATTGATTTATTTTTAAAAATATATTTAAGTAATAAATTACGAGCACTTAATAGGGAGTTACTTTCCAATCACCCTGTATATATACTAAATCATCCCTCTTTTTATAAGCACTCTTTCTAGCTACTTGTTCTTCTGATAAATCTCTCATTTGATCCATTTTGTTTTCCTGTCACTAACAGCAGTGACAGTTCTGTTTGTCATTAAAACTACAAAATAAATGGACATAAATTAAGTTTAAAGAGAAAAAAGAATTTGAAATGAAAATCACACGAGAGCTAAAAAGAAAAATATCCATAGCAGAAATCCTTATGATAGACGTAGAGAGAAAAGGATGAAATGACTTACCATGTTCCGAAATGTAACAGTCATAAATCTATCGTTGATAAGTTCCATTGTGCCTGTGTTATTGAGAATGCTACCAGTTGACCCATTTGAATTATGATCTTTGCATGTCAGTTGACTGGCTTCTTGTTCTCTAAGAAACAAACAAAAAATATTTGCAACAAAGTTTCAAAACATTTATAACATTGTTGTTGCAAATTTATGTGCTTATAGAGTTTGAATATTTCATATTATAATGTTATTATTTTAGTTGCAATATATCATTCTCTAAGCACACACTAACCTTTGTTCATGTCAGAAGAGAAAGATAAGAGAAACATTTTTAACATATACATTTAATTTATTCGCAGTTAGTCTGGGACAAACATTAAACATGATTAAGAGACATCATGAGTACATAAAGAAATAACTCAGAACTGATTGATTTGTTTTATGGCATATCAATCCTTTTGGGTTATTTAATGCCAACTCGATTTATTTCGGTAAAAAGCTTTTGCATTTGAGGTTCTTAATATTTACAAATATTTAATAGCTTCTATTTTGTATATAAGTCATTTGTAGATTAATTTCTTTCGCATATTGTGTAAATGAACAGTTCCCAATTGATAAAATAAAGGATTTGGTTTGGTTTATTCGGCTCATAGATATAAGATCTTTTAGTGTAAACCAAGTCTGCAAAAAGGAGACTTTCAATTTCAGCCTTACGTCATCATGGTGCCAATATTGTACTATCTTTGTCCCATGGTGGTAAAAGCAACACATTCTATCATAAAGTGTCTCACCATATATGGGACGTAAGAAACCATGCACCATGGTGGCTCTTTCTGCTCAAACAGGAATGAATAAGTAGTCGGGAGGGAAAAACTACTTCCTTCGTGACTTCTTACAGCCTGTGTCCATTCTTTCAAATCGCGTTGCATTGTCAGTAATTTATTAGATGTTATTGCTCTAGTGAAACTGCCATTTATCGCAAATATATGTGTGTATAGAATCTTAAATTTTTTGGTATGGGGTTCCTTTTTGGGCAATTTTGGCTACTGCGTCGGCCTTATCATTTTTTTGTATTACAACGTGACTTGGGATCCAAAAAAAGTATGATCTCTTTGGTTTCTGATAATGATGTTAATCTACATAATACTTTAATGATCAGTGGGTAATCCTATTTGCTAATGCTGTTTATACCGATAATGAGTCTGACAAGATGATGAAATCTTTTCTTTTACTTTGTGATATTGAGTGCAAAATCTTTGGCACTGGATTCTGTGCTAAAAATAGATGTATCCTTGTCTTTAGATTCATCTGTAAATACAGTGGTATGTTTGAGATAAAAATTCAGGATTTTATTTAGTTTTTTTTGGAAAATAATAGGATGTGTTTTATTGAGTTTGTTCATTTCCAGGTCTACATTTGGTTATTTGATTTCCCATCGAAGGATTGACGGTTTGATGATATAAGGTATATTTGAATGGAATGTTTGTTTCTTCAATTATTGATTCCATTTGAAGGCCAATAGGTTTTGTTGCATTTTCTTTTCTCTGGTTCAGTTCTTTGTATTAGGGTTTGAATATCATATCTAGGCTGGATTCAGTGAACATGATTTTAGCTTTCTATAGTATTCTAGGTCTCTTTTTATGCCAAACCTCCAAGTTGTGTCATGCTTTTTCCAAGTCAAAGAATATGGAGGTTAGATGTTCTTTTCTAATAAAAGCATTTCGGATGAAAGTCTCCAGCCACACTAGTTGATCAATTGTGTCTCTATTTTTCTGGAAGTCAGATTATAAGTTTGTGATCAGTTTTTTTTTTCCAGGAATAATGTCAGTCTAGTATTCACCATTCTTTCCAGGGTTTTGCAGGCACAGTTTGTTAGTGCAATAGGTCTGTAATTTATTGGGTCTGAAGAAGAATTTTGTTTTTTTGCTATGGGGATTATGATAGCCTGTTTCCATTGTCTAAGGACACTGCCTGTTGTCCATATATAATTATAGATGGACAGTAGGTATTTTTTTAGATGCTTTTGGGAGGTTCTTCAGGAATTCATAGTAGGTCTCATCCAAACCAATGGCTCTCTTATGGGCTTTTGCTATGGAAACTTTCAGTTCATTCATTGTGAAAGGCTGATTGGAATTTTTGCTTGGAAGTTAATGTGTTTTTTATTCTTTTTCATTGATCTTCTTGAATTCGCTATGACTAATTTTCAAAGAAGAGTTTTCTTCAAAACTTTCTTCCAGGAGGTTCCTTCCTATTTGTGGCTTTTTTGTTATTATTTATTAGGTATTTTAGTTGTGTATTGTTTTTTCACAATATTTTCTTTACCATGTCCCACACGGTTTTACTTTTTGTATTCAACACCAAGCTATGGTTTAATTAGTTTTACAGAGGGGGATGTTTTGGGTATACTTTCCTTTGCTACTGATAACAATGTATTAAAAAGTGTGTGATAGGGTTTTCATTTTGGTCGTTTTACTCTGTGGTCAATCTGTATTGGCATAGCTGCCTGAATTTTTCCTAATTGGCTTTTTTGAAGGTCCAACATGGTGTTTGTGTCTCACTTAAGGGTGTATGAATATGTCTAAGAAAACGCGAAGTAGTCATTCCCACATGTGTCGACATGAACTTTCCAATTATAATCAAGAAAAAGATTAGGATCACACATTGTTAAATCTATTGTAGAATGTGTTCCTGTTGTTGGATGTAGATACGTGTTCATTTTGTTGTTGTACAGATACAATTGATGTTGAGTATTATTTTCTTTTTTTCACGATTTTCTTGCTTCGCCATATTTCATTATAGCTATTAAAGTTCTCATTATAATGAAGGGTCTTGGCAATTGTTCTATTAATTTTTTTAGCTCTGATTCTTTAAGTTCTTTATTGGTGGTATAAATAATGAACACATGGTTATTGTTTGATGAATATAGCGACTGCTTGCATATTTGTATCTGGGTTGATTGTGCAGGATACTATTTTTAATGATTACCGATGATCTACCACAAGCCCTTTGGTGTGCTGTTTAATATAGTTTGGTCATTTCTATATTACAGTGTTGTCTTTGAGGTGTGTTTCTTGACTGCTGGATAGAAGTTTGCAATAAGTTGCATCAGTTCACAGTAGTTAGCTCTTTTTCCTCTAATACTGATTAGATTATTTTATTCTCCATGGGTATTATTTATTTTTTTGTTATTGTGTGATTGGAGTTTTATTTCATTTATGATTAATTTTGGTATTCGTGTTGCTCTGGTTATCTAAACATGTTCTAGATTTTTTTATCTGTTTTTTTTTATATTTACATTGGGTAGGTTTCTTTTGGGGAGAGTTTGTTTGAAAATTTGTTTCCATTAATTCAAATCTGTTTTCATTTCCAATCAATGATATCTTGGATTTGATTTTTTTTTTAACATAGTCCACCCGAAACAAGGAGGTCGCCACTGTAGACGTAAGAGGCTACTGAGAATTAGGGTCTAAGTTTTGGGGGTCATCCTAAGTTAGGAGCTGTGCAGCGAGATATCTGTTTACATTAGTTTTAAATTTATGCACCAGGGAAACAGAGAGCGGGGGGGGGGGGTTCCAGCAGTTGGCATCACGAGGAAAGAAGCTATTGGAGTAGAAGGCTCTCCAGCATCTGGGGACCTCCACCGTGAATGGATGGGATTTAGCTGATTGTCGGGTTCGTCTAGTATATTTATGTCGAGGGGGCACTAGAGCAGCAAGTTCATCGGAGCTCAATCCATTGAACTACTTGTAAAACAGGCACAAGGATGCAACATTGCGGCGATGGGACAAAGCTGGAGCTTGGTCGATAGTGAGGGACTTATTAAGTTGGTGACTCTTTTTTGAACCTTGTCTAATAGGGAGAGACTAGTGGATGATGCACCAGCCCAGATCTGGCAACAATATTCAATGCATGGGCGGATAGTGGCTTTGTAGAGATATAGGATAATGTCAGGTGTGAGAAATTTACTGGCACGGTAGAGGAAGCCCACCTTCTTTGCAGCAGCCTTGGCCATGTCTTTAATGTATTTGTTCAAATTCATGTTATCTATGAATGTTAGGTCGAGAAGTTTGAATGTTGAACTCTCAGGTAGGGTGTTATTTGCCATGACAATCGGTGGTTGGAGAGGTTTCTTGTAGTTATTGAAGGAAAGGAGCTTTGTCTTTGCAGCATTAAAAGTTACCAACCATTTATTACTCCAATCCACTACAGCCTGGAGGTCATTTTCTAAAGATTCAGTCATTGACTCGGATATGATCACGTCCGTTTTGCCCACATGACGAGAGTAAAGCATGGTGTCATCAGCAAATATACCTATCTCAGACTCAATGTCATCAGGGAGGTCATTTATGAAAATCAGGAACGATAAAGGTCCAAGGATAGATCCCTGGGATACACCAGCATTTATGTCATGTTGCTTAGATGAATGGCCATCGAGGACAACCTGGATCTTTCTTTTGGTTAGGAAGGATCTAATTATATTAAATATTTGTCCAGTAATACAATATGAGTGAATTTTTAAGAGAAGCCAGCAGTTGGCATCACGAGGAAAGAAGCTATTGGAGTAGAAGGCTCTCCAGCATCTGGGGACCTCCACCGTGAATGGATGGGATTTAGCTGATTGTCGGGTTCGTCTAGTATATTTATGTCGAGGGGGCACTAGAGCAGCAAGTTCATCGGAGCTCAATCCATTGAACTACTTGTAAAACAGGCACAAGGATGCAACATTGCGGCGATGGGACAAAGCTGGAGCTTGGTCGATAGTGAGGGACTTATTAAGTTGGTGACTCTTTTTTGAACCTTGTCTAATAGGGAGAGACTAGTGGATGATGCACCAGCCCAGATCTGGCAACAATATTCAATGCATGGGCGGATAGTGGCTTTGTAGAGATATAGGATAATGTCAGGTGTGAGAAATTTACTGGCACGGTAGAGGAAGCCCACCTTCTTTGCAGCAGCCTTGGCCATGTCTTTAATGTATTTGTTCAAATTCATGTTATCTATGAATGTTAGGTCGAGAAGTTTGAATGTTGAACTCTCAGGTAGGGTGTTATTTGCCATGACAATCGGTGGTTGGAGAGGTTTCTTGTAGTTATTGAAGGAAAGGAGCTTTGTCTTTGCAGCATTAAAAGTTACCAACCATTTATTACTCCAATCCACTACAGCCTGGAGGTCATTTTCTAAAGATTCAGTCATTGACTCGGATATGATCACGTCCGTTTTGCCCACATGACGAGAGTAAAGCATGGTGTCATCAGCAAATATACCTATCTCAGACTCAATGTCATCAGGGAGGTCATTTATGAAAATCAGGAACGATAAAGGTCCAAGGATAGATCCCTGGGATACACCAGCATTTATGTCATGTTGCTTAGATGAATGGCCATCGAGGACAACCTGGATCTTTCTTTTGGTTAGGAAGGATCTAATTATATTAAATATTTGTCCAGTAATACAATATGAGTGAATTTTTAAGAGAAGCCAGCAGTTGGCATCACGAGGAAAGAAGCTATTGGAGTAGAAGGCTCTCCAGCATCTGGGGACCTCCACCGTGAATGGATGGGATTTAGCTGATTGTCGGGTTCGTCTAGTATATTTATGTCGAGGGGGCACTAGAGCAGCAAGTTCATCGGAGCTCAATCCATTGAACTACTTGTAAAACAGGCACAAGGATGCAACATTGCGGCGATGGGACAAAGCTGGAGCTTGGTCGATAGTGAGGGACTTATTAAGTTGGTGACTCTTTTTTGAACCTTGTCTAATAGGGAGAGACTAGTGGATGATGCACCAGCCCAGATCTGGCAACAATATTCAATGCATGGGCGGATAGTGGCTTTGTAGAGATATAGGATAATGTCAGGTGTGAGAAATTTACTGGCACGGTAGAGGAAGCCCACCTTCTTTGCAGCAGCCTTGGCCATGTCTTTAATGTATTTGTTCAAATTCATGTTATCTATGAATGTTAGGTCGAGAAGTTTGAATGTTGAACTCTCAGGTAGGGTGTTATTTGCCATGACAATCGGTGGTTGGAGAGGTTTCTTGTAGTTATTGAAGGAAAGGAGCTTTGTCTTTGCAGCATTAAAAGTTACCAACCATTTATTACTCCAATCCACTGCAGCCTGGAGGTCATTTTCTAAAGATTCAGTCATTGACTCGGATATGATCACGTCCGTTTTGCCCACATGACGAGAGTAAAGCATGGTGTCATCAGCAAATATACCTATCTCAGACTCAATGTCATCAGGGAGGTCATTTATGAAAATCAGGAACGATAAAGGTCCAAGGATAGATCCCTGGGATACACCAGCATTTATGTCATGTTGCTTAGATGAATGGCCATCGAGGACAACCTGGATCTTTCTTTTGGTTAGGAAGGATCTAATTATATTAAATATTTGTCCAGTAATACAATATGAGTGAATTTTTAAGAGAAGCCCTTTGTGCCAGACCTTGTCAAAGGCTTTGGATATATCAAGCGCTACCACCCGAGCTTCACCTGCCTTGTACATTGTATTATATATGCGTTCAGAGATAACCGTTAGGATATCTGCAGTAGATCGTGCTTGTCTAAATCCATACTAATGGTTAGAAAAGAGGTTTAGCATTAACTAGGTGCCGAACTATCGCTAGATTGATTAAGGATTCAAAAATTTTAGCAAAGATCAGGAGTAGACCGATTGGGCGGTAATTCTGAGGATCAGTTCTATCACCAGAATTCTTGAAGACTGGTACTATAGAGGCAATTTTCCAGCTATCAGGGAAGCAAGATTCATCAAGACATTTGTTGTAGAGTTTGGAGAGGGCAAGGGCCAGTTCAGCAGAGCATTTCTTTATTACTATTACTGGTATAAGATCAGGCCCACAAGGTGTCATGGTTTTTTATGATGTTCCTGACCTGAGATGGGGTGATGACCAGGTTTTTAAGTGTGGCTTCGGTCTGCAATGGGAATTTTCGGAAGGGGTGGTTTGCAGAGTCGAAAGTGGAGTTTAAGGCGAAATGCTGGGCAAGTAGTTCAGCCTTATCAGTTGCTGTGCAAACGACATCATTGTGGTTTGATAGCTGGGGAATTGTAGATTGTCCATTGTTCACCACACTATTGTAGATTTTCCAGAAACCTAGTTTGTTACTGAATGCGTTTTTTGGTTAATTCTGTATAACTTCTTTTTGCTTCACCTATCACTACTTTACAATTATTTCTTGACTCGGTGGGTTTCCTCTACCTTTTTGAATTGGCACTTGCCTTTCATCATTGATAGATGTTTTTTGTTTGGTTGATTTGATATTGGAGACAGGAAGGTTTGAGATTTCTTGTTCTTTGGAGTAAGTTTCAATTTTCTTTGTCTCCGGGTGGGGGTTCTCAGAAGTGCTTGATTAATACGTGGGTTAAGCTTTCCCCGAGGGATTTCATTAAAGTTTTAAGTTTGTTTATTAGAATTACCATCTCATAATAGGTCATTTCTGCTGGGCAATCTCCTCGGTTTTGGATTGGATTATTGGTGGGTTTGGTGACATTTGCATAAGTTGTGATTAGAAGGAAATGTTCCACTATTTTCCTTGCTTCTGGGAAAGTAATATTTTTTGTATATTTTATTTGAGATATTTTCTTTTCATTTTTCCAGATTTCACACTATTTTCGGTCAGCAGCATGATTTTGTTTGCAATTTGCACATTTTGATGGTTTGGTGCAATTCACACGAGCTGTTCTGCTTTCTCCATATCTTTTGCATTTTTCTTTATGATGCTTAAACCTTTGAAAGTTGTAACACTTTAATGTAGATTTTGACTTTTTCTATGGTATATACCATTTTCATTTTGGATGGTATTAAAAGTAAAAATATATCTATTGATGTTGACTATGTTTTCCTTTTTTTTTTCTTTTTTTTTTTTAAATCGTGATTCTTTTAACGTCAGTCACATTTTGGTTTGTTTGGTTTGGTTTGGTTTGTTTTACTGCATAGCAACCAACTATGGGTTATGTAATGCCGAATAAAAATGCAATTCAAATTATTTCACATTGTCTTCAGAGACAATGAAACGTGAAAAGATGAACTTGCAATTAAATTCTTTGGTATAATCCAACTTCCTTGATGAAGTCTAGAATTTTTGTTACATTTATGTTCTCAAACAAGTGTTTTAAATTTGGGGAGTTGAAATACTTGTTACGGGTTTGCTTCAGATCTTGACAGTCTATTAATATGTGTTTGACTGTGTAGGCTTGTTGACACACTATGCACATTGGAGACTCCTGTCCTTCCAATAAGTAGTTATGAGTGATCTGCGTATGTCCTATTCGAAGTCTGGTTATTATAACCTCTTCTCTCCTTACTTTTCTAGACTCCAGCGGCCACTCATCTATAGTTGGCCAAATCTGATACAATTTGTTGGTTTGACACTCATCCCAACATTCCTGCCATTTTTGTTTGGTGATCTTGTTAATATTAGGCCGAAGATCTGTGTATGGGATCCTTGTATTTGTTGGTGTCAATTTTAAGGAGTCTTTTGCGGCTTAATCCGCTCTTTCATTTCCACGAATGCCGACATGGCTCGGTATCCAGCATAACTTAATTTTACATTTCTTTTTGTTGTAAAGATTAGTAATCTTATTTAAGATTTTTACAATTAATGGGTTGTCTAAATTTTTATTTTTCATTGCTGTGATTACAGATAGAGAGTCAGAGAAGATGATAAATCTATCAGTGCTACTACCTTCTATTATCTTTAAAGCCAAGTATATGGCTGCAGCTTCTGCGCTGAAAATTGATGCACTGTCAGTTACTCGGTATTGCATTTCTGTCTTATTTAAGACAGCCGCACACCCAACTCTATTTGATTCTTTAGATCCATCTGTATAGATGTATTTGTAGTCAGAATGTTGGTGTTTGATATATTCATATTCCTCTTGAAATATAATGGGATTCGTTTGGCTCTTTGAAGCTGTTGCTAAATCGAGGATGTAGGTGGGTTGTTTTAATTCCCATGGTGGAATTTTTGAAATTATGGATTCGTGGATGAGACTTGAGTCCACTTCCAAATTCATTCTTAACTCCTCGATGTGGTAACTGAAGGGTCTGATGACACTGATTTTTCTCTCAAACAGAGTCTTATATTGAGAAGAAAATGTGCAGTCGTAGGCAGGATTTGCTGGACATGACAATAATTTGGTCACATATTGTAGTGCCAATTTCGCTCGCCTTATATGCAAAGGACCTTCGTTAGCTTCAATATATAGGCTTTCCACTGGAGACATGCAAAATGCTCCCAATGCAAGACTCAGTCCCTGGTGATGGATAGTTTCTAATTCTTTTAGATATGAATGTCTTGCTGCACCATAAATGAAACTTTCATAGTCAAGTTTCGACCTTACAATTGTTCGGTACAATTTTAGTAAGGATTTTTTGTCTGCTCCCCAGTCAGTGTGAGCTATCACTTTCAATAGATTCATTGCCTTGTTACATTTTTGCCGGAGATACTTGATGTGAGGAATAAACGACAGCTTTTTGTCAAAAATAAGACCAAGGAACTTATATTCATCTGCCATTTGTATCTCTTTGCCAGCCAGTTTAAGGCATGGATCATTATGCATTTTGTGTAAGTTACAAAAATGGACACACCTCGTCTTTGATTCAGAGAATCTGAAGCCGTTCTCTAAAGTCCATTTGCTGATTTTATTTAATGTGAGTTGCAACTTACGTTCTACCAGATGCATATGTTTTGCCCGGCAGCAAATCAAAAAATCGTCCACGTACAGCGAGCCTTTAACTGTAGTGTCAAGGTTTTTAACGATATTATTCATCTTGACATTAAAAAGTGTCACTGATAGGATACTTCCTTGGGGTACCCAATTCTCCTGCTCTTTTACGTCGGAGAGTGTAGTTCCGACTCTCACTCGAAAGTTTCGGTTTTTCAAGAAGTTTTTTATAAAGAGAGCCATTCTGCCTTTTAGCCCAAGATCACAAAGGTCTTTTAATATGCCGTACTTCCAGGTGGTATCGTACGCCTTCGCTATGTCAAAGAAGATGGCAATCAGATGTTCTTTTTTGATGACGGCTTCTCTAATAAAGGTTTCCAATCTGATCAAATGGTCAGTGGTACTTCTTTTCTTTCTGAAACCGGATTGTAGATTTGATATGAGATTGTTCGATTCCAGGTACCATGTCAATCTGTCATTAATCATTCTCTCCATTACCTTACAGAGACAACTGGTTAAGGCAATTGGTCCATGACCTGAAGGCCTATCAGAATTTTTTCCCATCTTGGGTATGGGAATTACCGTGGCTTGTCTCCAGAGATCTGGGATTTTCCCGCTCAGTCACACCTCGTTATATATGTTTAGAAGGTATCTGGTGGACACTTGTGATAAGTTTTTGAGAAATTCGTAACATATATCGTCTGGACCGACCACTGTATTGTGGGTTTTAGCAAGTGATTCACTGAGCTCCGATGCCGTGAAGGGTTGATTATAATTTTCAGTGTTTTTGGAACTGAAATTGAGAATTTTCTTTTCTTCGGTTTCCTTAATTCTTTTAAACTTCTCAGTTTGACCTTTGGAGCTAGAAATTTCTGAAAAGTTGTTTGCCAAGGTGTTAGAAATTTCTTTTTTGTCAGTGATCTTTACACCACCAGATATCAGGTGTTTAATTGGCAGACTACTATTTTTCCCCGCTATTTTTCGCATCATGGTCCATATTGTTTTTGAGTTAGTGTTTGAATTGATTTCGATATATACTGTCGCCACAAATTTCTCTTGGACTCTTTAATCGTCCACCGAGCTTTGGCTCTTTTGATTTTAGATAAGTCTAAATTATCCCGAGTAGCATTAGACTTTAACCTTCTCAGGGCAGAACGGCATGCCCGGACAGCCTTTTGGCATTCTTTGTTGAACCAGGGTTTTTGTTTATTGTGGTTGGCAGATGACTTTGGAATACAATCTATTTCTATCAGTGTCTCTGTAAAGTAGATGGCGCGATCCGTTTGATTGGCATTAGTATTAGTTGTCAGTCTTTCTTGGCATTTTTCTTGGAATCTCTTCCAGTCTGCTTTCTGCAGATTCCATCTTGGTAGTTTGTCTTCAATTTTAGGACCTGTGCTTTCCAAAATAATTGGAAAGTGGTCGCTACTACATGTCTCTTCATGCACTTTCCATGTATAGTCCATGAAAATTGATGGATCACACATAGTTAAATCTAGTGCTGAATATGTTCCCGTTGCTGGGTGTAAATATGTGCTGGTTTTATCATTGTAGAGGCAAAGGCCATTTTGATCCAGAATTTCCCCAACAATTCGGCCTTTTTTATCGGTGGTTTTACATTTCATTGTGACTATTAAAATCACCCAACAGTATTAATGGTTTGGGTAATTGGTTTATTAACTCATTCAGCCTGGATTCAACTATGTTTTCACCTGGTGGCAGATAAAGGTAACAAATAGTGATTGTTTTATGTAAGGTTACTGATACAGCAACCGCCTGCGTGTTTGTGTCAAGTAGTACCTGACTCTGCGGAACTGTATTTTTAACAATTATAGTTGCCCCGCCAGAGGCTCTATCCGTTTCTTCTTTTATATAATTATATACATTATAGTTTTTAATTTTAAATGCACTATCTTGCCTGAGGAATGTTTCCTATAGGCAAACAACTGCTGGGCACATTCTCATAAGAAGAGCCAGCTCTTCATAATTAGCTTTAGCGCCTCTTACGTTCCATTGTATTATTTTATCTCCCATGGTTTAGATTTTGATTGGGGGGGGGGGGCTTTTTGTTTAGTTTTTGGTTTGTTTTTTTCCGTGTTTTCCTCCTCTGTCTTCATCATGTTGTCCAGAGCTTCAAATCGGTTTTGAGTCAAATTGACTCGGATTTTTGGCTTTCGAGGTGATTTTTCCTTTTTTTTCTCAGGTTCAGGATTTTTATCTGGAGACTTTTTTTTGAGGATCTTTTCGGACCCCTATCTCTTTCATCGTAGTTTCAGGTGTTTGGTTTGGTTTGATCTGTGGTGGGTCATCTGGAATGGGGTAACCCAGTTGAGAGGGTAGAAACCAGATGTTTTCTTCACTCAAATCTACCTGGGTAACCGGTTGAATAGGGGTTTTACTCCAAATATTTTCTTTACAGGGTTATGCCTCTTTTTGAACGGCAACCGCAATCGATTGAGTAGGAGGTCTGGGTTCCGCCTGTTGTTTTTTAGCGGCAACTGGTTGAGGAGGAGGTCTGGGTTCCACTTGTTTTTAAGCTCTAAATTTAGGTTCTTCGTACTCTTTTCTGAGTGTATTTTGAAAAGCTGGTCAGTCTTCCGGACCCAGCTGAAGTAACCATTCTATCAGTTTTTTATATTTGTTTTCTTCTTTGTTTACTACTGGGGACACAACCTGAGAATATGTCTTCTCTCTAGTTATGTCAACCATCTTCCTTGCTTCCTGAAAAGAAATGCCTCTTGTATACTTGACAGTTAATAATTCCTTTTCTCTTTTCCACTTTTCGCAGATCTTTGCATAAACTGGGTGGTCACCACCACAGTTTGCACATGTGTGAGTTCCCTTACACTCATCCATAGAGTGGTCAGGGTCCTTCTCTCCACATTTCCCACATGTTTGCCTGCCGTTGCATTTGGTTTCATGATGTCCATACTTCTGGCACCTGTAACACCGAAGAGGATTTGGGATGTACTGCTCGATCTTTTCGATAGTATAGCCTATCTTGATTTTTGGAGCTATGGTAGGTGTATCAAAAGTCATCACATAGGTATTCGTTTCTATGCTTTGGTTATCTCTTTTTATAGAGATTCTTTTAGCTTCGGTTACCCCCTAGGACTTCAGCTCCTTTTTGATTTCATCTAAAGTGCATAAGGAGAGTTCTTGGCTCCTTATCACTCCTTTGGAAACATTTAGGTACTGGTGTGCATAAGCTTTTATTTTTTGGTTATGGAACATTTTCATGCCCAGCAAAAAATCCGCATATCTTTTTTTTTCTACCTCGACCAGGATATTTCCGTTGGCCAGTTTTTTTACATTTTTTGGCGTCATATGAGACGAAATTATTTTTTCGATTATGAATGGAGATACTGTTGATAGTTTAGGTTCATCCAGAGCTTCCAGGACAATAAATCTCGGGAATTTATTTTGGTCACTTCTTTCTTCTTCTCTTTCTGAACTAGAGTCTCTATGGATTCGTTTTGTGGTTCTGTTAGGAGCCATAAGTTTGTTTGGTTTTGATTCACCATTCCTGCTCCCCACCCACCACGGAGCCCACTATGGGAATTGCCAAAGGGGAAACCCAATCGCCTTGACAAGACAGGGCTACAGGAATGGTATACTCAACCTGATCGTGATCACAAGCACCCGTGTTCCATCGATCTCTCTACCCACTAATAGTGAAACGTCCGGGGCACACAGCCATGTTGCGGTCATGTCTCTCACAAGTTGATTGACCCTGGCCACCGCCTTCTAGCACTTATAAACTGGAATGGGTATTGATAACTTTATGTAGTTGATCAATTTTATTATTGAAAACGATCGGGGTAGTTGGAAAAAAAATAATAAGTGCTAGGGCAAGACGTAACTAGCCGATTGATCCAATCGGGCCTCTCCGACCTCCTGTCTAGTCGAAGTAGAGTGTTGCAGGTCACGTGACCATTTAGGCAACCAGGCCACGGACCGCTCAGCCACCAGGAATTCCGTCCCAAGACGTCACGGGTCGCCACCCACGGCAAACAGGTGGCCCCGTTTTCAGGGGGGTTTTACCCTTCTGCATGGGGTTGCAGTCGGCGAATTCGCGGCCCCGCCGACAGGGCAAGGTCACATTTTGGTTTTTAAAGTTTATTATTTCATCTTGAGAACAGGATGAAAGTTCAGGACTTCACACTACTCTTTTAGATAAATTTAACCATTTATGTGGGTAAGCTCTCCTATTTAGTTGATTAAATTTGGTCCATTTTAATATTTCTTTAGCTTGGGATTTTTTTAAATTTCAACTAATATGATATTGTTTAGTAATTTATTTAATTTAGATGGGCTTTAATTTGGATAAAGATTTTTCTATCCTAAAAGGGGATAGTTCCGTTATTGGAGTCTGTTCAATAGATTCTAATATTTATATAAGTTTGGTAATTGTGAGAGGTAATAACCATTTCACTGTCAGAAAGATTTTCATTGTCAGTTTGAAAAGTCGATACTTGGTTTTTTGGTGGATTTTTTAGATTCCATATATATGTTTTAGTTTTTTTCACCACTCCTACTCCCAACCCACCTCAAAGTCCAATTTAATGGGAAGTACCAGAGGGGAAACCCATTTGCTTTGGTAAGACAAGACTATAGGAGTAGTATACTCGTACTTGGTGGGAGCCACAAGCACCTGCAATTTCTGAGTCTTGCTGACCAAGTTCCAGAGGGACTACATGGTGTGATTTTTATCCCCCAAACCAATTGACCTTTGTCACCGCCTTCTAACACTCATGTAGGATTTGTAGGTTTTTTTTAAATTTTTGGACATGATTTTTGTTTATATATTTAGGACTTAACATGACTAGCTGGAGTAAGGGCCAAAGTTGAGTGTTGTAGCCAATGACCTTTTAGTTCCTTAGTTATTGGCTGCTCAGCCACCAGGATCCTGTCCTCAGATATCACAGGTCACCAACCCCAGGAAACAGGTGGCCTCAATGGGTCTTACCCTTCTGCAGAGATTCAGTCACTGAATTCTACAACCCCAATTGACAGGGCAATCAGAAATAAATCCTAAACAAAGAGTATAATTGTTCCCATTATAATAAGAAAACACACGTGTTGCAGATGCAAAAAATTAGAGCAATGTGCAACTGCACAGAATATGTAAATTCTACTTACATGGAATTTCAATGGCGGTGACACACCACGTGAAGAATAACATAGAACAATGTCACCTGATTCTTAGAGCAGAGTTTGAAAAAAGTATTTCGACAGCAATGACATATCACACAAAGAATATTTTACGATAACACCGTCTGGTTTATGGACAATAGTCAGAACAATAACTTAACATATCGACTGCCGACCAAGAGAAAAGTCTATCAGGCATGTGTATGCAGTGTGATGATGTTTGAAAGTAAGGATTGAGGACATGCGTTGCATGGAGAGAATGATATGATGAATGATTGATCTGAGTCTTAAACTGGCTTAGATCCGATAACCTCAGAGGAAGATTAAATCTTGGCAGTATATGGAGACGTGTTCAGAGTAGGAGCCTTTGATGGTATGGCCACGTTGAAATAATGGATGAGAGTTCTTGGGTGAGTATATGTACAAAAGTTGAGATAGCAGGTTCAGTTCAGGGGAGAAGGCCAAGGAAAACATGGGAGGAAGTGATAAGAATGAATGAGAGAAAGAGGGATAAATAATAGACCTGTTAGGTTAGTTTGGAAGTCAATTTCTAAAACGCAAGCATGTAAAATAGACATTAAACCAAATATGATGATGATGATGACATTCTTCCAATTAAACATTAATAGAGAGACACCGAGAAAACAGATTGAAAGAGAAGAAAGCATGGTATGACAGATCAATGGAACAAGACAAAATAACAAATGTTTGGTTCTCAAGAAAAAATGTCTACTACGAATCTACAAGACTAAACTTACGATATCAAATGTGCTGTCACCTCAGGTGGATTCTTATCAACGTTTAAGGTTTTACCAACCAATAAAGTAACAGAGGCTGAAAAGCGTCCTGATTCCTTCTTGAGAATTTGGTTCGGCTGCTTTAGGACGATGAAACTTCTGAAAAGATATCGAAAGTGAAAAAGAAAGAAATCATTCCAAAAGAAAATGAAGATCAGGAAGTAGATCGGTTAGAATTGAATGGAAACAAGAAACGTCGATTGGCACCACGTGTCATCTGATGCAAAAACATTCACAGAGCTGTCGGGAAATACTCTATTTTCTTCAAGACTTGTTTGTTGGGTTTTTTTTCATCTTAAAAAATGCTGTATTATTTTAACATAAAACAGAAATTTAAAATAAAACAAAATAAAACTAATTAATTTATCTCCTACATGCTGTATATGTTTTGATTTTTACTTTCATTTCTTTTTTTTTGTTAACTAAGCCATTTGCTTTTACTAAATTATTAGTACTTTTTAATAGGATTTTGAAAGTTTTATTTATTAAATTATTAATTGAAGATACTTGTTATAAAACTGAAGTGATGTGGTAGTATTTGTGAGTTGTAAGGCACGAATATGAAGAATGAATTGAATAAAAATGCTTCTGTATAGATCGACAAATAATATTTATTATATATTTACAACTGAAGAAGAATTACTTTATAATTAAGACGTAATTAATTGTAAGTCGCCATGCGACACGTCCAATCCCAAATGCACATTATCTCAAGGGCAATGATAAAGGGCAAATAGTTACTTCTTTTTTTAATATAAAATGTTACATTATTATTTTTAGGTAGCCACCTGACAAAAACTAACTAATTTTGTTATGGTAATGTTCTAATCTCTATTTAAAAAATAATTGGATGTAAATAACTTCGAAAACTTCCAATCTTTTAATTAAATGAGGATTTGCTAAGAATTTTAAGGCCAGATTTGCGAGTTTAAATGTTTCCAAATTCCTTTTAAATTCCCAAGAAGTAATTCTTTCTTCTTTTTTCAACTATTAACAAAAGATTAAAATGGCTATCTTGTTTACAAAGAAAGAGAAATGCATTCTGGTGGATTTAATTTCATAATTAAATTATTTTTTTTAAATAGAATTTTTTTAAAGTTTGTTCCAGTACTTTACGCCATAGTATTTTTGATTTCAATAAATATTCAATTAATGATTAAAAAAATAATAATGTGTAAGTATTGTAGAGGCTAGAAACGTGTATACATACACACACACACAATTTTATTTATATAGACCAGAGTATTGCCCGGGAATGATGACCTCTGTATACTCCTGCTAATCCCATATTACTATTTTTTATTTATATAATTTTCAAGTTATGAATAAAATGTTTCTCCATTTTATGAATGTTTGGCACAATAACAGACTGTTTATTATTATTGTAAGACCCTCTCATACAAAATTTATACCACCATCAAGTTTATTATCAAATTTTACTTGAGAAAAGTTGTTTAATCTTAATATAGGGTTTGGTTTTCAATTGCATCTCCAGACAGAACTGCATGCATGCAATAATTTATAGTAGATGTGATGGTAGCAAAGAATAACATAAGATAAACACTTTTACCCAGTTGTGGCTGATGGAATGAGAACCACCTACCAAAGCGGATCAAATAATGGGTTCAGTTTGAAATTCTATCTAGGTTCCCGAGTTCAACTAGAAGGTTCCTAAATTCGAAACAATACACTGAAAAGGGTCGGAAGTTACATCGGCCAAAACATTGTGAACATAATCAACGTAAGAATGTTTTAAATTGAAAATCCTTCAAAATATTCATCATTATCATGAAAAGGTTGCAGAGATTCCGTGGTATGACTTTTCTGTGGGGTATAATTTATACTTTGATGGCAGGAATGGATTGAGTGAATTGGATGAGTTCAGGAAACTTTTGCAATTACTGAACAGCGAAGTATTACCACTGTTGTCCGGAGGAGTAATCTGTCAGGCATGTGTGCAGTGTGGTAGTGTATGGAAGTGAAGCCTGGCTAGTGAGGATTGGGGACATGCACTTAATGGCAGCTATTTCGAATTCATAAGCGTAAGCCACCATCAAGTGGACGGTTTCTCGTTTAAAGTTTCATTTAGACAATTTCAAAACGATATAAATTAAAATTAATTTTTTTTTTAAATCGATTTCTTTTATTCAAATTATTTTATGGTTTTCAGTAAAAATTTCATTTTTACTTGATATTTAAAGCTTTTCATATTTTATATATATATATATATATATATATTAGTGATGCTGATTATATATATATTAGTGATGATGATTTATATGAGTTCTGGGACCCAATGCATCCTCGGAATATTTTATGCATCCTGCCCCACCCCCTTCTGCCAAATTCTATCCAACACCCACTTGTACCTCATTCCATTTTTTTATATTGAAATGTATTTCCTTAATTGTTCAATTACAAAGAAAACTGTGCGTTAGTCGGATCGGCTGTCTTTACAATTAGCTTGAAATGGGTAAAAGGTACTCGAGGAGAAAGAATAACAAAAACAAGAGGTAACTTCACATTTGCTATTAAACAAAATCAATCAATCAAACAAAATAAAAACAAAGCTAGTTTTGTCGATCAGCAGAAACCCCACATCCCTAACGGATTTGCTGTGTGCATTTCAATGTATTGTTTATTTATTAAAAAATTGACATGCGTGTCTGGGGCACATGGATAAGATTTTACGGTGTCCTTTTAGATTTTTATGCGTTACTTTTTAATTATTTCGATATTAATCAAATTATGTAAACACCACTTCTTATGTTTTTCACATTTTCCCATTCCTTTTTCTATTCACTATTACTCGATTATTTATTGAAATCAAAAATGCATATGAAGTACAAAAAATAACTTTTTAAAAATCCTATTTTAAAAATGTAATTACAAAATTAAATCCACCAGAATGTAATTGGATTTCTTTTCTAACCAATTTTAATCCTTGATTTAATTATTTTGTGAAAAGAATTTGGAAGCCTTTAAACTGCTAATTAGAAAATCGATTTCTGGATTTAAAATACTTAGCAAATCCTAATATATTAAAAGATTGAACATTTTGGAAACTATATACATCCAATAATTTTATAAATAGATTAAAACAACATTACTTAATAAAATTAGTTCAAATTTTATAACAATTTGTTTTAATTAAAAGTTTAAATGGTCAAATAATACGATGATAACTCAATTTCAATCTCAAATCCTATTTAAAAATAAAATAATTTGGTAAATTAAAAAAACGTCATAGTTAAAAAGAGAGAACTCAAAATGAAAATAAGACTCCCAGACTATGCCAGGTAGGTACAGCTTTGTTTATATACTGATCTTATTTATCCTATAGAAAAAAGATTTGAGTAAAAAAAAAAAAAATTGTACATTTAATCCTAAAACTGTGTAAGTTGGTAAATTAATCTGCATATTGATATTGACAATGAGAAATCGATTCTAAAATCTATATTTTGTTTATGTTTGGTAAGCATGGCATATTTGAGTAACGTCAGATATGGTGTCATGTTAAACATATTCCTTTCACCTTCCCTGATAAGTGGGGTGATGAATTACACATGGTCAAATTAGAAAATGTGCTTTACCTTGTCACAAGTTGTGACACAAGATCAGTGATTGCATCATTCAGTGACACATAATCTATCGGCCCAAGATTCAGCTGCTTCCACATGTTGATTGATTTTTTTATTTGCTGACGATTCTCCCATATAAGTTCCGCCAGTTGGGAGCACCTAAAATCAAGGGGGGAAAAAATAATAAAAATAATAGGAAGAAAAACAGATGAGAAACTGAAAAATCTTATTGCAAAGAAAAACATCTAAGTAAAGTTGTGTGTCACGGGATAGAATTTAAACAGTCGATCTAAGAGCCAAACTAATCACAGATTTGGAATCAGCACTTTTGCTCCAATGTCCTTATTGATGTTAGAAGTTCTTAAACCTTTTTTTTTAAATCATTATTGAAAATTAAAAGTATATAAAATAGTATTAAAAACAAATGTTCTGAAATATTTTGCATTCCCTTTCAAGTTTAATATTTTCTAGTATTAGCCAACCGAACAGTAGACTTATAATAATCTTAACCTTTTCAGTAAGAAAAATGAATAAATATATAAAAATAAGTCAAGATTGCTTTTTTTCGTCAAATCATTGTACATATTTGACATCCTTCTTTTATTAAAAATAGAACTTTTCTTTGTTCCTTCATTTTAGGCAAACAATTTTACATCTATGTGGAGAGGTAAAAGAGTTTTTATTATGCATCCATATGCTTGAACTCATGAAAAATGTAAGTAGATTAAAAAGACTATTTTTGCTTGATCGGTTGCTGTGTGGATCAAGTGTTTGCCTTCAGTTCCAATATTTTAGGTCATCTCACACTAGCCAATCATTTTCTTTCTTTTTTGTTTGTTTTCTGTTCCAATTATTTCATAATCATTAAAAAGTATTTCTTTAATTATTTTATTGCGATTTAAAGTAAAATAATTTGAAGTGTAAATAGATGACGTTAATTAGATATGAGTGATGGGGTTTGGGATTAATCAAGATGAGGGAAATAAAAGTACAGATAAGAATTTGAAGTTGGCTGTCTCAGTTGGTGAGTAGAGGTATTTTCTCTCCAAGTAAAAAAACACACTTCAAATTAAAGATACGCATAATAATGTAAGGTCCTGATAGATAGGTGCAGTTAGACTTTTAACCGTCCTGGGAATTAAAAGAAACAACTTCCAAACGTTCTTGCCCACAAAAAAAAAAAAATAATCACTAACAACGCTATGTTGATTTTCAACTGTTTTTTTTTTAATATCAAATATGTCCATGCAGAGGAGAAAGTTGGGTATTGGTCAATTGAGTACTGACAACAAAGACAAGATTTCGAATTGGCACCAATTTCTGTCCATTGATCTCAACAGATAAAAACTGGTTGCCACAAACAGCTGCCAGTATGACACTATGCTTGGTGTCAAAAATCGATCGACTTCACTGGTTTTTATTCAAAGCCATTAACATAATTATGAAAATAATGCAATAAAGGAAAAGGAAAATTATGAAGCGTAAAAAAGAATCATTGTTTTTAAATATTTGGAATGGTAAACTTTGAATGGTTATATTATTCGCAGTGAAAGGGATCACTGCAACAAGCTGGTAAAATTCTGGGTAGGTTGGTTTGAATTATTAAAACATAATTTTGAAAAATTAAATTTGTTTTGTGTTAAATAGAAATAATTTGTTCCATATGTCCGGTTAGTCTCAAAAAGACCCGACTTATCAGAATTATTAAAATTTGAAGACTTTTAAGCTGAAAGATGTGGTGCAAAGCCATAATATCTATTAATAATGGAGATTATTTATCTGTTTGAAGCCAAGACTATTGTACTTATTATGACTATTTCATAATAAGTACAACAGTCTTAAATAGTATAGTTTTGGCTTCAGACAGACAGACAGATACATAATCTCCATTATTATAGTATAAGTATATACTATTTCAGACTAATGTATGATCTTTAAATGCTCAATTCAGGGGCATAGTGTAGTGTAGTATCTGTTCTTTTGTCTTGATACCATCCTCCCAGGTATTACCTCCTCCTTTTTTGAGAGGTGTGAAGGTAGTGTAGTATCTGTTCTGTTGTCATTATACCATCCTCCCAGGCAATACCTCCTCCTTTTTTGAAGAGGGGGAGGGGGTAGTATATGTCTTACCCGCCCTCTGATTATTAAGTATAATGTTCTATTTCAAAAGCACAGAAAGTTCTATTTCAAAAGAGAGAGAGAGGGGGACACAAGACAGGGACGCGTTATTTGATTAATAACATGTAAACAACAGATTCTCTTAAATTTAGCATACAAGTCGCTCAAAAATGATATATTTACTTTGATTTTTTTATTAAAACGTTTTGGGTTTTCTTTTTTTTTTAATATTATTAGAAATTATGCACAAATTTATTGAATCAAATTATTTAATTTAAAAAATAATTGATTAAAACATTACTATTTTTTTTTTTGTAAGAAAAACCAAACACGTTTTACTGAGCAATTAAATAACTGTATTTTATTTTTTTTAATTGTTGATTTTATTTTAGGTACACCTTTTGTTTTGATTTGAAAAACCTCAAATATTATTATCTTTTTACGACCTTAAGTGAGTTTAGGATTTTTTGTTTTACATTTTACGCCGTAAAGGGTAAATTTTGTTTCAAAACTGTTTTATTATTCCGTGTTTTATTTATTAAAATAAAGGATGTTCTTCCTTTTTTTTGTAAAAAAACAAACACATTTTACTGAGCAATTAAATAAAAAAAACTAGCAAAAATATGCGACCGGAGGGAGCATATATTTGCTAGTGATAATAACTATTGTTTGGCTCACTAATGAAAAAAAAAAGGGTGGAGCTTTTTTCCCCCCTCCGCCCAATTTGCTCTTGCATCAGTTGTATCTGATTGAATGAGATTAGTCATGTGACAAATGTGTTTTGGATGAGTTGCTGAATGGGATTGAACTCACAAGTTAATCCATTTAAATAAAGTATATTTTATAAGTAAAACTGTTGGTCATTTATATGTGAACATTTATTCCAGCTTATTTGGCCACGATGGATTGATGATATGGCTAAAAAAAGGTTATACGTGTACTCAAATTATGTGATATTCATAAGGTTACACATTACATCTATACTAAAAAATTATTGGGTTACAATGACTGACAAACGTATTCAGTTACAAAACCATATACAGCGATGAAAAATAGTTAGAAATTATGTCTTATAAGGATTACATCATAAGGAAAGTAACAGCAGTTGATATTCAGCACGAGTGTGTGATATATGTTCGACCCTTCAGATGTAAAACCAACAGATTAGTCTCTTTCAGATCAAGGCTAATTACAGAAGAATAAAACTTACCAGTTTTGGATATCACCAATCAGTTCCTCGGTCTGTTCAGTTGTGCCATGTAACTGTTGTTTACGCAACCAATCTGCTAAATCTGTCTCCAAGATCTCCATGGTCAACTTATGCAAATCATTGTATGTTTCCCTATGCTTATTTAACAAAGTCTACAAAAAAAACAAAAAAAATCTTTATATATAAGACAAAAATTATCTGCCTGTCCGCATTTCATACTTTGTGCATCCAATGTAGATCTAAAACAATTATAATTCCTAATCAATTAGCCATTATAGTGCGATATTGACACATTCACATCTTAATCCATCTGTAAAACTGCAGTAGGTGCATTTTTTTAGTGGTGCATGCGAATGGCAGATGGTGCAGATGATAGATGCTCAACCAAAGGAAAAAAAGGAGAGTGGTAGAGATTTTGTAATTTGGACCAAACAGAATCTTATTTCTCTTTGAAACAAAATAAGTACCTCGCAAAAACACTGAGTCATGTTGAGACCAGAAAGTAATGTTCGTAGATTGTCTCCATGATAATCCCCTGGCTAGCCGTTATCTCCAATGGATATCTCAAGTAGTCAGTGCTAAGGTGGTCGAATGGGGGCCAGTGAAAAAGACTGGAATCCAAGATCTCCGGTCAGGAGGAAAGGATTACATGAGACAGACAGTTAGTTGGACATTCGAGGTGGCAGTTGGTTTTAGGTGGTCCTCGGGAACAGAGGGTTTGTCAGGTTGATGGGACTTTGATTTTGTGTGGCCGGGATAAGAGATCTCATTTTGCAAGTTTGCCATTTAAGCTGGAAACACGAGTTTCATTTGTAACCTCAAACAAATAAATCTGTTACTTGTTTATACCCTGGAGTTGCGATTCTACTTGGGATGAGAATTCTTTGTTTCAGCACTGAGTCGGACGACAATTTTAGACCGGCAAAACAGTGAACGCACTTATACAGGCTCACATACAACTGACAATTTCTTGCATATTTCTGACCCAATCTTAAAAATATTTATACGGTGAGAAAGAAAAGAAAATAATCTTTCTAAATATGTAATTTTTATGTGCTTTTATCCATTGAATTATGTTTTTACAGAAAGTTAAAAGCGGTATTTTGATTCTGGGTTACAGCATATAGATAAATACAATTTGAGTGCACAATTAGGAAAGAACGTACAATTTTATATAAGAATGCTAAGTTCTATCAAAATTGCTCCAAAAATACAGAAACTGGTAAGAAATTACCGAATTTCTAGTGAATTGGTCTATGATTTCATATCATTTTTGCCTATAATTTTGAATTCTGGATTACAGGGTGTTAACTTTTGAACCACTTTTTGGATATTTGAATAATTCAAACAGTTTTGAATTCCATTTCTGAGGGCTGTCTACAAAGTATCCGACCTTAGGTCAGAAAAATATTTCAAATACTTGACGGGGTTTGGACCCTAATCTCCTTCAAAGTAGGTCTCTTGTGCTTGCACACACTTAACCCACCGATCCATCCACTGCCAGAAACACCTCTGAAAGTCTTCTTTTGGAACGGTGTTCATCTCTGCCATTGCATTCCGATTTATCTCTGCTCTAGTCTCAAAACGGGAACCTTTCAGTGGCGTCTTCCATTTTTGAAACAACCAGAATTGCAAGGAGCCATGTCTGGAGAGTAAGGAGGTTGGCAAATGACTGGAATTCCATGTTTGGGCAAGAAATGTTGCATCAATTAGGATGAATGTGCGGGAGCGTTGTCGTGATGCAGTTGCCAGTGTTTCGCCGTTCACATGTCTGGTCTTTTGTGCCGAACTGCGTCACAGAGACGCGGGAGAACATCTTGTCACTGTTTGTCCTTTCGGTGCATATTCGTAATGCACAATTCCACGGATATTAAAGAAGACAGTTGGCATCACCTTGATTTTCCTCTGCATTTGTCACGTTTTTTTTGGCCTTGGAGACTCGGGATGCTTCTATTGCGACAACTGTCTTTTTGTTTCTGGGTCGTAGCCGTACACCCATGACTCATCTCCAGTTATCAGGGTGTTCAGAACCCCAGGATCAGTGTTGGCAGCTTCAGGAGGTCCTGTGCAACTTGAAACGAGGTCCTTTGTGTTCCTGCGACAACAACTTGGGCACAAATTTCGCAGCCACTCTGTGCATGTTCAAATCATCTCCCGCACAGTTGAACGACGAATTTCCATCACCAAATTTTGCACCCTCTCAACAACAGCTGCACTCCGAGTAGTTTGGTGCCTGCCAGAATGCTGGTCACTCTCCGCTGATGTGCGGCCATATTTTAATCGGTTGAACCGCTCCTTAATTTGTGTTACACCCATTGCATTTTCTACAAATACCTGCTGAATCTTACGAATTATTTTGCTTTGAGAATCACCAAGCTTTTGACAAAATTTGATGCAGTACATTTGCTCAACACGTTCAATCATCTTGAGAGAATTGGTAATCCGACGAACACGTTGTATAGCACCTCACTCAGCGACTAACGCAGGAAGGTGGTGATAAAATTCACACATGCGCATGAAAGTGTCTTTCTTCACTGTGTAGAGTGGCGCCGACCTATTGCCTCTATTTTGCACAGAAAAAAAACATAGTCTTATACTTTTTAGACATGCCTCATACATTTACTCTTTATAACTTATGTGATTAAAATAATCAACTGGGGATGAAAATGATAAATCACAATTGCCTCAGGATTGTTCATAGCAAAGAAAAAAAAAGAAATCTAACATACTCCTTTGTTATAGCATTCACCGATTCTCAACTTAAGCAATGGACCCTGACATTAAGACCAGTAAAGAATAAGAGATAAAATAACTCTTAAACTGAACACATAAAATGAAACTTCTTTTTTTAACAAATACATGATTTTTCATATTAAAGTTTATAAATTTTATTTACAGTTAATATTGAACAAAAAAAATGTATAAAAAAATTAAATTAACAACCAATAGACAAAAATGATTTATTTGAGGGGCTTTCAAAACCAGTCCCAATGACCTGACTTTGAAATTCAGTTAAATTTGAGAAACCTGTCGAACACACACATATTATATATATATATATATATATATATATATATATATATATATATATATATATTATATATACATAATTAAATTCAAAAGTATAGATTTGAGTAGTGTAAATGGACAATAGAAAAAAACAGCTTCAAATGTAAGGGAAGCTGAAATAAAATTATGACATTCAATACTCAAATACTGCTAGTATTAAAATCAGCCCAATGGTTATCTCCCCCTGCTATTAGCACCGTCTAATGTTGTAGACCGGTGTCTTTGCCTTCTTATTCCTTGAATTTGAATTCCTCTAGGTTGGATTCTTATGGAGAACAAGAAACCCATATATAATTTAAATACTAACTGGTTTTATTTGACCTATGAAAGGATTCCTAATACAGAACACAATGTGAGAAGACTACCTTTCTGTTTTGAACTAGTAATATTCACATTTTGGAGACTTAATAAAATATATATTAAGTCTAATTAAGACCATATGCTTCAGGTCTACCCCTCTTTCATTTTGAAAAAACCTTGATATGTAAAGTTGTGTGCCTCTTGTATTTTGTCTTTCTGATTTTTTTTTATTGTGATTGTTCATACAAAATGCTTTTTTATGTAATTCTTTATGTAACTTCCTTTGATGTGTTATAGCATTTGTGATTTTTGTTTTCTCTGCTGTTATTTTTTAATCTGAATATTTTTTTTCTATTCTATTATTGTTCTAGTTACAATATAATTATTATTATTATTGTCATTCTTATTATGATATTCATGGACCATTATTATTACTATTATTATTTACTTATTCTTTAATATTGAATTTGGGATTCTAATCCAATATATACTTTCTTATTTATTTCTTTTTATTATTAGTAGAAGTATTATAAATCTTTTTACCTGTAATAATTTTTTTTTTTAAATAAGAAAATGTTTATGTTTTTAGCTTGACTTCTATTTGTGATCTTTTGTAAAAAGGTGCTGAAGAATATTGCAATTAAAAAGTAAAAGATCTTTAATTCTTGGAATAAACATAAATAATGTTATAAATTTATTTGTTTCAACTTTCTCTCTCTAAATACACACACACATATATACATATATATATATATATACATACACACACATATATATATATATATATATTATACACACACATACTAGCAGAACTCATAATCCGATGTTGCCAGGGGGAAATAGAAAAATATTATTTAATTTGAATAAAGTAACTTGTTATTTTCATTTATAATTTTACTTTCTTTTCTCTTCTCCATCAGAGAAAAAGAAATCCTTCTAGACTGCGACAATTAAAAAAAATAGTGTATAATCAGCAATTATTAAAATCGAGGGCAGGGTTAGCCACAAGGTGGGTTTTAAATGTGAGGAAAATCCATCTTCTTCCCCCCCCCCCCCCCATAAAAAATGGCACTCCGGATTGGGACAAAATTAAAAATTGCCAGTCTAGAATGATTTCTTCTGAGAAGTGGAAAGATTAAGTATAACAGATACTACACTTGAACGTTAATAATAATTTTCAAAATAAAAATAAACCGGAAAAAAGAAAATATTGTAAAGGTAACCAATATTCAGAAGGGTTGTCCGTGGCAAAGAAAAAATAATGATTTAATTGAAAAGAAAATAGCTTTTAAATAAAAGTAAAAAATAAAAGTAAAATAAGTGACTGAAATAGGATTTCGCCATGTTTATGAAAATTAAAATTTTTACCCAAATCCGGAGTGGCTCTTTTGAGATGAGTACTTTCTACATTAAAAATCGTCATTGTGTCTAACTCTGACCTCATGGGGAGGCAACTAAATAGGAATAAAATAAACCGAAAAGAAAAATATTGTAAAGTCATTCAATATTCATAGTTGCTCAGGTGGGGGGGGAAAATGATTTATTCGAAAACCAAATAACTTTTAGACTAGACATTAAGAAACACCCCCAAAAGTAATATAGGTGCCGTAATTTACAGAAATATTGAAAATGGTATCGGATGAGTGTATTTTTTAATCTTTTGTTTTTGTTTATAATCAATGTTATCGTGTTTGTTAAAAAATACAATTTAAGTAGTGTCTATTGAAAATACAGTATTAATAACATCTTAAACGCTGAAGTTTAGCGAAGAAATTATGCTATTTCGTCTCTGAAGAAATCATTGCAGACCAAAGCAATTTATTTTATGTGGGTAAATGTTTTGTTATATGTTTGAATGTACATGTTAAATAGTTATAGTGGAATTTTTTTCAATAACTAAACCAAAGCATAAGTTTAATGATAAAAATAATTTTAATAAGCCGCCCATAACGTATAAGCATCATTTTAAACTGGACAATGAGGAAAGTAACTTACGATGGCTCGGAAAGTACATGTAAAATAGTTTATATCGAAATTTTCTTAATAACGAAACGAATATTTTCATTATTTTCATCATTAAATGAAAATAATTTAAATAAGCCTCCCAGAACTTAAACTTCTAGAAAGTGAATAAAGAAACTTACGATGACTTGATAAGAGAGGTGTTTTTTGAGAATGTAATCTCAAATTCCGAAATGTGAGTGATGAAATCAGATTAGTCACACGGAGCGTTGTTGTGTATAATACACGTAACAGTCATTGTATTTACATCAAGGCGATTCATAATACAGGCCTAGCAAACATGTGACTGGGGTCTACGACTGGGGGGTGGACATGTGAAGAACAAAATTACTACTAAATAATAATTACAGAGAAAAGTTTTATTAAGAAATTTCTTAGTAATGTCCAGTAATTAGAAACTATACATATTATTAGGAAGCAGCTTATAATAATTGATTTATTTCTATCAAATCAAATGAATTTAGTTCTTATATATTTTTGTACAAAAATATAAAAGAACTAAATTCACAAAAAAATCACTTTATTCGCCATGATTTAGGCACATTTCTGATATTTGTTTGCCCTGGACTCCTATGTGGCATGCCACATGCACCCAGGTGAAACCATAGATGTTTTTCTGGCAGATCTGTGCCATTCGATGGTATGACTGATCTAGGCTTTAAAGCAGCCTTTTTCAAAGGGTTGCCCAACACCTCCTACAATTGAATGGAGGAAATGATCATTTCCCAGCTTCTGGCTCAAGCAATGTATATATTGAAAGATGATCCACCTGGACTTGCTAGTGCAAACCAAGGAAAGCGAGACGGAGAACACCAGGATGTGTTTTTAATGCAATGGAATTAACCACCTAGCTAGGGATTGTCTCACTCGACGCGATAGACAGAGAGATCTGGACCTCCAACCGCAGAGAAGTGGTGCACGTTGTTACAGTTGTGAATGACTAAGCCACACTTCTTTGGATTGTCCAGGAAAGGGTTAGAGGATGACAGCTATGCACCGGCTTCTTCCCAAGACAAAATGTGAACCACAGATAAAGGAGGCTGCATCACAGCTGCTGTGTGTTTGATGATGAGAAGGGGGGGGGGGGTATAAAGGATAGAGCCAATTACCCCGATGCAAGTGATAAAAAATAGGCTGTGCCCTTCATTAAAGCCTGGAAGGGAAATTTATATAACGGCCAGGTGAACTGATAAAAATAAGGAGTTTTTATGCATAGGGCAGAACGAACTGGACAGTGATAGTAGCGGCGGCAGCAGTAACGATGGTTTATTGTTATAAGATTGTCTCAGATTTTTTTGTTTTTGTGTGTTCCTTCCTTTCAATATTGGAGCTAATATTTCTATTTTTTTTTTATATATATTAAAACTGTTGTGCTATTTCTGTATTTTTCACTCCTTAATGTCATCATGTAGTGAAATTATTTTCTGTGGCCTCTATGTACACTTTTTGCTTATTGTCGCTATTATTAACTATTGCTTTGTATATGACATTAGCTGTTAAACATTTATTCATTAGTGGGCAATTATTTGTTATTCTACAATTACATAAGTTGGTATAATTGACATTAATAGCATTGGTACCACTATATATAAAGCAAAATAATTTGGACTAAATCCAACAAAATGTTGATAATTCAATTTGACAAAAAATAAAACAAGCATGCTTCAGTTGGCATGCAGGAAAAGAGTAGTAGAAATTTACAAAGAGAATACAATGGCCCAGAACCTATCCAATTTCGCTTTGAATTGCTGCATCGTCGGCACATTTACTCTCCTGAAAGTCCATTCCATGGTCCAGGGATCCTGATTGAGAAAGTGATCCCCTTGCAGTTCAATTGAAATCAGTGGTGAAACAGTTCTTATAATGCCTGCACAGACCTCTTTCTGGTGCAGGAGTGAATAGACGGTTCTGAGGGAGATTGTAATGGCCATTGAGGAGCTAGTAAGCCAAAATGAAATCATGTAGACGTTGGTACTCAAGGGAGAAAAGGTTAAGCTTTTTGAGTCAGCTTTTGTGATAGATGGAAAAAATGATTTGCCACTAGAATACAATAGACTCAGAGTTCTTTGGAGAAATAAATAGCAACAACAAAGCTGAAATATTAGTGGCTCAAATGTATTGTGCTAGTTAACCACTTTTTCAATCTATCTTCAATATATAGAAAGAAAAAAAGACAAAACTTGGCAATTCCGTAGGAATGATCCTCCACTTATATTTTTTGTTTACAAAGAGAGCATAAACCTTTTGTTTTTAACTAATTTTAATGAGATTTATGCCATGATTAACACACAAAACATTAAATAGATTCTTGAAGCTTGAGCAAACTTGTTTGTAGCGATATTATTAGAGCAATAATAATAAAATAAGAACAGAGATTTAAAAATTAAACAAAAAAAGATGACACGCATATAATTGAACCCAAATTTGAAACGGTCAGATAAGTTAGTGATCCTATCTAATATCAATGACAAATTCTCTCGATGAATTTGCAATGTGGCATGCAAAATTGGCTAGAAAGATAATGATGAATCAATGCCACGGTAAACATAGTTCTAAATAAATAGGTACTGAAGCTAGTGGACTTCTTTTTTTTCTTTTTTTCATGAGATGTTTGAATTTATATAGACAATATTTCTATGAAAGGTAAATTTTTTCTTATCTGCAAAAATTGTATTTTTATTTTCTATAATTTAAAATTTTCAAGAAAATAAAGTTGTCTTTGCCATTTGTTTATAAATGTCCAACACGAACTTGGCGACGACAAATCATTGTAAACCTTCCTCATACAAATTTAACACAATAAATAAATTTACTTGAGAAATGTGTGATTAATCGTGATATAGGGCTTTGTTTTCAATTGAATCACTAGACAGACAGACAGACAGAGACAACACATTTATAGTATAAGATATATAAAATGCATTTTATTTCAACTAATTTTACAATTGCTGAACTACTTCTGAAATTACTAACAAAAGAGCGTCAACGAGATCATGCCATATTTGGTATATATTAGAAAGTTTCTGAAAAATATTTAGTTAGTGTGCTGTGTGAGCTATGGGTGAAATAGGAGTATTTCTATGCTCTATAATATGTAGGAGAATAGAAAATGAACTTTCAGTTTACTTTCGACAGCCTCGTAACTCTCGCTCCACTTATTTTGTCCTTTAGTCCTTACATTCCATGAGCGATGTTTCTGACAATGAATTACTGCTTTCTGGGTCGGAATCTATCCATCTAACACTTATCGTTGACTAGTTTTTGACATTGAAGTAGTATTATTTTTTTAGCCTTTTACATCAAGTGGCTTCATGCATTGTCTGGAGCGATTTCCATGAAAAAAAAAACATTACATCTTTTTTCACATGCTCTTGTTTAGATCCTTCTTCTGCACACTGTGAATTGAGCATCCGGCAAGAACATTGCTGTACTGGAACAACCTCTCTATTTGTCTGTTCTATGTGATTTTTTTCTTTTCCTTCCACTGATCAAGAGAATTGTCAAGGGGATCCATTTTAAAGGTGTGGAAGCCATCAAAAGGGCTGAAACAACAGAGTTGAGTGGGCATCTCAGGAGTATGTTTCCGGCAGCGGAATGAATTGTCGTCGAGAAGGATAGGAAAAGTGCATTAGACTAGGGGAGAAACTGAAGTTATTTGGAATCGAAATTGATTCTGACATCAGTCCTATACTTTTCGGACAGACCTTCTATTTAGGAAATTAATTAAACAAAAGTTCGAAAACATACTCACATTTCTGAATGCCACAAGTTCTTTATGCTGATTTGAAATCTCAGACTTCATTTGAATCAGTTTCTGTTCTCTAGCTTTCAGGTGTTCACTCTCTTCCTTGCGATATTCTAAAAGTAAAAAAAACTTTTGGTTTTAAAACAAAAAAGTTTCTGATCAAAATACATTTAAAGCATTGCATAGAGCATCATCATCATCATCATCAGTGATGTTTCTGGGATCCTAAAAAGTTTTGGATCTCTTTAACATTGGACACCTTTCACCAGATGACTCAATCAGAATAAGTAGTCCTTGTTTATTACCTGGGAGGTAGATAAAATTAGCTTGATGTAATTACTAGCAAATATATGCCCCCCCCCCCCGGCGCATATATTTGCTAGCCTGGGAGGATGATATCATGGTGAATGAACATATACTACACTGATCTGCAAAGGAGGAAGTAATGACAGAGGATGGTATCATGACGAACGAACATATACTAGACTAACCGTCTCTCCACAAAAAGGAGGAGCTAATACTTGGAAGGATGATATCATAACAACAGAACAGATACTAGATTACCCCCTCCCCTAAAAAAGAGAAGGTAATCCTGGGAGGGTTGTATCATGAGGAACAAACATATACTATATAGCCACCTCCCAGGAGGAACTAATGCCTGGGAGGAATGTATTATGACAAATGAAAATATACTACATTAGCTGCAAAGGAGGAGGTAAAGACTGGTAGGATGGTATCATAACAGAACAAATACTACATTACCCACTCCAAAAAAGATGAGGTAATACCTGGGAGTATCCCCCATAAAAGGACATGGTAATGCTTGCGAGTATAATATCATAACACAACAGATACTAAATTAAAAAAAGTAGTCCTTGGAAGATGGTCTCATTTTGACAACAGTTCCTTGGATCAAAGTGTAGTACCTGGTCTCAGTATCCAAGTAACACACGTTTTACTAAAGCCGTAATGTAAAACCAGAAGTTTTATCGCTCTTGAAAATGAAATTCAAGAGTTTTTAAAAGACACTATCGTTTTTTTATTAAATCGCTTTAATTAATTTTATTAATTATAATAATATCACTATCAACAAAACTATTGAATATATAGAAGAAAATTAGAAATCTATATTACAGAATATTAATTTATTAGAAACTTTTTATAAAATAAATATGCCAATGAGGAATACCTATAGTATTTTGTGGGTGTTATGAAAGTACTATATATACGATATTTAAAAATATTATGCTGTATCAAATGCTTATTTATAAGCATAAGTCGTGTTCATGTTAATAGAATTAGGATAGATGGAAAAAATTTTGCATTTATTCATTTAGATAAATAAATTTTCTATTCGATAAAATATGATTTTACAATTCTTTGTCCAATGACTTGAAAAATGTAATGTATTTTTTTTCAGTATCTTTTTTATCATTTTTTTTTATATCTTAAACCAAATCACCAAAAGAGAATTCATTCCATTTTATTTTAATGACATAATAAAACAATATTGTTTTTAGACAACCTACACTTTTCATGTAAATTAATTTGTATTTGAAATATTAATAAAATTATAAGAAAAGTTCATGTGTGTTTGTGTGTCTTGTGTCAACGTTAATTTGATAGTTATTACTTTTTATTATTTATTGAAATCAAAAATTCAATAGTGCAAAGTAAAACGAAATTTAAAAAATTAAATCCATCAGACTGCATTTAGGTTTCTTAAATGATCTTTGTTGGCACACCAGACCAACATTCACTTCCCCCTTCCCATCAATGGTCACATAAATTTTCACTCATTCTCTCTACAAGTCTGCCTGCTGACATTGTAAACAACTTTGTTTCCATTTTGATCGATCTTTCTAAACAAAAAAGCTATCTTTTCTTGATTTAGTTACAGTTGTATAACAATTTTTTATGGAAATCGCTCCAGACAAGGCATGAAGTCACTTGATGTAAGGAGCTTTAAAAAAATTAAAATAATAAAAAATACTACTTCAATGTCAAAAACTAGCAAACGATAAGTGTTATATGGATAGATTCTGACCCAGAAAACAGCAATTCTTCCAACTTTGTCAGAAACATCGCTCATGGAATGTGAGAACTAAAGGACAAAATAAGGGAAGAGAGAGTTACGAGGCTGCCGAAAGTAAACCCAAGGTCCATTTTCTACTCTCCTTAATTTGGTTCAATTAATAATTTAATGACAAACAATAACGTAATAATTAAATTTAAGTATCAAAATCATATTTACAAAAAAATATAATTTGGTAAAAAAAGTAACAGCATAGTTAAAAGAAACAATCGAAAGTATTTATGGGATTTAAAGATGTTCGATCAGTTTTATTGCAAAACTAATTATTGAATTATCTTGCATTCAAATTACTTACAAATATTTTCTTACAAGGAAGTAATAGAAAAGACAAAATTTGGGCAGTAATAATTAAAACAAAATTGAAAATAAAACAATTCATGGGCAACGCCGGACAGATACAGCTAATTAAGAATAAAATAATATACTTGGGGAGTGTTTGTGGGCTATAATAATGTGTTCAACGCTTGGCAGCACTGCTACCCCTTTATACATTTATATGTTCAAATACAATAATGAAAACAAAGTAACAACTCAAAAGCAATGAAGTATAAAATAAAACATTTACTGATCGCGAACCTTACTGGGTTCCCTATGAAATTGTTTCATTGTGAGTGTGTACAAAGAATCTGCAAATGATGTGTGCATATGTGTGTAAGTTGAGGAAAGTCTTACATACCAAATATTTTGTGTTTGTGTGGAGTGCACACATGATGGCAACTGCCAGATCGATGGAAGAGACAAGGTCGGCTGGATTTGCCAGGCATTTTTAACAAGAGCCAACAAAACAAAAAGGGGTGAAAAAAAAAATATACAACAAATAAATGTTACCAAAGGCAAGATAAGTAACTCTTCTACCTATCTGGATAAGGTTTTTGTGTTTTAACTTATTTTAAAGTGTTTTTTAGTTCAATACAAAACTAGTGTCACAAAAAAAGGGCTGACATTAGAAGGTCATGTAGAATCTCGATAATCGCTCAAAAATCGAAAATGACACAAAAATACTGGTAATAAAAATATACAGTTCAGTTGAATATTACATTTTCGCACGATTGGTAAGAGTAATTAGCTGTGATTCAATTTAATTTTCGATTTTTGAGCAATTATCAAGACCCCAGATGACTAATTTCAGCCATTGTTTTTGTTCTAACTTAACAGGTGACACTAGTTCTGTATTGAACTCAAAAACGTGCAGTCCAAAAAAAAAAGACTCATCGATATTCGTTCATCAACATCGAACTGATAACACCAAAAAACAAGATGAGGACTAAAAAAAAAAAAGGTATTTTAATAAATCTTTATTTTGAAATTCAGTAATTCTGATGATGAAGTATATCTTCGAAAATTAAATTGAAAAAAAAGAAGTTAATAAAACTAAAATGCATTGTATGGTGTTCTAATTGCTTATCATTATTTTTAATAATTAATATTTTATATATATATATATTTGTTTTAATTATTACAGATATCTTTTAGTAAGAAAAGAAATGTAAGAATAAATCACATCACTCCAACTTGATATATTTCTTAAATTAGTTGCCATAAATATTAGTTATTTTTTTGTTTTAATAACTTATTTTATTTACCTCTTCAGGAGATTAGTCACAAGGTCAGATGTTAAGTTGAAAGCCAGTACACTAGGATTAGCGCACTTACAAAAAATGCTGTAGTATTGATTTACTCCTCTTCAGGAGTTAGGCACAAGGCCAGTTTTTATCTTACTCCCACAAGTAAGATGTGACCCAAGGTCGGGAAAGTGGGGTTTGAAAAGCCAGCGCCCGAGAGGTGAGCACTCTGGCCATTAAAAATTGCCTGGGCATCTCCGTCGGCATTCCCCGGTAGGGGCGCCTCAGGCAGTAAGCAATAAACTTACTCCTCCCCAAAGAGGGAAGGTGAAGCCTGGGAGGGTGGACCTCCTAGAACGGCACAGGACAGACCAATAGACCGGCGTAAATCAAGCCCTGAAGGCCAAGACAATACCAGTCTATGGGGTGCAGTATCCATCGGAACAGATACTACACTTTGATCTTTGCCCTGTCGGCATTCCCTGATAGAGGTGCCTCAGGTGATTAGCGATAAACTAACCCCTTCTCAAAGAGCAGGTAAAGCCTGGGAGTGTGGACCTCCTGAGACTGAAAAGGACCCTATCTCAGCCCGACAGTACCAATGTTACTGTTGGACTGATTGTTAAGGACCAGCTAGTATGAAATTACTGTAATGTGAGTGTAAGAAAAAAAAAAGGTCACAATGGCAATCCAAACTTAAAGCAGAATTCCTGTTCCTAAAACGTTGAAATAACAATTAATCAATTTCCGGCACCAACACTTTCTTTTCTCTCTGCTCACTCAGAAACACAACCGTCTGATTTTGTTGTATTTAATTCAGTTGATCTCCAGACATGAAAATTACTAATTCACATATGCAAATCTGTCCCAACATTAAAAATCTACCATTGTAAATAGATACCTTTCTTTTTTCCTTGACAAGCATCTCAGTTGGATTTTAGAAGTCATTTATTTTTATCAGTTGTACCATGAATGAGCAGGAAATAAAAACATTTCATCATATTTATTTTTATCAGACAGTTTGGGAGGAGGAAATATTTACTGAGGAGAATGGAAGACACATATCTCTGACTGTGAACTTTACCCTTTTACCACATTTTCACCCTGCGAGCCAGTTGCCGACAAGCTGCTTAACGAACCGATCAATTGCGGCTGATAAGAAAGACACAGAAGAAGAAAACGATGGAGACGGAGATAAGGAAAAGAAAGAAAAATGTCGCTATGTCTCGTTATCGACCAAGCAAAAAATGGATATAAGAAAAGACGCAAAATACAAACTATGATTAAACAGACCTGGATTCCTTAAGGTAATATTTTATCATGGCCTAGAACAATTTAAATTGTAAGAACAACCAGCAAAAACCTGTATCTGTCATCAACACGTTTATCCATCCACCAGCAATTATATCTGGAGACCACACGAGGATTGCATAGCGTGCGGGATTCACTTCTTTACATTTCTTCAACTTGTGCACCTTATTGTGTCGTATTCCCTGTGCCACCTATCAACATCTTCTAAGTTAAACCTTATTTGTTTTCATTGAATGTGATTTTTGCTCGTCACAATATAATAGTAATTAGATTCCCTTACCCATATATTTCATCTTTATTTTTGTTCAGTGTATGTCTCTTTATTTTATTTGATGTGAATAAATATTTGTATTTAAATTACAACTTGTTTCATGTTGTCATTTGCATGTTTGTTTTGTTTCCTCTTTCTATACACTGTCTTGAACTGGAGAATCCCCTTTCCCCTGTGGTGTTATTGACATTTGAACCAAGGAACCTACGAGCCAATTACAAATTTTTTTTTTTTGTATTCTCTAGTCCGAAACAGGGCCCACCAAAGAAATAACAAACAAAAAAAGAAACTTGAAGATGTAGAGGAGCCGAGGGAAACCAACTGCCCCATCAAGGCTCCGGAACGGGTTTTATGGTGAAGATAAGTGGTTGACCGATAGAGGCACTGATCGACACTGGATCAGAGGTTTCGCTCCTCAAAACATCAGTTTTTGAAGAATTAAAATCGGAAAAAAGGGAACTGAGGAATTCTAATCTAACAGTTACTCTGGAAAACGGACAAAAGATGGTCCTCGATAACATGGTTCACTTACCCGTTAAATTAAGAAAGCTAAAGGTTTCGCCAAGGTTATATATCACTCCAGACTTGGATCGGGATTTGATATTAGGTGCAGACTGGTTGAAAAAACCCGAGCCAAAATAACCTTTCACCCTAACCGATTGAAGGTTAAAGGGATGAATATACCACTTGGTATTAATACCAGTGGTAAAATCGACGATTCCTCACGGAGAGTTGCTGCCATGCATCGCCACTGTTAGATTTGTTGAGAAAAAAAAAGACAAAAGAATTCACCCCGTCGTCGCAAAACCCCAGTCCTAAAAAGAAAACCGGTGATAGAGGCAGTTCAGGTGTCTCCCCAGCTACCTACACTACAGATGATTGTAGCTCCCCAAACAGTCAGCTTCCAACTAGAATACCCAGGCGGGTATGATTGAATCCCTTCATTAAGGGAAAGTACCTATCCTTGCCACTCGGGGAGCTTGGTACCGTGCCAGGACTATAAGAGTCCTTCTACAGACGTCACCACGGCACGGACACACAAAGTCACACTCCCCGGCCGCCGTGACTATTGGCCAATGATGATTGCTCACTGGTGATAAGGATGAGAACATTTCGTCCCATTCCAAAGATCACCCCCGGCAAACGACTTTGTTACATTTGGTGATGTACCCAAGATCGTTCCAAAGATCACCCGTTTAAAGAGACTTTAGCACACTTTGATGCCGGTACCTAGATAACCCCCCCCCCACCGACAAACAATAGTAGTGCACACACACACACACACATATATATCTGACTTGACTTGAATGTCAGGTCTGTCTAAAGATATGTAATTCATTGGCGGGACTGAAGAGCCATCTACGGGCTCATGAACGGACATTGAATGAAGGAGTGGCACTTGTCTGACAAGACGTTGCAGTCATTATATATATATATATATATCAAGCATATATGCTTGATATATATCTTTTTTGAAGAACTCAAGGGAGAGAACTCAGTATAACTTCCATGTAATGGAAAATGTCTGCATTCTAACAGTTTTCTTAGGTGGAATAAGTACTTTTAGAAAAAACTGAAGTGAAAGAAGCTATATTCATGCCAATAAGATAGTTGTAGTATCAAAGATAATTGATGCCCGTCTCACCCCTTTAATTAATAATGGAATGTTCTACATTCGCGTATATTAAGAGTGAATGTTAAAACACTATTTGTCTCAGTAAGCAACAAATGGTTAAATAAAGCTTATCCTTAAGTTATATTCGGCGTCCAGTTTTTATTACAATTTATTTAACCATTCGTTATGGAACGTTACTTGAAACCCGATCGTCTAGACCTTGATACGGCCAACTCGGAATCTACTGATAAATGGCGGCATTGGAGAAAACTGTTCAAAGGATTCCTTACAGCTCTACAGTTATCTTCAAACACGGCTTTAACAGGTACTGAGAAATATACCCTTCTTTTACATCATGTCTCTACTGCTATTTATAGAAATTTATCTGAATGTGAAAATTATGAAACTGCGGTGGACATTTTAGAAGCCATGTTTGTCAAGAAAAAACAAACTATTTTTGCTAGACATTTACTTGCTACCCGGCGTCAACAACCAGAAGAAAGCCTTGAACAATACCTTCAGATTCTAAAGACGTTAAGTCAAGTGTGTGAATTCACAGCCTTAACTGCGAACCAAGCGAGAGATGTTTTTATCAGGGACGCATTTATTAATGGAATACAGTCCAACCAAATAAGACAAAGACTACTAGAGAATAAAGACCTAGACTTGCCAACAGCTTATGAACAAGCTCTAACGTTGGACATGGCACAGAAGCAGTCTGTCTTCTATTTACAACCCGATATTTTGGGAGCTGCTATCGTAGCCCCTCCTCTGCATGTTCACAATCCTTCCATTGTTCAAGATGCTCCCACACCCCCTTCTAACGATCACGAACAACTTATCACTGCCGCCTCAGCTGGATCCACATGCTACTTTTACTGGCCTTCATATACATGCTCGTTCGTCCTGCCCGGCTCGAGATGTTAGATGCCACAAGTTTGATAAGCAGAGACATTTTTCGAAAGTTTGCCGGTCAGTTTCTCAAAAAAAACGTTTGGCTACTCTTGCTACTGTAGCACCAATTACAATATCAGCTGCATTTCCCGGCTGCCTCACAAAAACAATCGTGAGGGTTAAAATCAATGGATTGACTATTCATGCTCTTATTGATACAGGCAGTTCCGAAAGTTTTATTAATGCCAGTATCGTAAAAGCGAATAAATGGGAAATATTTCCTTGTTCCAACCAAATATCAATGGGAAATTCATCTTTATCGTCCCATGTAATTGGATATTGCATGGTTAACCTGAAACTAAAAGGAAACTCCTATCAAGGGATCAAATTATCAGTAATGAAAAACCTCTGCTGCAAAGTGATTTTGGGTCACAATTTTCTAAAACAACATTCATGCGCTGAAATTCCTTTTGGTGGTCCTAAGCGTATGTGGACTAGCAGCTGTCAAAGTGCGGCACCCGTCACTTTTTACAAACTTAACTCCTGATTGCAAACCAGTAGCAGTAAAATCAAGACGCTATTCAGAAACGGACAAACAGTTCATAGCAGCAGAAGTAACAAAACTACTTAAGGAAGGAATTATAGAGCCAAGTGAATCTCCATGGAGAGCCCAGGTCCTCATAACAGCCACTGAAAATCACAAGAATGATTCACGTAGTCAGGCGCAGAAACTTGCCATATTCTGTTGAAGACGTAAAAAGAATTACGAACTCTTGTCGGATATGCGCAGAAAATAAGCCCAGGTTCTACAAACCTCCTCCAGCAACACTCATTAAGACCACACAGCCTTTTGAAAGACTTAACCTGGATTTTAAGGGTCCTTTACTCTCTAAAAGTAAAAATAAATACATGCTCACAATAGTACTCAAGATTTCCGTTCATCATCCCCTGCCCAGACGTAACGGCTGCAACAGTAATTCAAGGCCTCTGCTCCATTTTTGCCGTTTTTGGAGTGCTTGCATATATACATTCAGATCGTGGATCTGCTTTTATGTCGGACGAACTCAAGCAGTTTTTGTATGAACAAAGAGTAGCTGTAAGTAGAACAACTTCTCACAGTCCTCAAGGAAACGGACAGTGCGAAAGATACAATGGCATAATATGGAAGACAGATGGCGGCCGCAAATCGCAATAGTCTGATCTCTGATTGGAAAAGTCTCATCCCCATGGCCTTATACACTATTAGGACTCTATTATGTACAGCGACAAATGCTACTCCACATGAGAGATTCTTCTCGTTCCCACGACGAAGCTCAGCAGGTACATCACTTCCCTCGTGGCTTGCACAACCTGGCAGTTTTATTAAAACGCCATGTTTGTCACAGTAAACATGACCCATTGGTAAGCGAGGTAGAATTAATCGAAGCGAACCCTCAGTATGCACTGGTCAGAAATTTGGAAGGAAGGCAATCTACTGTCTCCTTAAGGGATCTAGCCCCAGCAGGAAATGTATATGAACGTAGAACTGCTTCAGATGGATATACAGCTCCGGTTCGTGGAACAAGTCCGACCCACTTAGGTGATCATGCGCCAGATACGTCAAGTTCAGAGTCCCAACGAAACGAATCTGAATATACTAACAGAGTCGTCTCTGACTCTAGTTCGGACGACAGATGGGTACCACGAAAGCGGTTTCACCCAATATCTGAGACAGATACTCAATCTTCAGACACCAAGCGACCGAAGCGCCGAAGAAAACGAGAGCGTTTTGGAGCAAGATATTTTAGCCCTAAGCCAGCCACACAAGACAGTCCCGATACGTCGTCAGGTCCCGAGGAGCCTAGATTAGAGATGGATGTCGGGCACGAACAGCCAAGACGCCCTCAAAGAACCCGCAGGAGGCCAGGTCGATGGGATAATTTTGTTCCCTATGAATAAGAAGGTAGATGGGGGGAATGTAGTATCAAAGATAATTGATGCCCGTTTCACCCCTTTAATTAATAATGGAATGTTCTACATTCGTGTATATTAAGAGTGAATGTTAAAACACTATTTGTCTCAGTAAGCAACAAATGGTTAAATAAAGCTTATCCTTAAGTTATATTCGGCATCCAGTTTTTATTACAATAGTACAAGGGAAAAACTCCAGTATCAATATGTCCGGTGGATTGCTATTTGGGTCTGACTTTAAACATCTGACAAGATAACTTTATATGTTAGATGTTTTGATGTGCAGGAAGGAAGATTATTTGAGAATGTTATTAAACATGCATTGGATGTGGACAGGCAGACAATTTTTACTTAGATCATAAGAGTTTTGCAAAATAAATTAATTTATGCAAAGAGCTTCTAGCAATTGCTCTTTGCTTTAGACAAAATGAGAAACAAATAATTACCTTTCATTTTTTCCGACGTTAGACTATAATCTTGAAAGTGCAAAATGAAAGATTCCTGCATCTGATGAAGATTTTGAACATCAGTCGCCGTTTCCTGGATGAAGAGAAAAAAGAAGATATTTTTCAATAAATAGTATATGGAATAACCCCTCATATTATTTTTCTATTACCAAAAATAATTTTTACTTTTATTAATTTCTTTTATTATTATATAGCATTTTCTCAGGTATATTATTTTTTGAACCATACAAAGAAAAAATAGCATCAAAATGTTATCCTAGTGATCTAATAAAAAATTATAGCACAAAATAGTCAAGTCTTGGTAAATTATCTTTGGTGATCGTTGTACATAAATGCCAGGAAAATTAATTCTTCATTATGACATTGCAAAAGAAAAGAAAAAAAAAATAGGAAAACCGTGAGAGATATTTTTTTTTTTATATAATTGTGTCATTTCATTTTAAAACTGTTGGGGATTTGCCCACCACTACAGTGAATTTATTCAGCCAAAGAGATGTAATAAATGTATAATAAAAATCGTTAAGCCTCTTTTCCAGCTAGATCCTGAATAATACAGACGTGTAAAAAAGAAGGACCCCCTCTTTCCCAGCAAATAAAATGGTAGTTTTAGATCTTTGGTTCACAAAAGAAAGTCCCTGATCACTGAATAAATAAAGAAATTGAAGCATTAATATCATTGGGAGGGGGGGGGGGCTATTCTCTTGATACTTTTCTCTTGGGGAGCTGGAATCTTCATGAAGGATAACGACAATAATTTAAACTATACATTATTCATGTGGAAATAAGGGATATCCATTTCATGAGTTCATGGTTGCTTCTGGCTGAACTGTGGCCCACATGGGGTTTAAGGACCTAACAACACGTTGCCTCTGGCAAATCAGAACTACACTAAACTTTAAAATCATATTACTGTCAACATTCTTTTTCAAATTCAGAAGTCAATAAATTTGTGAATTTTAAATTAATCTTTTACATCATCATCAATTTTTTTTTTTAATGGAAATCGCTCCATACAAGGCATGAAGCCACTTGATGTAAATAACAAGAACGAAAGATGATTATCGCAAAGACATGAGCTGCCTATTGGCCTTAGTTTTGAAAAGACCAAGGCTATAAGTAGGAGGAAAAGAGTTTCACAGGAAGAGAATTCCACAAGACTGCAGTTCTTGGAAAGAAGTTACTAGAATAGGAAGCTGTATTATAAGTGAATTGATGGAGATCACTAAGTCAAACAAGCTGGAACAAAGGAAGCAAGGAATAGATGACACAATTCTGAAGAACACATTACATAATAGTACTTATAGAAAAGAGTGAGACTAGCAAAATCACGTCTGTGAAAGAGAGGGTGTAGAGAAGAAGAAGAAAGGGTGTGGCCAATCAAATTACAAATAAGTTTTTGCATCTTATCAAGAACTTTCAAATGGAACAGAGATTCACCAGCTCAAATATGATAACAGTACTCCATACATAGTCTGATAGTAGATTCGTAGAGATTCAGGTGTGAGAAAGTGTTTTGGAGCTTTACAAGAAGAAGAAAGAGCCATGGATCTAATGTATGAACTCCAAGAAAGATTTGATGAGAAAGAAAGACCAAGAAGTTTCAGAGTCGATTTCTCCTCAAGAGAAGAGCCATTCATGAGAATCTCAGGAAGAACAGGGAAACGCCTATAATTGAAAGACATGAGCTGAGTCTTAACTGGATTAAACGAAACAAGACATTTCATACACCAATCCACAACTAAACCAAGGTCAACTTCTAGATCAGCTGCATATTTAAACTGATCCCAGAGAGATGGGCGAGAAGCAACATCAGAATGGAGAGTGGTATAATCAGCATAGATGTTAATTTTCTGAATAATATTCTCAGGAAGATCATTGATATAGAAAAGAAACCATGTTATGCCTCAAATAGAGCCCTAAGGAACACCAGCATTGATAGGAAAAGAGAATGAAGAGACACCATCCAGAGTTACTCGCAAGCTTCGATCAGAAAGAAAAGATCTAATAATGTCAAGAACCTTACCACTAATACAATAACCCTGAAGTTTGTGTAAAAACCCAGAATGCAACACTCTGGACATGTCAAGCACAATGGCTCTACCCTCTCCTGAATTATCCATAAACCGACAGATCAACTCACACCAGCAGTTGAATGAAAACTACAAAAGCCATACTGAATACCACTAAAGACGCCCAGACTTTTCAGAAAATGAACAAGCTTGCTGTTGACCAACCTTTCAAAAACTTTGCTAATAACAGAGAGGAGACTAACAGAAAGATACTTAGTGAGTCAGATTGATCACCAGTATTTTTAAAGATAGAAAAAAGGACTGAGACACACAGAGATTGAATAATTTACAGAGGATAGAAAAAAGTTTAGAATCACGTTTGAGAATGACAAAAGGAATTGAATCAGGACAAAGCCTTAGACTGATCAAGATCAGAAAGAACTCTATGGATCATACAAAGTAAAATAAAAACATAAATTCTCAGTTCCAAAACACTACAATTGATACATACACATTTTTTTTCATTTAAAAAGACTCAAGTGGACTAACTTTATAAAAAATGACAAATTATTTTGTAAAAACTTATTTTAGGGTGTGAACAAAGAGAAAACAAACATCTACTGCTCTTTGTACAGATTGAACTCGCATAGCATTCAGATTACGAGTTTTGTATTTAATACATCTCATTTGCCTTTCATTTTTATATTGTGACGTGTTGAGGGCAACACGGGCCTAATGATGAAAAAAAAAGAAAGAAAATGCTAATTTTATTAGACTTGAAAGAGAATATAGATAAAAAATCAAAACAAAGCAATCTACGGAAAATATAACCACACATGCATGAGTTACCTTATGTACGAGTTGGAGAGGAGGAGAGTGAAGCACACATAATGCATCTGTTGTCTGCCCTTTTTCTCCATACCCCATTGTGTGCATGTGTGTGTATAACAGAGGGAGAGAAGGTGACGTTTGTGAGTAAACATGGGGGGGGGGGCCTTGTCTGTAGTAGCAGTCGCTGTCTTGCCACCTGTCTTCTTCACTCACACCTGTAAGGGCTTAATGGAAGTAAGAGGAAGTAATGTTAAAGAAAAAGAAAAAAGAGAAATTGGAAGGGATTTGCAAGCAACATTTTTATTTCAAGCGGGATCATTTTTTTTTTTTGTTTATAGGGAGTTAAGGGTTTGATTTCGAACTGTGATGATGGAGACAGAGATCAAGAAAAAAAGAAGAATGATTTAAAGAGTTGAGTCTGAACTTTCGAACAAAGAAGTTGGAGTTTAATTTGCGGTGATGTGACAAAAGGATGTCGGAGGGGAAAAAAAAAATGAGCAATTAAGAAAAAAACATGATTGTGTATGCAGATAAGCAAACTTTAAAATTATTGGCATTTATGTTTTGTAGACGATGCTGTAATTCACTTTGTATTATTATTTTGCATTGAATTACATGTTTGTTTTGATTTTTGATCGTATTCGTTCTGATATCAAATTTGACTGTTCTTTTTTTTTTAATTATTGCCTTATGTAGGTTTTGTAGTGGAAAATGAAAACAACAATGTTAATCCATTAACTCTCTGTGGTTAGCAGAGTTGTCCCCCTTTGCAAATTGGCTGTTTGGAGAATTTGAACGCTAGATGGCTCTGGTTAAACAGTCAATTTGCTAAGCCTCCCCTCTTTGGGGAGGAGTAAGTTTATTGCTTACTGTCTGAGGCGCCCCTACCGGGGAATGCCGACGGGGCTGCCCAGGCAATTTTTAAATGGCTAGATTGCTCACCCTCGAGCGCTGGCTTATCTAATCCCACTTTCCGACCTTGTGTCACATTTTACCTTGTGGGAGGTAGATAAATAGCAATGCTCAGTGAGCTGAGTGAAGTGGAGAACGAGAGATGGGCAGAAGGCAGTTGGCAGTTCGGAGAAATCACAGATTTTTTATCTTTTCAAGAAACTTTCCTTTCACGAATAGACCACAGGTTTCTTTTTCCAATTACTTCATCTTGTGTATTCTGCTGTTAACCATATCGTAGAACTCAGGACATCCTTTTTGAGCCAAACTTTCTGGTAAAATATAAATATTAATGTGGAATGTCTGGATAATAATGTGAACATAACGTTATTCTTATCCGGGTTGTAACAATATGGATGTAAGCATGCAGACAGACACACACCTCGTCGTCATTATTATTTAGCTATGTATGCCAACTGGGTTTTACCAAAATCAAAAAACACAAAAGTTCAAAGAGATTTACCTGTGTCATCTGCTTCAGTTTGATGAATATCTGGGCTCTTTCACTGTTTTCATCTGAAACAGGACTTAGTGCTGGGACAAATGTATTCTACAAGAAAAGGGAATTTACATCAATTTTTTTTTTTATCTTAAAGTCATTTTCATCAATTTTAAAAGTTTGTTTTCAAGAAAATGTTACATTTACGTCATATAGCAAGAAGAATGAATAGTTTAAAAATGGTGCAACATAAATAGTGATACACTAGCTGTCTATATCCGGTGTTGCTTGGAAATCTTTTTACTTTAATTTTTGTTTCACTCATAGACCGTCGCCCTTTCTCTTGATTTCCTGTAAGAAAATATTTACATTTTCAGAAAGATAATGAAGGGATATATGTTATTTAAAAGAAATCGTTTTTCAATAAAATTATTTGAACTTTTTGAAATCCTAGAAATATTTCTTAAAACTATGCTGTTTTTTATTTTACTTTTTTTTTTAAATAGGATTTTGAAAGTTAAATTTAATTATTATGGTATCGGTTCCTCAAGGAATTAGTAATTGAATCAAATTGTTATAATTATTACTAAAATCAAGTAAAGATAGATTTATTGTCTAGAGAGGTCAATCGAAGTTGCTTACAATATCAGCAGGCAGACTTGTAGAGAAAGAGTGAGTGAAGACTTATGTGACAAATGCAAGAAGTGGAAACTGAGTATCGATCTGGTGTGCCAACAAAGAGGAGGAGAGCATTTAAGAAATAAAAATGATGAATTTAATTTTGCAATTAAATTATATTTTAAATAGGATATAAAAAAATGTTTGATTTCAATATTTAATAGTAAATAATAAAAATAATAAATATCAAGTTACATAGACAAAAGACACATGTGATCTTGCCTCATAAGTTTATTAATATAGATATTTCATCGTAAATCACAAATAAGATACCTTCTTGAATACTTTTGTTAATTATGGAAATTGGCAGATTATTCTGTAGATGGGAGAGAGAAAGAGTTCCCAAGGATTATTGAAGGTAATTTGAGTCATAAAGAGATATTTTGTATGATAAGAGTTTTAGAGAACAGAATGTGGAATTATCTAATTGAATCTTCTAACATTTTACATGGAGAGATTTCAAATAGACAGTTTTTTATAATATTGTAAAGGTATTTAATATGACACCAAATCATATTTTAAAAAATAATTAAATCCACCAGAATGCATTTCGGTTTCTTTGCAAACAAGTCAGCCATTTTAATCCTTTGTTAAAAGAATGAATTACTTTGTGAACACTAGAAATTTTTAAAGGTATTTGGAAGCATTTAAACTGGCTTTCTGACTTTAAAATTCTCAGAAAATTGTTATGTATTAAAAGATTGAAAGTTTTGAAATCTTTTTACATCCAATAATTTTATAGAGATTAAAACAACATTATCAGTTTAAAGGCTTCCAAATTCCTATAAAAAATCCAAAGGGTCAGGAAGTAATTCATTGACTAACTTGTTTATCAATAAACTGAAATGCATTCTGGTAGACTTAATTTTGTAATTAATCTTTTTTTTTAAGTTTTATTTTCAAATTTCGTTTCAGTTTATGCTATTGTATTTTTGATTTCAATAAATATCCGATTAATCGTAAATAAAAATTAATTCAATGTGTAATTATCAGAGGATTAATTGTGGCCTGATTCAACAAATAAACCGGTTGATGATGATAATGATGATGATGACACATTGAACACACAGACACGCAAGAAATGATCATAGAATTTTATTAATATAAAGATTTTGAAACGTTTATGCACACCCTTAAATTCATTGTAAAAAGTGAAAAGTGAGACAACTTTAAACACTATTCTGTGCAGATATGACAAAGTGTTGGACGAGCGTGAAACTATACTGAGAAAATTGCAATTTATCATTCACACGAGTTATGAAAATCGAACCCAGGGAGAAAGTATTGTGTAGACTACAGGTAAAAACATTGTTAGTGAAAATCTGCAGGTGTGACCTGAGGAAAGAAAAAAAGGGGTCAGCTCAAAAGTTAGTATTGTCATAAGTGACAAAATGTCAGCTGAGAGAAAACTGGGTATGCTAGAGATTTCAAGAGGCATGAAACTAGTCCTGCTCTAAAAGAAGAGTCCGAGGTAGCCAATGATGTGAGGCAAGATTTCATCTGGGAATTACCGAATGATCTTGCCTGACTATATAAAGTGTTGCACTGAGCAAATTTATCAGTTTTGACAGAGTTTCGGAGTTGAGACTAGGAGCTGCACCCTACACCTACCCCGCCCCCCCCCCCCTTCTGAATTGAGCGGATTCATGATTTCCAAAAATCTGGAGGTAAAATTTGTTTTTGCGTTGATTATCCACTAGGTGAAAGCCACAAGTTAAAGAACCCCCAAAGTATTCATCCAGAGGTAAAGACTCCCCCCTCTATCTATGAAAAGACTCAGTTCCTGTGTATACCAGTTTGAAGGAGAATACATATTATCAGCTTAAAGACAAATCAAGAGTGTTGATGTGTTTTTGAATTGCTCAGATTGTCTTTTTTTATTTTTTTTATTTTTCTAATGATCTTTTTTGTTAAAAATCAAAAAATTCATGTATCTTCCATATGTATCATAAACTTTTTTGATTCTTCACTGAATCATCTTCAGGTGACAAAAACAAATGAACAAGAAAGCTGGAGAAAATAGAATTTCAAAAGGCAGTCAAGAACGTGCATGTGAAGTCAGACGCCAAAATAACTGACTCACACAGTTCCAGGAAAGGCGTTAACAATTTAAATTTTGGGACGCCAGAATTAGCACCACAGGATGAATTGTATTACGTTAAGTATTTTAAAATATTCTAACTGGTTTCATACATAATGTTATTAATTGTAGGTTGTTGAGTTTTAATTAAGATAGCTTTGAGTATTTTTAATTTTTTTTTAAATTGGTTCCGGAACGTATTATTTTCATGTTATTAACTAAAACTTGTCTTCAATCAGAGGTGGGGGTAGCTATATTTTTATAGATGTTGGTAAATTGAGCTAGAGTTAATGGTGAGATGGTTGTATAACCAATGTAGTTATTAGCTTTATTATTATTATTATTATGTTAGTTACATTCTCCCAAAAGGCATTGAAACTTATAACATTGGTTCTTTCTAATGTTTTATGGGTTGGGAGGAGTTGTTTTTTTACAAGATTTTGGATCTTAAATTTCTTATAGTAAATAATGAGTTTAATTTTATTATTATTGTCAATTGGGGATATGTATCGGTGTACAATATTTTCATGGCTTTTTCTTCTAATCTAAACTTTGATTGCATTTGATTACAATAGTATAATTATACATATGGAACATACATTAATTTCTTTGATTTTAACACAAAAAACATCAGAAAAATTGAAAAAATAAGAATGTTTGCTTAAATGAAAGAATGCTGCCTAAATTCACAATATATATATATATATATATATATATATATATATATATAGGTATGTAGTTTAGGAGGAATATACAGAGGGTTCAATTAGATTTATAAGAGGATAATACATATCTAAACGAATAAATGCAAAAGTTTTTTCCATTTATCACTACTATATTACCATCAAAACGGATTATTATTTAAATAAATTAATATTTATTTACATCAACATAATATTTTGAAATACTCTATATATAGTACAGACGAAAGCTAAAAGACAGCTTTTTGAATGTCTAATTTCCAGTCTATAATAAATTAATGTTTTGTGCTATTCATTTGTAATTTTATTTCTCCTATTTACTATATATATGCAATTATTTTGTCGATATTAACAGTAATTTAATAAAGTGGTTAAATAAAAAAGGATTACAAAAACTTTTTTCTCACTGCCTCTTCTTTCCTCACTCTCACTCTTTCTCTAGGTCAAATTTTCTTTTTTATTGTTTTAAAGAACCTCCAATATGCATCATCACTCAGGCGAATTGATTTCTTCTTTCTTTTCATTTCTTTACAGTCTTATTTAAAAGATAAATAAATTTGTATCAAAATTACTAAAATATTAATGTTTATCTATTTATATGAATAAATGTGAAAGTTTTTGTCTCGTGTTTACAAGAAACTTATGAATGAAATGTTGGTTATTTTAAATTTTGGTTTAAAGTAGCGGACTTTGCAAAGGGACACTGAGCTAGCAAAGCCATATATATATATATATATATATATAAAATACAATGAATAAATAATTTACCTGTCCTTTGTGGCATTCAACCAAATTCTGTTCTATGGCCAAACATTTTTTGACAACTTTAATGAACTTAAACGAATCATTGCCATAAAGTTTCTACAAAAAAAAGACATAAATGCATAGAATTATTTGGATTCCAATAAAAATCAGTAACACATTTCTACAAAAGAAAAAAATTATAAAAATACAATTGAAATCATGGAACTCCAAAAAACGGTAAACATTCTCTGAAATGTTTATAAAAACAAGAGCAGTCAGAGTGTAGAGGTTTTCCCCAACCATCAACAATACTTGACTAAGTGTTTGAATGAGTGAATTTTCAAATATTTTCTTCAAATTTTTAGGGTTTTGCAAAAATAAAAATTGGAATTATTTGTTACTTATTTTTACAACAAATATCAACTAAAATAGTTAATAGTCAAAGTACCTGCCTCCACTGAATTTCTCAATTTTTCCTCATTTGCATATTAACTCAAATTAAAAAGTATGATTTTATTTTTGAAATCAGTAAACATTTATTTTCTTGAAATAAAATAATTATAAATTACTTATCACTAATAACATTTATCGATAATTACAATTTTTGTTAAATTAAAAATTAAAGATATCAAAAAATGTTAAGAAATTATTTCACATGTACTTAAGAAGAGGTGTAGTGGCTATTTGTTAAGTTTAATGTTTCTACTATAAAATCTGACCGTAAAATGAATTTACAATTTTTAAAATAAAAAACTGAGTACTTCTTAAATTGATGAAAAATAAAAAACAGAATATTTCTGTATAATAGAGAGAATTGGTTGGTCTTAAAATCAGTGTCCAGTGTTTAGATTGAAGCTATCACCATTAAAAAAAATAACCCATTGGGACTAACACACTCCTCTTTTGTAGGATTGTTCGATATCCAAACTAAAAGCTGACATTGTTTTAAAGACCAATCAAGAGTAAGGGGGATAATTTGTTATTTTAAGTTTCTTTTCTATTTAGCAAATATTTTATTTTTCTGCATTCAAATCTGTAAAGTAAAAAACAAAACAATTATATTTCGAAATTTTTTAGATGAGGATTGATAATTTGGATTACTATTGTCATCTTGGTTCACTAAAAAAATATACAATAACTCTATAGTAATACACATCGAGAGAGGATTAGGTTTAAGGCTAGCCATAGATGATGTGACAATTTTCAAATAATCCTCAAAATATTTTGTATTGATACTGAAGTGGTGATTATGTAAAACTTACTAATAATCAATTGGAAAAAAATAGTTTTAGTAAAAAAAACATCTACATTTCTGTGAAATCAGTACATACGAGGCCTGTCTAAAAAGTATCCGACCTTCGCCCAGAAAAAATATTTCAAATACTTGACGGGGTTGGGACCCTAATCTCCTTCAAAGTAGGCCCCTTGTGCTTGCACACACTTAGCCCACCGATCCATCCACTGCCGGAAACACCCCTGGAAGTCTTCTTTTTGAATGATGTTCATTTCCCCCATCGCATTCCACATTATCTCTTCTCTAATCTCAAAACGGGAACCTTTCAGTGGCATCTTCAATTTTCGAAACAACCAGACGTCAAAAGGAGCCTTGTCTGGAGAGTAGAAAGGTTGGCGAACGACTGGAATTCCATGTTTGACCAAGAAATGTTGGATCAATTGGGATGAATGTGCAGGGGCATTGTCGTGATGCAGTTGTCAATTTTCCCCGTCCATATGTCTGGTCTTTTGCACCAAACTGTGTCACGGAAACATGGGAGAACATCTTGATAGTACTCCTTTGTCACCGTTTGTCCTTTCGGTACGTATTCGTGATGCACAATTCCACAGATATCAAAGACAGTCAGCATCACCTTGATTTTGCTTCGCATCTGTCACGCTTTTTTTGGCCTTGGAGATTCTGGATGCTTCCATTGCAACGACTATTCTTTTGTTTCTGGGTCGTACCCGTACACCCATGACTCATCTCCAGTTATGATGTTCAGAAATCCAGTATCAGTGTTGACGGCTTCCAGAAGGTTGTGTGCAACTTGAAAATGGAGGTCCTTTTGTTCCTGCGACAACAACTTCGGAACAAATTTCGCAGCCACTCTGTGCATGTTCAAATCATCACGCAAAATTGCATGTGCGGAATCTTTACTCACTCCAACCTCTTGGGCGATCACCTGCAGTTGAACGACGATCTTCCATCACCAAATTTCACACTCTCTCAACAACAGTTGCACTCCGAGCAGTTTGGGGGCCTGTCAGAACACTGGTCACTCTCTGCTGGTGTGTGGCCATTTTTTAATCAGTTGAACCACTCCTTAATTTGTGTTACACCCATCCAAACACCTGCTGAATCTTATGAATTGTTTTGTTTTGAGAATCATCAAGCTTTTGACAAAATTTGATGCAGTACCTTTGCTCAACACGGTTGGTCATTTTGAGAGAATCGGTAATCTGATGAACACGTTGAGTAGCACCTCACTCAGCGACCGACAGGCAGCAGCTAATGTGCAGGAAGACGGTGATAAAATTTACACATGCGCATGAAGGTGCCTTCCTTCACTGTGTAGAGTGGTGCCACTCTATCGTCTCTATTTCGCACAGAAAAAATAATGGTTGGACACTTTTTAGACAGGCTTCGTATATATCCCAAACTAAAAATGAAGATCATTTGTAATATGATGATCTATGTTGAAACTATAAAATAACTTCAAAAAGATTCAAAATAAAATATTTTTAAAAACTGTTTATTAAATTACATTTTTGGAAAAGATGCAACTTTAGTTCATACTATGCACATCTGACTTTACTTTTTTCTTTAACTTATTCAGCTAGTATACTTCTGGTATTGTAGTTTTTGCTGCTCCAGCATTTTCTTTGTTATCTTTTATGTTAGTTGATGAACTGTTATTTTAGTTGAATGTGGAGATCTCTGCTTTCTCTAGCTTTTCTCTTTCAATTTGAAGCCTTCAATGATATCGAAATCTAGAAATTCCGGAAAAACCCGGAACACTTTCATCACTGTTGCTGATACACAACAGACTGAGGAAACAATGTATAAGTAAAATTAAAAAAAGTGTTTGTGCGCCTTACCTTTTTAATTTAACAAAATCTTTGTCAATAAATCCTATTTATTTTCTGATAAGAAATAATTTATAATCTTTTTTAATTAAATGTTAACCGATTAAAAAAGTTGCATTTGTTTTTATTTCAATGGAAAATAAAAGCATTTTTTTGCAATTTTTCTGCAACTGCAGAATAAGATTTTTAAAATTTTTTAAAAACTCTGCAAAGATGGCTAGTTAAGTGAAGAATGCCTATTCAATAGGCCATCTGATTAAATAACTCAGAATTGAAAGACATGCTTACAATGACTAACTGAAGGATTCTTTCGGACGATTGGAGTACAATTGTAGCGGACCCTGTTCACACAGAAATCTTGTTTATCTCGTCTATCACACTGCCGTTTTAGAACCTTGTAAAACTTTCCAGAACCCCCAACCCCCCCCAAAAAAGTTCCAGCGAATAATTATAGTCTATTTCTCTAAGTCTAGAAGATTTTATGAATGTGAAGGTCTTTGTATACTTGAATGGATCCTAGGCTAGACAACTTCTCACACCTGACATGTAATGTGAACAAAGAGCCGACTGCACAACTTCCCACTTAGGATGCTCCAATAAATCTGGTCCCTAATCACAGTAGCCCTTATGTCTCAGAGGTAATATGACCCCTTGTTTAGGGTGAATAAAAGTTTTGTTTTAAATGGGGAGGATACCGAAGTAATAGAGTATTTTGTATAATTTTGGTTATTCAGACATTTCTTCCCGTAGATTCTGTAGGGTTCTGTTCAAAATTCCGTCCAGATTCCTGAGTTCGACAGAAATATTCCCGTGTTCGAAGAGATACACCTGAAGTAAGCCGGTGGTTACAGCAGCCGAAAAATTGTGATGATAACACTCAAGATGAGAAATGTAGTCTTAATAACCAAAATTATACAAATTATCAATCCTCATCTCAAAAAATTCAGAAATATAATACAGTATTAGTGTTGAATACTAATATTTAATAGGATGGCGACCAATGACGCGACTCATCAGTCAGAATATAACTGTCACAATCAAACATATCTCGATGGAAAAATCCAGTGTGGACGCTGCTTTAGTGGGATAACACAGAAGAAAAACGAAGACTTATATTTAATCAGATAGTGGAGAAGTTGGAATGATGAGGCCTCACAACAAAAAGAATTTCTACACAGGCTTAAAATGTTTTAACTTTCTCATTTATTGCATAAGATGTTCAAATCTATTAAGAAAAACTTGATATTCGATCTTCTTACACAATTGAATTTTTTAAAATCTGATTCCGATATAAAAGTTATCTTTCTTTGAATTCAGTCGGCTGATATTTGAGGAAAATTACCCTTTTAAGGAAAAAAGTGTTTCACCATAATCATCAACTCTTTCCAGCAAGCGATATTCATGAACCGCAGAATCCCGCTGGTTACACCTGCCATAATTTTAAAGGAAAGAGGAAATCAGTTAAATTGAAACTTACCAACAAATCTTTTTTGGCATTTTCTAGCTTCACACGAATAGTAAAATAATCATTTGAAAATTCAGGAATTTTACTCTCGATTGCTGCCAAGAGACTTTGCAGGTAACAATTGGCAAGATTTTCATCATTCTCACCGATATCATCCCTGGCCAAAACAAAAAGAATTTTAAAGTCAATCAGAGAATATTTGAAGTGGATAAGAAATTGTGATATATTTAAAAGATCATTGGACATTGACACCTCAGATACATACAATGCATAATGGCAAGGTTAAATATTTAATGTTTTCACTTTATCATTTTAACTGCACACATGTTGGGAATATATTATTCTCTGTGCATGTAGCAACCATTGTCTGCATGAATTATTGTTGCAGACACAAATTACATATTACAGAAAACAAACATAAAAGGAAACAGTTAGTTAACATTGTTACAGACTGGGGTGATCCGCTAACACAAAAAATGTAAAGAAAGAGGAGACAAACAACGAAGATTTTTTTAAACTGAAAAAGATTTTAACTTATTTAGGTTTATTTATAGAAGATATTCCAACATATCAAAACACACATAGAATTTTATGGTGAAAATGGAACAAAATAAAATAAGAGGTAAATGTGGTACTGTGGTTGTGATACTATCGTGGCCCATGGAATCACTCAGTGTTGTATTCTGGGTGACTCGGCACGAGGATCGCATGCATTCCGACTAGCTGCTCCGTCAATCGCACCACGCCCACGCTGTGTTGAAGATCCGCGGAACGTTGGTGTTGATTCAGCTATGTCAGGAACTTAAGTAAGAGGTCGGTTTTGTTGGCAACCCAAAAACAAGAAAAACTCGCCATGAACAATAACAAATATTTATTGAAACACAGGTGTGTAACAATAAAAAGAAAAGGTTATGTTGTTCTTGTTGGGGACGGGGAGACACGTTGAGGAATCTGACTGGTGCTAAGTCTTAGGAGAATTTAATGTTTTTTTTTTTAGTTTTTGTCCTTTAGTTGAATTTGGAAAATAATTCTTTGTCTTTTGAACTTCTGCGAGGTCTTTCTTTCAGTCTGTCTCACTGTGCTGACCTACAAATTCTCCAAGTGTTAGTTCTTTTATTGAGAACTTTTACTGGCGACAAGGTTTGTGATTCATTCCCCAATCACAATTCGGTCTGTCTCACTGTGCTGACCTACAAATTCTCCAAGTGTTAGTTCTTTTATTGAGAACTTTTACTGGCGACAAGGTTTGTTTCCCCAATCACAATTCAGTCTGTCTCACTGTGCTGACCTACAAATTTTCCAAGTGTTAGTTCTTTTATTGAGAACTTTTACTGGCGACAAGGTTTGTTTCCCCAATCACAATTCAGTCTGTCTCACTGTGCTGACCTACAAATTTTCCAAGTGTTAGTTCTTTTATTGAGAACTTTTACTGGCGACAAGGTTTGTTTCCCCAATCACAATTCAGTCTGTCTCACTGTGCTGACCTACAAATTTTCCAAGTGTTAGTTCTTTTATTGAGAACTTTTACTGGCGACAAGGTTTGTTTCCCCAATCACAATTCAGTCTGTCTCACTGTGCTGACCTACAAATTCTCCAAGTGTTAGTTCTTTTATTGAGAACTTTTACTGGCGACAAGGTTTGTGATTCATTCCCCAATCACAATTCGCATTTTTCTCTAACAATAGCATCCTCTTACATTAAGACCAAATATCAGGTTTGAAAGAAAGTAATGTCGTATTTTTTACTTTATCACTTTGCAGCTGCCTAAGTTGTACACAGTTCTTGAATTTTTGATGCTTTGCCTTTCAGATATACTAATTAGTTGGAAAATATTAAGTTTAACGTCTCAGCCGTCAAAAAGTAAATATTAGTGAGGAGCATCTGAGACATTGTATGCTCTATGAATTCAAAAATGGAAACTCAGCTGCAGAAGCTGCAAGGAATATTGGAACGGTCTATGGGATAACGGTTCTGAATGATCGAAAATGTCAACGGTGGTTTGCAAAATTTTCTTCTGGAAACTTTAACCTGTCAGATCGGCGACGTTAGGGAAGGCCAAAATCAATTGATAAAGACACCATTAAAGACGCTGTGGAGGCCAATCCAAAGTTAACCAGCAGAGAATTAGCTCAACAATTCAATACAAACCATACCACAATCATTTCATGCCTTCACGAGTTAGGAAATGTTTAAAAACTTGGACTCTGGGTTCCCCATGATTTGACCGACGCTTAACAAAATCAAAGACTGACTGTTTGCACATCTTTGCTTCTCAGGAATCATCAAGAACCATTTTTGCAAAGAATTGTGACTGGAGATGAAAAATGGGTTCTTTACAAGAATACCCAATGCAAAAGACAATGGTTAGACCAAAACAAAAGTCCACAGCCTGTTCCAAAACAAGGACTACATCCAAAGAAGGTTATGCTCTGTTTATGGTAGGACATGAGAGAACTGATTCATTATGAGTTACTAGAGTCTAATCAAACAATCGAAGCAGTAAAATGTTGTTCGCAGCTGGATGATCTAAGAATTGCTCTATAAAAAAAACGACCAGCATTACTCAATAGGAACGGTGTAGTGCTTAAGCATGATAATGCAAGACTTCACACAACAAAATTCACTCAGGAAAAGGTCATGAGTTTCAATTGGGAAGTTTTGCCTCATCTGCCTTATTCACCTGACATTGCTCCATCTGACTACCATCTTTTCCGGTCGTTGCAGCATCACTTAAACAATAAAATTTATGAAAATGACCTAAATTTGTTTTTCCTTAAAAAATCAGAAAATTTCTTTGAAGAAGACATCAAAAATCTAGTTGATCGTTGGACAGAAGTCATAGAAAATGAGTGAAATTATTGTAAAGATTAAACATGCCCTAATGTGAATGTTTCAGATTAAATAAATGTGTTGGACAAAAACGACATTACTTTTCAACCTGATACTTCCAATGGAGATAACTCTGGTCCCAATAGACAAAAACAAAATTGTCAAGAGGTGAAAGTTAAAACCAATTTAATACCATTTTCTTTAATGTGAAGAAAATAAGAATTTCAAAATGACAAGATCACAACAGAAATATATACAATTCAGGAAGTTAAAATATATATATATATATATATATATATATATATATATATATAATGAATTTTAGCCTGAAGATCCTCCCAGGGATGAAACGCGGGAGCCTTTGTGTAGCTTAATTGCCATAAATATATTTTCATAGCTACCTATATATATATATATATATGAGGATAAAATGCATGATATATCATATAAAATAAAATGACCAGATGTGTGAAAAAGACAAACTGAAAAGAAAAAAAAATTTAATACAGGAAAAAATCATCGAGAAACAAGAGATTTTACCGGTTTCGTTCGAATCAACGAACGTCTTCAGAAAAACTTAATACAGTATAATTTGGTTATGAAATTATTGAATTATCATTTTTTTAATAATCGAATATTTATTAAAATCAAAAATGCAATAGCCTAAAATCAAATGAAATTACTTTAAAACTATAATTAATGCTAGGTAATATGTTTTTAATCTCTTTAAAATTATTGGATGTAAATACCTTTCAAAATATTCAATCTTTTAATACTTGAAATTTGCTAAGAATTTTAAAGCCAGTTTAAATGACTTTCTATTTGACAGTTTAAATGACTTTCTATTTGACAGTTTAAATGACTTTCTATTTGACAGTTTAAATGGTTCCAATTACTTTAGAATTTTAAGTACATTCATTCTAGCAATGATTATTTTGTTATATTTATGTAGAAAAATAATTATTTTGTTATATTAGACAAAATATGTAGAAAAACAATTATTTTATATATGTAGAAAAACAATTATTGTATTATATTCAAGTAGAAAAACAATTATTTTATTATATTCAAGTAGAAAAACAATTGTTTTATTATATTCATGTAGAAAAACAATTATTTTATTATATTCATGTAGAAAAACAATTATTTTATTATATTCATGTAGAAAAACAATTATTTTATTATATTCAAGTAGAAAAACAATTATTTTATTATATTCATGTAGAAAAACAATTATTTTATTATATTCAAGTAGAAAAACTATTATTTTATTATATTTATGTAGAAAAACAATTGGTGTATTCTTTAAGCATGGAATTTCCAGTTCTGATGAAAGGAACAAACATCATTTTGAGAGTGGGACCGTGGAGTCGGTAGCACAAAGGCTCAACTCTGGAAATTTAAAAAGATCCCAATTCGGCCTTCGAAATGTATTAGTAATATATATTAATAAAATCAGACAAGTTTATGTGTGTTTTGTGTTTTGTGTTAGTGTAACTTTGATAATTGCACATTGAATTATTTTTATTTACTAACAATCGAATATTTATTAACATAAAAAAATGCAATAGCATTAAATCAAACAAACTTTTTAACATCTTATGAAATTAAATCCACCGGAATGCATTTCTGTTTATTCATGAACAAGTCAGTCATTTTAATCTTTTGTTAATAGTTGAAAAACAAAATAAATTACTTTGTGACCTTTCGAAATTTGAAAGGAATTTGGAAGCATTTAAATTGTCAAATAAAAGACTATGAAACTGTTAGGAAATCCTCATGTATGAGGATTTGCTAAGAACTTCATTGATTAATTTTTTTTAAACCACATTACCATAACTAAATTAGTTATAGTTTTATAAAAATGTGCTTCAATTAATAATGAAATGGCCAAACAATACCGTAATAATTAAATTTAACTTTCAAATAGGATTCAATTTAAAGAAAATAATAATTTGGAAACAAAAACAAAAAAAAACAGTATAGTTTTTAAACAAGTAAAACAAAAAGTAAAAAACTCAACGCAGGTAGGGACAACTAGCTTTTAATATGTGATAACATTTTGCTTATTTTAACCATGACTTTAATATATATCTAAAAATGTTGATTATATTTTTGACTTGAAATGTGTATAAAAATATATTTAGAAATAATTTTTTAATGAATTTTCTCAAAATATTCCATATGAAAACATTGCTTACCATTTGATGGCTTCTAACAAATCTGAAAAATAGTGACGGACTTCAAACGGCAATAAAGAGGTTTCATAGTATTTCTGCACTTGCGTTATATAAGGCTCCGGCAGTTGTTGAACTTGCTGCCAAAGGGACATGACTGGAGGGATTTCTTCCTGCCAACAACAAATGATAAACAAATCAATCTCTAAGATGGTTTGTAATCTCATAAATTTACAGATATAGTGAGAGATAAAACAAATTGGACTGATTTTTACCAAGGAAGAAAATTGAATGCCTAAAAAGAACATTTTTTAAAATTTAAACAATTTTTTTTAAACTTTCTTATATATATATTAGATAGAGAGAGATAAATAGATAGAGAGAGAGAGAGAGATAGAGACAGACAGAGATTATGAGATAAAAAGTAAAATATAGTATATATTTTGAGGATATTTTAAAACTTTCATATATCTCCATATTATGTTTGGATCAATTGCTTTGAACACTAAATTTCCTTCCGAGTGTTCGGGGCAATTTAGTGTTGTGCCATAGGAGAATATGGAGATGTATGAAAGTTTTTTTAAAATATATACTATATTTTACCTTTTCTCATAATGTGATGCCAATACTGCAACAGCCCGAAATTTATCGTTCCCAGCCTTTTCTACCTTTTTTTCTGCTGACCCAACTTTCCAACCCTATCAACTACTTAATGCACTCAACCGTCTTGTGTATAACACAAAACCGCATCAAATTTGGTAGCTTAGGTGAGTGTGGCATTCTTCCTGAATTACCACTACCCCCGGATCACTATGACCCAGAGGAGTGATAGTACCTGTCAGCCTCACATCTATGAGTTACATAGAATCTTTTATTTACAGACTATTTGTTTACAAAATATACGCTTACAAAACAATTTAATCTACACAAAACAATTGATATGTGTTTTTTCGACATAAAATGACCCAACGACAACTGACATGCCGTAACAACCAATAACCAAATCTCCATAACATTGTTAGTATTCGTTCATAACAATAGAAAATGGTTTTAATATGCATAATTATTATTTTAACATATTAAAAACTTAGTATAAGATGGGTCACTTGATAAATCAATTGCAAATTACGATTAATTAGAATTAAAATTGATTCTTTTTCAAAAAGAAATTAATCCCAGAACTAAGGAATATTTTAGAATGTATTTTGGAAATGCAACAAACTCTGCATCGTAAAAGTTACAAATAAACTAAGAATTACACCACAAAATATTTTTCTTTAAATTTTCCAGTTATTTGAGGAAATCAGTTTGAAGATTATAATAATTGTGAATTCTGTCATTATTCCGGCGTTACCCAAGCATATATGTTAGTAAACTAGAAATTGGGCCTTGAAGAAAATTAAGGTAGAACATAAATTTACTAATAGATTTTTTAATTGTACTATCCATACTGTTCTAAATAAATCTAATAAAAGTTAAATAATTAAATACTGTAAAACATTTCATCTCAAATACAAATAACAACTTATGAATCCATCTAATTAGAGTATTAATTTTCCTGAGCCGTGAACAATTATCTCCCTTTAATTTGTTTATTTAATAAAAATGCTTCATTTTATAATACAAAAAATAATTAAATCTATTATATTTTATTTAAAAATAGACTTCATTTTTTTTTTAAAGTTTTTAATATTCAGTGGTAATTCTTTTTCCAAGTTATTGTTTTTTATGCAAAGCCTTTTTTTCTTTCTTTTTTTAAGTTATTCAATATAGTTATTTGCTGATAAATACTTATCCATACTTAACAGAGTTCGCCTGTTAATTGAAAAGTCTACTGTGGATAAGGCGAATATTATGTTTTCAGAAAGCAAAACAGATGAATAAAAAAATCTCTCGCTGCATCCCAAGAAAATTTTTTAGAAGCAAGCTAGATACATTGTTTTACATTTCTTCTTGTCCATGTAAACTGCCTATTTTTAGCTGTGCTGAGTAGAATGTGAAATGCAACAAAGAAAATTGCAAGAGTAAGCACATAATTGTCCTCTGACAAAAATGTATGGCTATTGTCCATATTTTTTTTTTGTTAATGTGTTGGAATAACAAATCATGCACAGATGAATTTCCATACTTGTATGTTACTTAAATATATTTACTTGTATATTATTTAAATAAATATAAAAAGCAAAAGCAAAAAACAACAAGATTAGAAAAACAAAAGAAATAAGGTTCATCATATAATGATGCATCAACATCTCATGACCAGGATACTGTTCTCTCCCACTACCAGTCAATTCCTAATAGAGATAAAACAGACAATGGATATTTTGAGCCATAGACACTTCCCTCAGAATCTTTACAACCTTATTAAAATTAATTGATATGATATTGAATTAATCAGGGGTGACATTTCTTTAAATCTTGGAGCCTGTTTTGCTAACAGCTTCTTCTTAGAATTAGAGGCAATGAGTCTTCTAAAACATAGTGTTGATATAAAAAATATTGTTTATTTAACTTATACACAAAAATGAGCATTGTGATGTTATATCGGATATCGTTGGTAAATTGCGAAACAAAGTCCTAGTGGCAAGTTTTGCGAGAATATTTGTCCGGCTTAGTAAGCAGATGGTGATCAGTGTAGATGACAAATTGACGACCCTCGAGTGAATGCTTTAAGTGTCTCACTGCAAGGTACATCGCCAGGCGTTCACAGCCAAACGTGCTCTAACTGTGTTCTACTAGTTTCAGCTGACTCGAAAAGTATGCGAGAGGTTGGAGTTGGAGCTGCTATTGCAACACTGACCCGATGCATTAACGACCAGTGAAAACTGGGCATCGGACATAGGATGTGCAAGCAAGGATGTCGGCGCTAGTTTTTCCTTCACTTCATTGAAAGTTTTCAACTGAATATCATTCAGTGAAATCTGCTCACTTGTCTTCCTCCTGTTACTTAACAAGTCGGAAAGAGGAGACAGGAGATCCGCAGTGTGGGATAAAGCATCTGTAGTAGTTTAACAAACCGAGGAAGTGCCTTAGTTGGTGAAGTGAAGTGGGTGGTAAGGTCTTGTAAGGCCTTAACCTTTTCAGGTAAGGGGTGATAATGTGGCCCAAGAAAACTAGTGATGAAGCACCGAAAACACATTTACCAAAGATAATCCTCACCTGGTATTGCTGAAACCATTCGAACAGTAGGCGGAGATGAGTGGCATGTTCCTCAGGTGAGGCACTTGCCACAAGAATGTCATCTATGTAGTTATAGACAAAGTCAATGTCTCGCACTACTTTGTCCATGAAGTGTTGGAAGGTACTTGCCGCATTTCGCAAACCGAAAGGCATAGTCAGGCATTCAAACGCTCCAAATGGAGTTGTTACCTCAGTTTTGGCTAAGTCAGCTGGATTCAGTGGAATCTGATGGTAAGCCTTAACTAAGTCTAGTTTGGAGAAGGTCTTACAACCGTGCAGAGATAAAGCAAAGTTCTGTATATGTGAGATTGGGTAATGATCAGGTACGGTCATGGCATTGAGTCGCCGATAGTCCCCAGTCAGACGCCAATCTCTGGAGCGCTTCGGGAGCATAAGCAAAGGGGAAGCCCATGGACTGGACAAGAGGTGTATAATTCCCACCTTCGCCGCTATTAGTTTCTCTGCAGGTAAGCGACGAGGGCGTGAGAACACAGGAGCTCCTGTGGCCTAAATGTAGTGTTTTGTTGAGTGAGTTAGTTTGTGTTGAGTTTAAAACTTTCTTCTTCTGGTCACTGCTCCGAATTGAGTTACGAACCTTTTCGTTGCTGAAATAACTTTACGAAGGCTTTTTTTTTTTTAAATTCAGTTTCGTGTTGTTTTGGCATTTTGTTTATTAGAAAGTCTGAGTTTTTTTTTATGTCATTGTAAGGAAGGGGACGTTGTCCCTATCTTATATTTAAGTCACAAAATGAAACAAAACAAAACCTTTTTATAACGAAAAGGGTTTATTCTTTAAAGTTACCTATACCGTTTGGTATAGGTAGAAGAAAGCTGGACAGTGTCCGAGTGAGGAAAAGGAAAATAAGTTCTTAGGGCTGCCAAAAGTCTGAGCAGTTACCTCCAGACAAAGATAGTAGTTTCTGGAACGTCAAGTGGACAGGGGCAGCAAAGAAAGAAAGTGTTTCTTCGTTGCTTGCAGAATGCAGGAGTCTCTCTGTTGACTGACCGTGGTTCCCAAAGGGGCTGATGTAGTTCTTCAGCCGACAGAAGGAATCTATGCGCCCTGCAGGCTGATTGGTCAGTGTGTGACCAGCTAACTCAATGGGAATCTTTTTCGGAGGGAGAAAGTAGGTCTATGTTTATGACGGCTACAGGCTTTCTATCACTCGTAAGAGGAACTTCAAAGGATCACTCGCCTCGGTCGGGGGATCAGTCTTGTTCGTCTTTTACCATAGTCCGTTTTCCCAACATTTTACTGACCATTTTTTTTTTTTCTTTTTTCGGTGTACATTTACCTATCAGGCTGCTAGAGAATTCCGGGGGTTTGGGAAATTTTTTTCAAATATTTTACATTTAATAAAATATAGTTTCTGAAAGGAAAACATTGTAATAAAATAAAGTTTATTTTCAATAAAATAAGATTTGGGCCCAAACATTGTAATAAAATAGTTTGGGTATCTTTTACAATAGCCCTCAAACTCGCGAGTCAGGTTCAAAAAAAGTTGTAGAACGTGGTAAAAAATATGAATATGCAACAAATAAATGCGACGTATGTCGAGACTGGAGATTTTCCTAGTTAGCTATTCCATTTGTTTGTATGTTTAAATAAATGATAAATGGATTTTTATTAGACATGAAAAAAAAATATATATATTTTTTCTCGGCACGGATTTTTACTGAACAAACATGGCGTCGACCGGCTTGTTTTGCGAGCCTCGCTTCGGATTCTCGTTCGGCGTGTGTGTGTGTGTTTTTTACAGGAACTCATAATCAAAGCGGCGTTTTTTGTTTTTTTTTTGGTTTGCATTTTTGAAATTTAATTTTATGAAACGAACACTTTAACGTTCATTTGGGTTAGGGCTGGAGTTAAGGTTAGGGCTGGAGTTAGGGTTAGGGCTGGAGTTAGGGTTAGGTTACGGTAAGGAATTTTTTAAAGAAACAACAGGAAAAAAAAACATTACGGTGTGACGAATGGACATATGTAAATAAAAGCATAATGACATGTAAATCAAAAGAAAATGATTTTATTCCTTTTGCTTAAAATGTAGTTTTGTTTTGTTCTTTTGCTTGACTGAAAAATGAAAAATTGCGCTTTGAATATGAGTCCCAGTAAAAAAAACAACCCCGACAGAATGAAACCGGAACGAGGCTGCAAAATTTGTAAAAGCCGCCATTTTTTTTATTCCAATTTTAGTACGATAAAAATATCGATTTATAAAAAATAGCACTTTTAACGGATTATAATCATTAATAAATGTCACAGGTATGTTGGAAATTCAATTTTATCGGCTACGGTAACTTTTATTTGTTGTATATTTGTTTTTTTAGCGTTTTCGTTTGAGGGCTATTGTAAAAGATACCCAAATAGTTTTATTACTATGTTCGTTTTATAAGATTTTAGATTATATATAAAAAAAAAAAATTTAAATAACTTTCAATTTCAGAAACTATATTTTATTACAATATGTTTGGCAAAATGTTATTTTATTGAAAATAAACTTTATTTTATTACAATGTTTTTCTTTCAGAAAATATATTGGTATTTTTTTACTATCCATTCTCAGCGCAGTTTACCACTTAAAAAAGTTCAAATCCTACTTTTTTTGTGCAAATACATTTAAACAGCCTAAAAAAACATCCGCAAAGAAGGAATTAAAAAAAAATTAAATATTTAAGATTTTAGCGTGGGGTATCACTTTCCTTTATAAATTTAACGTAAAATGAGCATCCATTTCCTGGACACTTAACATTAAACGAGACATGTAACCGACTTGAGTTTCTAATTCGAGACTGGAGATTTTCCTAGTTAGCTATTCTATTTGTTTTTTATTTTTACGTAGGATAAATGGTTTTTCATTAGACATGAAAAAAAACAAAAAATTTCTGGGCACGGATTTTTACAGCAAAAACATGGCGTCAACAGTCTTGTTTTGTTAGCCTCGTTTCGGGTTCTCGTTGTCAAGTGTGTTTTTTTTTACCGGGACTCATAATCAAAGCGACGTTTGTTTTTTTTTACGATCAGGGCTGGGGTTAGGGTTAGAGTTAGGGTTAGGGCTGGGGTTAGAGTTAGGGTTAGGGTTAGGGCTGGAGTTAGAGCTAGGGTTAGGGCTGGAGTTAGAGCTAGGGATAGGGCTGGAGTTAGAGTTAGGGATAGGGCTGGAGTTAGGGTTAGGGCTGGAGTTAGGGTTAGGGCTGGAGTTAGGGTTAGGGCTGGAGTTAGGGTTAGGGCTGGAGTTAGAGCTAGGGTTAGGGCTGGAGTTAGAGTTAGGGTTAGGGCTGGAGTTAGAGTTAGGGTTAGGGCTGGAGTTAGAGTTAGGGTTAGGGCTGGAGTTAGAGTTAGGGTTAGGGCTGGAGTTAGAGTTAGGGTTAGGGCTGGAGTTAGAGTTAGGGTTAGGGCTGGAGTTAGAGTTAGGGTTAGGGCTGGAGTTAGAGTTAGGGTTAGGGCTGGAGTTAGAGTTAGGGTTAGGGCTGGAGTTAGGGTGGGTTTTTTTTTTATTAAATAAACACGTAGAAATTTAGCCAATTTGGGGTGGGGGGTATTTATTTATTTAATAAAAATACGTAGAAATTTAGCCAATTTTGTTTTCTGGGGTTTTTTTTGGGGGGGGGGGGGGAACTCAAATCAAAGTTTGCCCACCCCCTTCCAAAACAAACACGAAAATCGCTAAATTTTTACGTGTTTTTATTAAAACCTCAAGTCGGTTACATGTCTCGTTTGACGCTAACTGGCCAGAAAATGGGTGCTCATTTTACGTTAAATTTATAAAGGAAAGTGAACCCCCACTCTTAAATCTTAAATATTTAAAAAAAAAATTTAATTTCTTCTTTGCGGATATTTTTTTAGGCTGTTTTAATGTATTTGCACAAAAAAAGTAGAATTTGAACTTTTTTAAGGGGTAAACTGCGCTGGGAATGGATAGTAAAATTTAAGATTTAAGTGTGGGGGTTCACTTTCCTTTATAAATTTAACGTAAAATGAGCACCCATTTTCTGGCCAGTTAGCGTCAAACGAGACATGTAACCGACTTGAGGTTTTAATAAAAACACGTAAAAATTTAGCGATTTTCGTGTTTGTTTTGGAAGGGGGTGGGCAAACTTTGACTTGAGTTCCCCCCCCCCCAAAAAAAAATCCCCAGAAAACAAAATTGGCTAAATTTCTACGTATTTTTATTAAATAAATAAATACCCCCCACCCCAAATTGGCTAAATTTCTACGTGTTTATTTAATAAAAAAAAACCCACCCTAACTCCAGCCCTAACCCTAACCCTAACTCCAGCCCTAACCCTAACTCTAACCCCAGCCCTAACCCTAACTCTAACCCCAGCCCTGATCGTAAAAAAAAACAAACGTCGCTTTGATTATGAGTCCCGGTAAAAAAAAAACACACTTGACAACTAGAACCCGAAACGAGGCTAACAAAACAAGACTGTTGACGCCATGTTTTTGCTGTAAAAATCCGTGCCCAGAAATTTTTTGTTTTTTTTCATGTCTAATGAAAAACCATTTATCCTACGTAAAAATAAAAAACAAATAGAATAGCTAACTAGGAAAATCTCCAGTCTCGAATTAGAAACTCAAGTCGGTTACATGTCTCGTTTAATGTTAAGTGTCCAGGAAATGGATGCTCATTTTACGTTAAATTTATAAAGGAAAGTGATACCCCACGCTAAAATCTTAAATATTTAATTTTTTTTAAATTCCTTCTTTGCGGATGTTTTTTTAGGCTGTTTAAATGTATTTGCACAAAAAAAGTAGGATTTGAACTTTTTTAAGTGGTAAACTGCGCTGAGAATGGATAGTAAAAATTTACCAATATATTAAAATGTTTGGGTATATGTTACGAGACTCAGCAGAGGCGCGAACGGGGTCCAAAAAAAGAACGAGAAAGGGTTTAAAAACATAAATTTGCAACAAGTGAAGTTGACCTACGACGAGAATAGATATTTTTCTACTTAACTATGTAATTTGTTTTTATTTTTACGTATTATAAATGGGTTTTCATTAGATGTAAAAAAAAAAATGTCTTGTTTTTTTTTTCCAACGTTTTCACAAAAATCAATATGGCCGCTCCAGGTGCATTTGTTAGTAATTCCCCCCAAATCGGCCATGTTTGTTTTCGAAATTACGGTGTCAAAACTATTGATTTCTAATAAATAGCACTTCAAACGGGTTTAAAATACAAACAAATATCACATGCAAGTTTGAAACTAACTTTTACAGCTTACAGTTACTTTTATTTGTTGTAATTTGTTTTTTTTGCGTTTTTACTCTGCTGAGTCTCGTAAAAGATTCCCAAATGTTTTAATCTATTGGTCGTTACTTCCTGTGGGGTATCTGCCCCTGTTTGCTAAACTGCACAAGTGCCCCAAAATCTTCAACGGTACCTATAGTACAACTGACGGATTACTTAGATGGTTTTGTTTTGAATTTTGACAACGCAAAAGTATCAAACACACACGAAAAAAAACATTACGGGGGCACGTAACACAAGAAAACACTTGAAACATTTAACAAATGATAAAAATGTAGATTTCTTTTCAAGATTTACAATTTCATTAGATTTGACATTTAAAAGTTTTTTAGAAACAAGAATGTCAATGGGGTAAACAAAAAATAACTTTTGTAATTACAAAAAGCAAACTTTATTGGGTGGAAGGTTAAAGAAAGAAGACATCATTTTAAATGCTAACTTTAAGTTTGTTTTATCTATATAAAAAAAAAACAATAACACAAAAACATGTTAACAAACAAATAAAAATAAAGGAATTAAATCAAATTTTAATTGCAAAATCCTACCTGAACTCTTGCGGAGAGATCATAGCTGGGAAGAAAATTCATTATTAGATGTTTGGGGGCGAGAATTTCACAAATTATATCAAACGAATAAAAACACTTACTTAAATTTCCGGGAAAAACACTTTAGTTGTTCTTTAAAAGTTTAGTGGAATTCACGAAAAACAAAAAAAGAAGGACTTTGACGTGGGAGAGGGCGGGGTATAGGAAATCGGGGCAAGATGCGGGACTTTTTTCGGTGTGTTGTTTTGAATTAAAAAAAAAACAACGAACATTTAAAATTACAAAAGAAAAATAAAGATAATTTTCTTACCTCTTTCAAATTATTCGTTATTATCTTAGCGATATCTTCCGGTACAGACTGAAATACAGTAGAAATAGAACAATCAAAGTGAAACTAAATTCGTAGAAATTGTTTATCGCAGTTTTCCTGGAAAATGAAAAATATTCGCTGATGATTGGTCAACTGAGAAGAACAGTCACCGGTTTCTGAAGAAATCAACTCGCAACTACGGATGCATTTAAGGGATATAATAACTTGATTCTAAATGCCGATAATTTAGATATAAAAAATATACTGTTATTTTTTAACCTTAGATGAAATGTTAATTTTTGCATATGTAGTAAACAAGTAAAACATGTGCTCTAAAAAACAAGGTTTAAACCCGATCTGTGAAAGTAGGTTAATAGAAAACAAACTCATATTACTGCAGTATGGTGAACACTAGTAATCTTAGTGAGAGAAAGACATGTTGCGCAGACACGCACACAGGTCGAAAATAGAGTGAGAGAGGTGCATGTTTATAGTCATCGAGCTGGGATCAAAATACGGTGCAATTTTGTTCCATCCAGAGGTGGATATACCCCACATACAAAAAACGACCTTGTGTCTAAGTTTGCCTTCATGGGGACACAAGTAAATAGGGGCAGGGCATATTGAAACATGAATATTAAAACTGACCAGCTTTTTATTGTTAGTCTTATTTGAAATATTACTTTAATTTCTCAGCTATTTAGATTTTTTTTTTCGTTGTTATAAATGTGATCCTATGCCACCAATTTTACAACGACTTTTCATTAAAACGATAAAAGGGAGAACAGCAAGTAATCATCGTAGAGAAAGAACGGGACACATTTGAATAACAATTTATAAACATAAAATAAGAAATAAAACACTTGTAAGAATTAACAAAAAGCGAGATTATGCAAACATAACAAGTGTTTATTAAATCAAAAAAGACAAAATAAAAGTTCTGCTCTGGGGAGTTTTTGATATGGGGCTGGTTTAGATAAGATCGAGAATGGTTGATCAGTCCAGAGTTATAAAAATTTGCAAATAATGAAAGTTAAAAATAAGTAATTTTTTTCATTTTTCTTTTTCATAGGGCACATACCTTTTTATAGCTTTTTTTGTGTGTTAATTGACACGCTGAGTGGAAGATATTTTTACAGGATTTTAGATCCTGACGTCAGTTCCTTGTATACGGGAGCATAACTTTCGATTTGAAGTGCTGGATCAGCACAAAATCTTGATACGACTTCACCCCTCCGCTCCTGAAATCTGACTGTCTCGTTTTTCATGGATAGTTTTTTAGGTGGCGAGATATAGGTAATCTCGTATCCAGAAAGGAAATTGTTGCCTTCGTCTATATGGCCAACTTTGTTGGATTGGATTTTTCCTTGTGAATCTCCTTTCGTGTTTTTTATGCGGGGATCTATGTCTTGATTTCTGCTTGGTCGGCAGCAAATCTTAGAAACGTCTTGAATCACCCCACTGCCGCGGACCAACTCCTTGTGTTCCTTGCCCGGCTCTTCCCGCTCCCTGTCTAGGGCCTTCCGTTTGCATAGCAACAGACTTTTCCTTAATTTCATTGGTTGCCCTTCATCCGCCCCCCCCCCCCCCGCAAACTACGTGGGCTGACTTTACGGCTCTTGGCCTCTCGCTGTCTAGACTACATCCGGTCCCAATTTTTTAATGTGTGTTTCCTTTTTTTTTTCTTGAATTGCACCATACTTCTTTTTTTGTAGGAGAACATGTGCCAAGAAGTCCCCTATTCTTCTTTTCATCCTCTATGGGGCAAAATATGTGGATATAACACCCCACCCCCCCCCCCCTCAGATTTTGGACCATGAACGCATCGGTTACCATTGTCTGTCCGCTAGGTATACTTTTGAAGATGGGCTTGGCATTATGAAATCCCTAAAGTGAGATGGGATCTGTCCCCTGGTAGAGCGATTCGACAATGTCCTTGTCTGCTGCGTCGCCCGACCTGTCTGGATGCTTCAGGTGGTTGACTCCGACTAACGGTCTGGTTATCCATTAAGAGTGGTGGAACATCGTAATTTAAATGGTCGGGTCGTGGAACTATGCGACGTACATGGGCTCAGTGGACCCATTCTTGATCTCCCTTGTCATCCTGTACAAGTAGAACGGAATCGTTTGACTTCACCATGTCAAACGTCCCTATTCATGATAAATAAGAATTGTGTGCTACCGCAGATCTCGGCCGATGAAGCAAGATTTTATCACCAGTCTGTATAGGGTCTTTAAATTGCAAGTGACTTGGACAACTGTTGAGTCTGTGATCAGCCTCATTGCTGCGAGTGCTACCCTGTTGTGCACCTGCCTCAATAATGCATTTATTTGCATCCCATAGGCAGTGGGGCTGTTTCCAGTAGTGCCCCTGTCGTTGATCCGAGGCAGTCCCATGTTCGGGTGCCTACCCGTGATAATATAATATGGGGATATCCCCGTTGCGCTGCTAATGGTTGCATTCATTCCAGAATGTCGGTCAACTCGCATCGCCGGTCTTCACATAACATGAATATAGCATTTTTGAGGGTGCGGTGCTGCCTCTCAATGTTTCCTGAGTTCTGGGGCCGCCACAGCAGTGCAGTTTCTGCTTGATCAAAGTAAACTCACAGAACAATCTGTACACCTTGCCTGTGAAGTGTGTGCCACGGTCGGATGAAATTATACACGGAATTTCCCAGTGTCTCAGGAAAAAACTGTATAGACCTCTCGCTGCATCCAGGGCATGGTCCCTTGCGCAGGGTATCGCAGTCAGGTGGCGACTGAAACTGTCGAGAATTGTCAAAATGTACCGCTTGCCCTTGGACGAAGGCATCTCCACGAAATCGGTATACATAACCTGGAAAGGTCTTTTGCCTCTTTTACAGTGGCCAGGCTGACGACCGTAGGTCCCGTTCTGTTTGGCGCAGGTCATACATGATTCGACATATGCCTGTATGTTCCTGTTCTTGTATTTCCATCAGAAATCTTTTAAATGGTCTCACATGCGTGATATTCCTGAATGGTTAATACAGTCATGGGCTTGGTGTAGATATGCACTTCTTGCTCGGTAAGGTACCACCAGCTTAGGCGTCATGTTACTATCCCGTATCATGAGAACTGATATGCCAGGCTCCAGGTAGAATTTGCTGATGTGCTTCATAAACATGTCGGCTCTATGGTCCTGTCCATCAATCTTGAAATTGCTGTCCAACTTCCCGTTGTGCACAGACTTAATAATGCTCGCCAGTGTGTTGTCCGCTGACTGCTCTGCTGCTATGTTGACTCGATCACGTAGGTTGTTGGCCGCCGTGTCAATTTCGGAGCTAAATGTCAAAAATGCTTTGGTAAAATTTTTACATGCCTCCGTGTTCTGCCGGGTGTGGTGGACTCGCATGAGCTGTGCGCTATCAATGTCCTCCTTGCACCAAGATGGTACGTATATATGTAGTCCGGTATTCCGTAGTCTGAATGTCCGTCCAGCTGGTGAGCTGTTCGGCACGGATTTGGCCTTATCGGCATCTCGGCTTCTGCTAAGCATGTCGGCCCACATGTTCGTTTCACCCTGACTGTATTCAAGGATTAACCTATAGGATGAGATTTCCTCCTGCCATCGCCTGATTTTGGCGTTGTTGAACTCTCTTTGATCGAGGTATATCAGGGATTTATGGTCTGTAAAGATAATGAACGTGCGACCGTGTAAGAAGTAATCGTACTTCAGAATCGTCCATTTTATGGCGAATGCCTCTCTCTCCTTGTCGACCAGTTCTTCTCTGTGGCATTGAAGGTGTCTGATACAGTAGCAATTTTTTTTTCTTGCCATCAGGCGCTTCTTGCATTAATATTGTTCCACACACCGTGTTGCTGGCATCTGTCATTAGGGTGAACAGCCGGGAAACGATTATCTTCACCACCCGTTATAACGGGTGGTGAAGATAATCGTTTCTTGATTTTCTCAAATGCACGGTCAGCATCATTTGTCCAACAAAATTTGATCTTGTCCCTATTCAACGTGTGTATTGGAGCCAATAGCTGAGAAAAAGTGTCAGTCCTTATGGACCCGTGAAGCTGGGTCTCAAGAAATTGTCTGATCCATACCAGGCGTATGATCAGACTTCTCAGCTACTTTCTCGTGGTTGGGGGCTTCATTTCCTGAATTGCCTTTACATATTCCGGATCTGCCCTGTATCCGTTGGTGTCGATGATCCGACCCCAAAATTTGGCCTCGCTTACCATGAAAATACATTTGTCAGGGTTCAACTTCAATCCGTACGCTCTAAATGCCACAAATAGCTGTTTCATCGCTGACATATACTCGTCGAATGTGCGAGCATGCACCAAGCTATCGTCAATGTATGATGATATGTTGTCCCTGGCGTTGACTGTGTCTAGCGCTTCAGCTATACACTGCGAGAATATGTGGCCTGCTGAGGTAAGACCGAATGCGAAACGAGTGTATTGGTAACATCCATCGCCTCAGGTGAAGGCGGTTTTGTGTCTGTCGCATTCTTCTATTTCAGGTCTAAACTGGCAAAATATTTGTTCCCTTCCCCTATTTTGTGGAAGAGCTGGTCCATCAGGGGTATTGGGTAAGGGGCCTGGTCCTTTAGAACTGTATTTAAAGTGTGTTTAAAGTTCCCCACTACTCTGACCATGCCGTTTTTCTTACTTATTGCGAAAACGAGACTGTTGAAGCCCTTCGGGTCCCTGCACGGCTCTACTATGCCTTCCGACAGTATTTGTTTGATCTCCGCATTGACATCCGCTTCCATTGCCTGAGCTATCAGATGTTTCTTTTGGCATTTTGATGCGCCAGTCGTTGGAATTCGTACCGGCCTGATGAACGTGCGTTTCCAGGACCCTTCAGTGCCTATAATGTTCTGAAATTCCATTAACAGATCCGCAACACATTCTAATTCCTCCGCATTCGAATGCTGTGTCAGATGTATGTTCAAATTTTCTCTTAGCCATTTCAGCTTCTGAGGCAACGAAGCATCAATTGCTGGAGATACCACTGTGATTGTGGCAGTATGATGACGAGTTATTTCCCTTGCATCGTCTGCTACCAGTAATGCCTTGTGAGTTATCCGCCCTTTCTCGTAATGCAAGTAAATGATATATTGTTTTCAGCATTGTTGATGCTATACTCTGCCACAGACTTGTGTCTCAAAATATCTTGACCCAACAAAATTGGAATATCAATAGAAACAACGAGAATCTTTATTCCTCAAACTTTGGGGATCCAGCATCGCCTATGGTAATGTTGCATGAAATTTCGGTGCTCGCTCGAATATTTCCATTTATGCCCGCTATGTCCACTGACGTTGTCATCATATGTTTCTTTAAGTCGCCAATGGTAAGGTGACTGGGTATGATCGTTACCGAACACCCTGAATCGACCATTGCTACTGCATGAATTTTACGTCTTGGGTGTCGACTGCTATTTTCGTGCATAGGGAACCTGGTCCCTTATCTTGCTGAACGTTGTAAAAGTGATGTTTTTTTCTATACTAGGCGTGGGTCATAGCATCACTTCTCGTCCACGCCATGAGGAAAATCCTCTTCATCTGAATGAGTACGGGTGTTCACTCGATCATTGTCCCTCGCGATGGCAGTGCGGGCCTGCACCGTTCACTGGTATCTACCAGGATTGGGTGTTTCATTAGTCGCTTGCATTTCTGTATTGTACAGCCTGTTTGGGGCACTTGGCTGTCGATATTTCACCATCGCTCTGTTCTGTGGGTATGCCTGCTTTTTATACTGCTGGAATAGCCTTTTCTTGGCTTCGGCTGGTTTGGGAATTGTGTCCCCTTTGTACCTTGGTCTGGGTTTAATATGTTCATCCTGGGGGCTTCTCTGCCTACGCCATTTCTGTAAGCTACCGGCTTTGCCACCGGAGAAGAGTTTAACTGAATGCCCCTGTCCAGGTACTTTTGAGCCTCATTTGCGACGCCTCCAGCAGTGTAGTGTCTATCCATAGTTTTCACTACGTGTGGGAAAACATTCGATGCCCACAACTTCACCTTCTCGCTCATCAACATGGCACCCATCAACCAAAAAACCGTGTCCACCGACATTATGGTCTGCTTTTCCTTTTTATACTTGTCCTTTATGTGGACTGCCGCCTCCCTCACTGTGCTTTCCAGTCTTCCTACGAAATCGGTCAGCCTTTCGCCCTTCTTATGTTGATTGTCCCACGCAAGGCTCAAGTGCTGAAAATTCGACATGTGGCTACCGTGTGCCAATAACAGGTAGACCTTTAACTGGTCGAATGATGTTGTCTCATGTGCTGAGTACTCCATTTGCTGGAATATTCCCTCGTTAAGCAACTGCTTAGCCACTTTTAGAAATTCCTACTCCAATTTAGGGTATTCTTGATGCTCCGGTCACACGTGAATAGCATAGGCCTTGTTTAGGTCAGTGATGAATTTGTTCACGTCGACATCCAGTTGGAACGGGCGAATATGACGCATAGAGTCACGCAACGACTGTTGCTTTAAGAGCAAATCGTAATCAGTATGATGACTTGATTGTGCTGGCATCGGGGTCGCTGACTTCATTGCTATCAGTAGATTGTTCAAATCCTCCGTCATTTCTCTTATCATGGAGTTTGATGCTTGTGATGGCTCCTGTTTGAGTAATCCATCTTTGTGGCAGTCCCCTCAACAGCACTTCATTAATATATATTATTTTTTTAATTTGTTTTGTTTTTCTCGGAAACCAGCTTTATGACATCAATGTTATAAAGGTGTCGGAAACCAGCTTTATGCATTTCACTATGGGTACGTTACTCTTTTGAGAAGAGTCCGTAACTTCTGACACCAATGTTATAAATGTGATCCTATGCCACCAATTTTACAAACGTGAAAATTAGCGTCGAAAGTTAATCATGTGTAAGGCTGGAAATCCCCGCTCTCCTCACCATGCGTCTCCTAATCCTTTATGTTTCAATGGGCCCACGGGTCACATGTTAAGATCCGCAGTAGTAAAACGACTTTTCATTAAAACGATAAAAGGGAGAACAGCAAGTAAGCATGGTAGAGAAAGAACGGGACACATTTGAATCACAATTCATAAACATAAAATCAGAAATAAGACACTTGTAAGAATCAACAAAAAGCGAGATTATGCAAACATAACAAGTGTTTATTAAATAAAAATAAAAAAGACAAAATAAAAGTTCTGCTCTGGGGAGTTTTTGATATGGGGCTGGTTTAGATAAGATCGAGTATCGTTGATCATAACAAAGTTATAAAAATTTGCAAATAATGAAAGTTAAAAATAAGTAATTTTTTTCATTTTTCTTTTTCATAGGGCACATACCTTTTTATAGCTTTTTTTGTGTGTTAATTGACACGCTGAGTGGAAGATATTTTTACAGGATTTTAGATCCTGACGTCAGTTCCTTGTATACGGAAGTATAACTTTCGATTTGAAGTGCTCGACGTCGGGGTTCACCAATTTATGGTGTCATGGTTCCCGGCTTTGGATCGGGTATTTTAGACGACGGTCGCTAACAATTAATATCTGTGTAGCTAAAATGGCGAATGAACCAGATCGATGAAAACATATGTTTTGAATGGATCACCATTTTGTTAAAGTTTAACAATAGAATTTTTGTGATAAAAAAAGGAGAAAATGTAAGTTAAAGAATAAAAAAAATTATATGACAAGAATTTTACAAAGATGTAAAATATAAACGTCAAAGTTTGTTGAAGGTTGAAAAGTTTTCAAATAGGAAAATGAAAACGTGTTAGGTTTGTTTTTAAGTTCCGTTGTGAGTGTGTGTGTTTACATACTTGGGTTAAGCTGTTATTGTAGACAGCAGCCGTGCTTCAAATGTATTCTTGGCTTCGTACTTCAAGTGGCTGTTTCTTGGATGGGCAGTAGTTGTTGATGAGAGTCAAAGCGTCTTTCTGTGTCGCCAAGAACTCTGATTTTGTTGACCAGTTCCTGTTTTTATAAGTGTTTCATTTCACACCTACTTGTTATCTTCAGATTAAAACACATCTGAACTCTTTTCACTGAGTTCACACTCTGCGCTAAAATCTGTATGTACTTATTTTATTAGCAAATGACCTGGTGTTAGGGTTTAGAAGAAAGAAAGAAATGAAAAGGAAAGAAGAGGAAAAGAGTAAGCCGAACAAACGTAGAAATAAAAGGGGTAACTAATACAAGCTAGCACTTTCCTTCAATGCTTGTTCTGCTATATTACTACCCCAGATATTTACGGTTAGCGTTGGGGTTAATGTTTTTGGTAAAAGTGCAGAATAGTTAACAGTCGAGAAATCATAAACAAAAAATAAATAACTTATACGAAACGCAGTAAAATTTAATTATCTACCGACCTGTATACTTTTAACTTGAGACTGTTTTTAATTTTTTAATTACCTATTTTTTTAACTTGTCTATATGACAGACGAAAATAAGATGGTCGCCAGTGTTATAACTGTTGGGATTTTCATGCCTGCAAAAAAAGTAACAAAAAAAAAGACTTACGCTACCACTAACCCTAAGACCGGTTAACTAGGGGAATCCTGAAAAATGCCGCTCGGTATCATTCAAACACAACTTGGTAAATGATGAGATCGCCATCCTAAACGGTTTCTTCGAAAATTTGAATAAAAATAACGTAAAGGCGATAATAATTTTTTTTTAAGATTATGACATGATGAACGTTCTGGGGTTAAAATCAAGGCACTTCTGCAGTTTAAGGACACTGCAAATTTATTTGTTTTCATTTCAGAAGAGCTAAATTAGTGTCACGGGCAAGACAAACCGAGAGCAATTAAGAAATTACGCAAATTACAAAATTCAAATTAATTGATAGAACTGTTTTTTCAAAATTAAATTAATAGTTTTTAAAATTTGTGAACAGTTTTTAAGAAATTAAATTAAAACAGTAATCTTGTATTTTCAATATGTGAACAGTTTCTTTTAAAATCTGAATTTTAAAAAAAGAAGTCTTTATTTACAATATAGTAAAAAAAATTGTAATAAAATAAATATATTAAAATTAGATTTTTTCTCTTTGTTTTTTGGGGTAAACAAATAATTTTTTTAAAAAGGATACAATTCAGAAATTTGGTGAAAACAAAAACGAAGTTTTTATTTACAATATAGTAAAAAAAAATTGGTACTTTAATTTAATTCTGAAAAAAAATGTTCTATTAAAAAAATGTTCTATTAATTAATTTGTATTTGCGTAATTTCTTAATTATTCTCGGTTTGTCTTGCCATTAAGTACAAAAAAGAGGATTGTCTGCCCCTTACACAAATGTAGCTCTTCTGAAATGAAAACAAATAAATTTGCCGTGTCCCTAAACTGCAGAAGTGCCAAAATCAATTTAGTATTACATAGTAATAGGAAAAAAACAACACATTTTTTTCGTCTTGAGCGATACAAAAAAACAATCATGGCTTCATGAGCGGTATGACGCCATCTTATAAAGACGCAAATTATGTTATAATATTTTCAGAATTTATATTTTTAAATGGCCATATTTCATTTTGAATTAAAACGCTCAGTGAAAATAAAAGTTTGTATGATTCATTTTTTAACGAATTAAAAATGTTTTATTGAATTTGCGCGTGTGTAAAGAAGGGGACGTTGTCCCTATCTTATGTTTAAGACACAAAATGAAATAACAAAACCTCTTTATAACAACAACGAAAAGGGTTTATTCTTTAAAGTTACCTATACCGTTTGGTATAGGTAGAAGAAAGCTAGACAATGTCTGAGAGAGGAAGAGGATATTAAGAGGTCTGTCACCAAATATCTTCAGGTGAAGATAGTAGTTGCTGGCACGTCCAGTGGACAGGGGCAGGAGAGAGATAAAGAAGTGTTTTTTCCTTGCTTGCCGGGGTCTCTCTGCTGATCGCTCCGGATTACCAAACGGGCTGAAGTAGTTCTTCAGCCGACAGAAGGAATCAATGCGCCCTGCAGGCTGATTGGTCAGTGTGTGACCAGCTCACTCAATGGGGACATTTTCCGGAGGGAAAAAATAGGACACTGTTTATGACCGCTACGTCACCCCCTGCTTAGGCGGAAAGCCGACAGAGAAAAAGGTAGTCGTTTGTTAAATGTAGCAGTTATAAAAGATAAAAATGCAAAATATGTCCATTCAGTTTACATAATTTAAAAAAAAAAATGTCTACTTTTCAGTGAAAAAGTTTTCTTTGGTTAAAACCATAAGTGTTCTTTCTGCAAAAAGTTTGTTTTTTTTTAAATTTCACAGCGAAAAGTATTTTTTTTGTGGAAAATGCTTGTCTTTTCTGTGAAAAGCAGTAATTTTAAAAAGCCAGAGTGCTCAAATTCTCGAGCGCGGGTTCTTTCCCACTTTCCCGACCTTGTGTCACATCTTACCTTGTGGGAGGAAGATAAATAGAAGCAGTAATTTTACAATAGAGTACAGGGACTCAAAAAAGCTTATTCTATATATATAAAGAGTCTTATACTGTTTTTTGGGTCAATGTACTCGCTGACCACTGTGTGTAGTGGTGACATAATTGTCTTTTGGAGGTGTATGCACTTTTACTTATGTAAGAGTGGGTTGATGCAATATGTATGTAGGAGGAATATGTGGCTCTTGTGTTTTTGTGTCTAGAAAGGCTCTTTTTACCCTGTCAATAGATACAGTTTCTGTTTTATAATCGATGTCTAGTGTAAATAATTTGTCAGTGCGTGAAAGCATGCGATAAGGACCAGTATAAGGTGGAGTAAGAGGGGCTTTCACAGATTCTTTTCTAAGAAAAGCGTGCATCCACGAAGAAATGTCTTTAGGGACCGAAGATTTTGTGGTCTGCTGCATAGGGTTCATAGTTGGGAGCTTATTAAAATAAGCTCGGAGTCTGTCTCTGTACAGAGCTGGGTCTGTTGCCGTTAAATCTATCGGGGACAGCATCTGATCTGACAATGATAGCGGTACTCCATAAACAAGTTTGATCTTTGATCGCAGCGCGACAGCCAAGAAGGACAATAGGTACATACTCGCTCCATTGCTATTGGTCAGGATAAGCATGTAACACGGCTTTCAATTGACGATGGAAGCGTTCTATCATCCTGTTAGAAGCTGGATGATAGCTAGTCGTACGGATACGTTTAATCCCTAAATTCCTGGAATAGATGGGATTCAAACTGTCCACCACGTTCGGTGATAATAGTTGTGGGAACTCCGTAACATGATATCCAGCCCGATATAAGGGCTCGCGCTACAGATTCAGACGAAATGTCTTTATGGGGAATGGCTTCAGGCCACCATGTAAAGCAGTCTATACAGGTCAGGAGATAAGTAAATCCTTGATTGACCGGCCATGGTCCAACCAGATCAATGTGAATATGGCTGAACCGAGCATCTGGAGTGCTGAATGTTCCAAGCGGTGCACGGATATGCTTGTGTACCTTTGACTTTTGGCAGAATACACAGGAACGTGTCCAGGCAGTGATGTCGCGCCTCATATTCGGCCAGAAAAATTTAGCCGAAATCAGCTTCACTGTGGCTTTGAGTCCGGGGTGTGTCAAATTGTGAAGGGTATCAAAGACAACCCTATGATGAGTCAGTGGAACAAAAAGGTGGGATGAAACTTTATTCATTCTTTCTCACCACGTGTAAATCTCCATTTTTACTGCCCGTAATTTATGTATCTCCTATCTCGTATCATCTTTATACTCCTAATATTTTCTATTCTGCAATCGATTAACTCACAGCGGCCCTTTAGATTTAGTAAACTCCTCGTCTCCTGCTTCGTCGTCATTTTTGTATTCACATTTTGCTGAGACAATGTTTTTTTGTATTTATTTTCAGTTTTTACCTTTTTCGATGAATAATAAAACCAGGATTTAAACTACACTATGCCTCAGAGTCTTGTTTATCGATAAGAGTTTAGACTAGCTGTCCGATGGTTACAAGCAGCCCTAAGACAGCATAGTAAAAATGAAGAGCCTCCCAACGGTCGGATTGTGAGATAATGATAACGGAAATTCCTCCCAATGGTCGGACTCCAGCATAGTAAAAACGGAGAGCCTCGCAATGGTCGGATTGTGGGATAATAATAACGGAGATGCCTCCCAATGGTCGGACTCCAGCATAATAGAAACGGAGGGCCTTCTAATGACTGGAATACACGTTCTACACCAAACGTCAGAAGAACTGGAAATAAAGGGGAAGTTGGAGAGATTACAGCTCGAAAGGGAGGCGGCCGCTGCCGTGGCCGAAGCAAAGGTTTTGAGGGAAGCCACCAACAAGTACAACAAACGGTCTAGCCATAGCTACTCAACAAAACTTGGCTATATGCCAACTGACCTGGCAAGTCAACCCCAACGAGAGACAGCTGGACCGACACTAGCTCGAACTGTACACTCGAGATCCTCCCCCAATCACGACGGGGAAGGTGACCTCCTAACAGCAACTGAAGTGGTTTCACAGCGTACACAGGCCTGTGACAGCAACCTCTCAAAAAACGTGCTTCAACACACCAAGGAGAACGAAGACAAGGCAGTGCCTCCCATCGAGGATATAGCTTTCCCAAGCATCATGGAACTGGGAGCTGAGAGGAACATAAACAACAGTTGGATCGCTCCACTACCTTCCAGATCTACCCCATGTCACCTCCCACACACAGGAAAATCCCGGGTGGCCTTTGACTCCAGTACCAAATACGATGGAATGAAGTGCTAATAAGTGGACCCGACCTAAACATCACTTTGGTCAGCACTTTCAAAAACAACCTACCAGCCAGGTTAGCCTTATCAAGGACGACAGCAACTACGAGCACAGTTAAAGACGACAGGACCCAGAGTATTCTGGAGAGAATTGAACAGAATTATAAATTTGCTGGTGTAGACAGGCCACCGCCTGAACCACCACCAAAACTAGAGGTTAATCCTGCCAATAACCATCAAAATAAACAAGAACAAAGACAATCATTCCTTAGAGGGAGTGCATCTCCAGCCATCACGGCTATAGCTGTTAAGTAACCATTCGCTTCTGTTATATCTACATATTTTGCCCCATAAAGCATAAGAAAGGGAGCAGGGGACTTGTTGGCACATGTTCCCTTACGCATACAGAAAGAGGGGCAGGGGGCAGGCAGGCGACGTTTGTCAAAAGTGGATCAACAGGAAGCTCGACAGACAGGCTTTCATAAGTCAGCCCACGCATTTGTGGGGCCAGAGGATTCAACCAATCAAATGAGAGAATACTGTAGCTATGCGAACGAGAGCGGGAAAATGGAAGCGAGAAGAAACACGAGGAGAAGGTCCTCGAGCAGCGTTAAGAGCAGACATGAAGGAGATTGGCAGCTCACTTCGCTGTCATATCAGACAATTTATCCCCGCACACAAAATCAAAAATAGGAAAAGTGGAATTCGAAAATTAACGCTTAAGAAATACAGCAACATTTAATACGGCTGTCTACCGGACACCAAAAGAAAAACCCTGGTCCAACAAAATTGATTATGACAGACCAGTCAATCATATGACCTCTTCAAAGTCAAGATTACGTATATCTCGGGACCCTAAAAACAGCTTGTTAAGAACGGACCACAGAATCTAAAATTCTGTTAAAATATCCTTCCCTCTGCCGTCAAACCAAAAAGGTATGTGTTTACGACATAAGGACACATAAAAACAAAAAAGGAAATACTATATTAATTCGTCCTAAATCAAACTTTCATATTGTTATATATTGTCGTGTTAAATGATCTCATTCAATCGTTCCCCGCGATTTTAACACATTTACCTTCATATCTCGATCTCCCGTGGGAGGAGAAGGACTTCTCATTTGTTTTCCTCAAATTACGTAAGAAAAAAAAAGACTTTCATATTTTCATTTTCATAAATCTTCTTAATTGCTATATTTGAACTTTTAATTGTGATCCTGACTGATCAACAATCTTGGAATAACAAAAACCAGCCTCTTATAGATAACTCCGTTTGTGCGGAAGAATATTAGTTGATCTTTTGAAAAAAATAAAATAAAATAAATAAATACTTGTTATGTATTGTTAATTTGTCTTGGTTGTTATAAAATATATGATTATAATTGTGTTAGTCATTTTTATGGAGTATGGGTTGATTTCCTTTCATCGGGTTTTCAACCTTTACACATTTTTACATTCGTGGCTGAACTACATGTAGGTAAATTTCAGTGTCTTAGTACCACAATTATAACACCTCCGAATTCACTAAAGAACATAATATGGTCAGCCTTCACACAGTATCTTCAACAACACCAAAGCGAAAGGATGGCACCACAACCTCTGGTCTAGCCTGATTGTCTGACCAAGTTAGGGTTCGGCTTGAATGTTGCACTCCTAGTAATGCAGGCTGTGCTCAATGCTGTGTTAGCACAAAATGAGATCACCAAGAGAGTCACGTTAGCATACATTGTTGACATATAGATCAATGAAGATGTGACATCAGCAGAATCTGTGAGGAAGCATCTCAATCTATGCAGACTGACTACGGATTCGGAGATGTCTAGGGGGGGGCATGATCTAATCTGTGCTGGTTGCAAAGAAGTGGTGTTGTAGATGGTCTTATGACCATGACACGGAGAGGTATCTTCTTCATGCGTGGAAAATTGGTGAAATACTTTCCTGTATGTGAATGACTCAGAGTGGCTTCATTAAACGTCACGCAAAACTGGGACGACAAAGTCAGCAATTTTACTCTCGGGCATATAATAACAGACACTCTCAAGTATAGCAATTAGATCCCACCTAAGGAGAGTGATGCATGGGCACGAAGAAGATGGATGTGTGTGTGGATGCAAGCTCTCTTGCTGTGGGAGTGGCTCTTGATGCCAATGGAGCCATCATCAAAGATGCATGCTGGCTGCGTCTGACAAAGGACACCCAGAATATAAATGTGACACGGCTGGATGCCGTGCTGAAAGAAGTCAACCGCATGCTGATGTGGAATGTCATGGTTTTACATGTGTGTACGAGGAAAGTTTCGGCTTAATATCAAAATTAAGTAATATCTGACTAGAACCGGGCAGACTCACTGATGAAAGTTCCCCAGAAATGACTCAATGACGTGCAGATGAAGAAATTGAATGCATGCAACCTTTGCCATGGAAAACCTGAATCCTATACAACTGACTGAAGTTCATTGAAACAGTGTGCACCCTGGAGTCAAGTGAACATTGAATTTTCTGCATAGGATTGACTCATTCATGCTGAAATCGGAATTACGAGGAGTGTCAATCTGTAGAACAAAGTTCTTGTGCAATGGCAAAAAGGAAGGCTCGAAGTGCATAAAGTATGGAACCGACATCATGCACTGCAATGGTTGTACCTTTTTAGCACTGATCAATTGCTGTTTTCAATCTGGCGACAAAACACTACACACGTGATCCAGCAGTTAGAGACAGTGTTTTTCGAATGTTGTCCCCAGTTGAGCTCCTGGCTAATAATGACACTACCTTTTTCAGTCAACAATTCAAACAGTTCATAGATGAACAGGGCATCAGATTCCGACCGTGCTGTGGATACAAACCATCTGGAAATGGTATCACAGAGAGGCATCATCAGATAATAAAACAGATTGCTGCACAAAAGAGCTGCCCTGTTATGGAGGCTGTATATTGGTACAAATCACCCCAAGGAATGATGTGTCTGCCTCGTCCGCAGATGCTAATTTGCTGCCAAGTTTGAGTAAAAGGAATTGCCGCTATGCCTCCACTGAACCACCAAGGGATCTCAGCTCGGTACAAAGAGAGGAATGCAGTTTGGGTTAAAAATTCATGTGGATGGTGCATGATGAAATTTAGATCAGGTCGAATTATGGTGGTAACAAGTTGACAGTAGTCAGTAGTCATTGACGGTCGTGCCTTGGCATATCATCATCATAGACATGTGTCCATGGCCATTGGTTTCAGCTCTGCCAATGGACTGTGGTGGTCACACATTATCAAAATAGTAGAAGAATGAATGGAGAGAACCAGTCGTTCCAATGCAAGTAGCAGTGGCATCCCATCTGAAAACGAGAGAGAGGCAGGACTAACCTTTGTTGAGCTTCTTTGTTCATGATGTCTTATTCAGACCCTAGTACATCTGATGATTCAGCCAGGGAAGAAGAAGTAACTGTCCCACTGCAGAGGAGAGCTAGGATAAAACAACAGCCCCCACCCACTGTGACTTGTGTTATCATACAATCAGAGGGGACTGTGCTAATAGAGATGAGAATTTACCAAGTTCAAAACGACCATCATGTTTGGCTTGACAGGCAGACATTTGCATTAAAGAAAAGGTGCATGCTAAGAGTTGTGCGTTGTTGCATGGTGGACACCGACCTATTTTAAAGACGACAGTGAAGCAGATGGAAAAAAACGCAGGTGACATGAACAGACTAGAAAGAGATTCATGCAGTTGCGAGAGCGTTTGTAGAAGTTGTGTTCGTCTTGTTCTGGTCCAAACAAGAGTTCCACCCAAATGGAGACCTTACATAACCGAGAATCTTTTTTTTCCAGTTTGCTACAAATAATTTTGCTGCAAATTCTATTTATCGATTTTTAATTTAAGACGTTCTCGTATTAAATTAAAAATGTTTATTTATATTTCTTATCTGGAGTGTGTGCTGTAAGAGAGGGAAAAAGTGACTTGTTACTTTTAAGACAGCTAAAGTCATGTTTTTCTCCTTTCATCACCAATGTTTAAATCTTTTTTTCACTCCAGTTGAAATTAATAGCTCTATCTTTGAGGAATCCCTTGTTTTGATCAGCTCCTAGGACTGACTTTCATTCCAGATCTAAAAAAAAAAACTATATTCAATCTGCTGCTAAAGTTGCTGGAAAAATGGTTGGATCATTCCACTAGTTCAGAAAGTACTTGACTGATGCTGCAGTCCTCTACCTACGTAAGAATCAGATATCTTCACATCGGGGAAGGCCCTGCTCAAAGTATCCTTTCTTGCCTTGACAAAGTACAAAATCGACAGCAATCTAGAGGGAAGGGGGTGATCTATTCTGTTCTCTACAGCTTCTTTCTCACAGAAGAGATGTTGCTAGTCTTTCTCTGCTGTATCGTTTTTTCCACGGAGGGTGCTTGACTGGGCTTCAATCTCTCATTCTTCCTTAGAACTTGTCTTTCTAAAATCACTGCAAAGTATTTCCTTTCTTAATATATGTGGAACACATCACTATGGGAATGATTCCCTGCAGGCTACATCTTGGTTGTCTTTCAATCCAGTGTCAAGAAAATACTTGTCATAAACTGTCCTTAGAAGTGGACACATTTTGTCCATTCTATTTATCATTTTCAATCATCTCATAATATGCTTCATCGTTCGAATGGCAATCTATCCATTTCATTAACCTTATCCTCAAGTGGCTTTAAATCTTGAAAAGATGATAATCATAATTTAAAATATCCACAAGCTTTCTTTATTTTTTAATTTATTATCTCTATAAAATTGTATGTGTATGAAATTATGTGTGTGTATGTGTATGAAATTATATGTATGTGTATGTGAATGAAATTATATGTGTGAATGAAATTATGTCTGTGTATGTGAATGAAACTATATGTGTGTGTGTGAATGAAATTATATGTGTGCGTGTATGTGAATGAAATTATGTGTGCGTGTATGTGAATGGAATTATATGTGTGTGTATGTGAATGAAATTATATGTGTGTATGTGAATGAAATTATATGTGTGTGTATGTAGATGAAATTATATGTGTGTGTGTATGTGAATGAAATTATATGTGTGTGTATGTGAATGAAATTATATGTGTGTGTGTATGTGAATGAAATTATATGTGGGTGTGTGTGTATGTGTATGAAATTATATGTGTGTGTGTATGTGAATGAAATTATGTGTGGGTGTATGTGAATTAAATTATATGTGTGTGTGTGTATGTGAATGAAATTATATGTAGATGTGTGTGTGTATGTGAATGAAATTATATGTAGATGTGTGTGTGTATGTGAATGAAATTATATGTGTGTGTATGTGAATGAAATTATATGTGGGGGGGTGTATGTGAATGAAATTATATGTGGGTGGGTGTGCATGTGAATGAAATTATATGTGTGTGTGTATGTGAATGAAATTATATGTGTGTGTGTATGTGAATGAAATTATATGTGTGTGTGTATGTGAATGAAATTATATGCGTGTGTGTATGTGAATGAAATTATATGTGGGTGTGTGTATGTGAATGAAATTATATGTGTCTGTATGTAAACAAAATTATATGTGTGTGTGTGTATGTTAATAACATTATATGTGGGGGTGTGTGTATGTGAATGAAATTATATGTGTGTGTGTATGTGAATGAAATTATATGTGTGGGTGTATGTGAATGAAATTATATGTGTGTGTGTGTATGTGAATGAAATTATACGTGTGTGTGTGTATGTGAATGAAATTATATGTGGGTGTGTGTGTATGTGAATGAAATTATATGTGTGTGTGTATGTGAATGAAATTATATGTGTGTGTGTGTATGTGAATGAATTTATATGTGTGTGTATGTGAATGAAATTATATGTGTGTGTATGTGAATGAAATTATATGGGTGTGTGTATGTGAATGAATTTATATATGTGAGTGTATGTATGTGAATGAAATTTTATGTGTGTGTGTATGTGAATGAAATTATATGTGTGTGTGTGTGTATGTGAATTAAATTATATGTGTGTGTATGTGAATGAAATTATATGTTTGTGCACATGTGAATGAAATTATATATGTGTGTGTGTGTGTGTGTGTGTGTGTGTGTGTGAATATGAATAAGTGTGATTTGTACCATTGAAGTCGTCAAGAGACTCATGACCTCTCTATCAGAAAGCCGACAACGGAAATGGCAAAATCTGTTGGAGAAAACTGATATGGCGAAGAACAGTAAAAAGGCATGGAGTCTAATCCGGAAAATCAACAACCATCCATCAACTCTAATGCAACAGCAGTGCACAATCACTGCCAATCAAGTTGCACATCAGTTGTTGCTCAACGGGAAGTGCACTACAAAACAGCAAAGACCAAACATAGACAGACTTCAGAGCACTGGAATGCCTGAACCGTTTTTACTTAAAGAGCTCGATATCAGCATCAGTTCCCTTAAAGTTGGTAAAGCCATCGATCTAGATTACATTTTCACAAAGGAGATCTAACACTTTCGACCTTTGACATGAAAATGGGTCCTTGAGTTGATGAACAACTGCATGTTAACAAGAAGGATCCCAAAGATCTGGAGAAAAACCAAAATCATTGCTCTTTTCAAACCTGGCAAAGATCCAGCGCATGCAAAGAGTTTCTGCCCGATCTCCCTGCTATGTCACTTGTTTAAGCTGTTTGAGCACCTAATCCTCAACAGATTGGCCTCAGTTGCTGAACCAGCCATCATCCGCCAACAAGCAGGATTCCAGCCTGAAAAATCCACAACTAGCCAACTCCTGAATCTCACTCAGCACATTGAAGATGGGTTTCAGAAAGGACTGGTAACGGGAGCCGTCTTTGTTGATTTGTCTGCCGCATATGACACTGTAAACCACCACCTACTCCTGAAAAAGATCTTGGAGCTGACAAAAGACGTGGCACTCACATACCTTAAAAGACAGGCACTTTTATGTTACCCTAAACAACAAAGTCGCTGGCACCGACAAAAGAATGGCTTACCTCAAGGTAGTGTGCTGGCTCCATTCTATACAACATCTACACTAATGACCAACCAATGAGCCAGAACATTGAGCGGTTCATCTATGCTGATGACCTTTGTGTAACATCCCAAGACAGTACTTTTGAGTCAGTAGAAAACCTTAGATGATTTACTCCTCTACTACGAGATTAACCACCTGCATGCAAACCCAACAAAACCTCAAGTGTGCTCGTTTCACCTCTGGAACCGAGAGGTCAACCCACCCCTAAACATCACGTGGTCGGGAATACAACTTGAGAATCACACTAACCCTGTCTACCTTGGTGTAACCCTGGATCGCACCCTCTCATTCAGGAAACATGTAAAGAAGACAAAAATGAAAGTCAGCTCCCGGAACAACATCGTATGGAAACTGATTAACTCCATGTGGGGAGACACAGCAAACACACTAAGATGTACTGCCTTAGTCTTGTGCTATTCCTCTGTGGAGTATACTTGTCCCATTTGGGAGAGATCAACGCATGCCAAAAACCTAAACTCGGCACTGAACAACACCTGTCGCTTGATCGCTGGCTGCTTGAAGCCCACCAACCTGAACAACCTGTATCTTCTCACTGGCATTGCCCCTTCAGATGTGAGACGGGAAGTTGCCAGTCGAGTAGAGATCACAAAGGCTATCAGTGATGAACGCCATTTCCTTTATGGACGTGAACCAATGGTCCAATGACTGAAGTCAAGGAGAAGTTTTCTCAGCCATGTCGAACCCCTAACAACATCTCAGTAAGAGACTAGACGGGGGACCCATAACGACATGGGAATCCCTGCTTCTGAGGAACTCCCTCCCGGTCTAGAGGCATCCTGGATCCAGTCGAAAACCGTAAATAAACTGCTTGAGAACGGGAATGGCACGATCAAAAGTTGCTATGAATAGATGGAGCTACATCTGTAAATTTGGAGAGGAGAACCATATGATGCAACACTGCCTTGTCTGCCCCCTATTGCCCAACCGGTGTAGCTTGAAAGATCTTGTAGAGTACAACACTATTGCAAAGGACTGCATAAAAATGTGGGAAACTGTCATATGACCACATGCTTCAAAGACACGCAAAGAAGAAGTGTGATTTGTAAAATTAAATAATTAAAAACAGATAATTAATTTATTCAAAATAGTTAACTAAAAAGAAAATATAATGAATAAATTTAAGTTTCAAGATCCTGCTTTAAAATAATTTAGCAAAAACACCACAAAATTTTAGAGTTGAAAAAACTCTATTGGATTTGTAGACGACTATGTTGTAATATGCAGGGAAGCAGTCCCAGAAGAAGCCTTTGCAAAGAAGCTCTGTCCATGGAAATTCCATCTGATGCTAGGCACATAAAGGACGAAAAGGAAGTCTTTTTCCGTTATGGCAGGAAGACGAGTTCTTGCTGTGAATATTTTACAAGGAGGAACCAGATATTTGATCTCATCAAGCACCTTCCATGGAAATAACGATAGAGTAGATGTCTCTTCTGCGAGAAAGGGGCTGTAGAGTAGAGTGTCACTTCCCAAAACTGGGAGCAGTATTCCATCTTAGGGCATATCTGACTCTTATATAGGTAGAGGATTGCATCTGGAATCAGATACTTTCTGGAGTAGTAGAATGATCCAACCATTGTTCCAGTAACCTTAGTAACAGACTGGATATACATCTCCTATTTTAGATCTGGAGTGAAAGTTAGTCCTAAGAGCTTATCAAAACAAGGGGGTCTTCAAGGAGAGTCATCCATTTCGAATGTGGCAAAACAAGTGGTTAAAGGAAAAAAAGCTTGGTTTAAAAGTAACAAGCCACTTCTTGCTCCAATGCACCACATGCTCCAGATCTGATAAGAGAAAATCAACGAGATCCTGATCACCAGTGTTCTTCGAGGTGTTGCCATAGACACTTATGTCATCTGCGCAGATGTCAACAAATGATCTCAGGATATAATTTGGAAGATCATTAATTTACGTAAGAGGCTACTGAGAATTAGGGTGAAAGTTTTGGGGGTCATCCTAAATTTGGAGTTGTGCAGTGAGATGCTTGTTCACATTAAATTTCTGCATATTGGTACAGTCGGGGAAACGGAGCAGGGAGGGAGTTCCAAAGGCCGGCAGCTCGAGGAAAGAAGCTATTGGAGTAGAAGGCTCTCCGGCATCTGGGGACCTCCACAGTGAATGGATGGGATTTAGCTTATTGTCGGATTGGTCGAGTGTGTTAACATCGAGGGGGCACCAGAATAGCAAGTTCATCGGAGCACATTCCATTGAAGTACTTGTAAAACAAGCACAAGGATGCAACATTGCAGCAATGGGGCAGGGGCTGGAGCTTGGTAGATAGTGAGGGACCTATTAGATTAGCGACTCTTTTTTGGACCTTGGCTAAGAGGGAGAGACTTGTGGATGGTGCACCAACCCAAATGTGACAACAATACTCCATGCATAGGCAGATGGTGGCTTTGTAGAGATATAGGATACTGTCAGGTGTGAGTAGTTTTCTAGCACGGTAGAGGGAGCCCACTTTCTTTGCAGCATCTTTTTAAAATTTTAAAAAAGATGTAACAAATGGTTTTGTTTTTTTATAAATCTTGCCATTTACTTAATTTCTTAAAGATCAATTTTGTGTGTGTGTGTGTTTGATGGTGGAGGTGGGGTGGATGTTAACTAATTAAAAATATTCTCCTAAAGAAATGGTCCATGTTTTTGTTTTTTTAATATATGGCCCGGAAGTGAGTGATCACTGTACATTAAATTTATATGCGTAAGTGATCCCCAACTCTAAAATCTAAATGATTGTTTTTGTTTTTCTGTTTTATTTCTGTGATTGGGTGATCAGTTTATGATAAATTTATATGCGCTACTCTGAAATTTAAAGATTGTTTATTTATTATTATTTCTTATCACCAATCTTTTCAGGCTGCTTATATGTTATTGCCCATTGGGAGAGCAAGAATAGCATAGGGCTCCAATCGAATGATAGGTAAAATATTTAGCTGATCACAAAAATCTAAAAAGCAGCAAGAGGAATAACTCATATTTGTAATCGATATATAAAAACAATTGGCAGTTCAAATTACAATATTAAGTGATTTCTTTAAATTTGCTTTTTTGTCCTGTTTTCTATATACTTTACAAGAATTAGAAGTCCTAATAGATTCCAGGGAGTTCTTTAAAAGTCTAAAATTAAATGCTGAAAACTTTCAAAAAATTTTGATAGATTTAAAATTACTAATTTACTGCATACTTCTTTTAACAAAGATAACAAATTCTTTTTTTTAACCCATACTGCAAGTTCGGATACTAGCCTCTTATTATTTATAAAATACAGTCGGTGTTAGCTTTACAGTAACTACAATAATGTTTACCCAAATTCTTTTTAATAAAAGCAACAGCTGGCTCTTACCTATAATTATTTAGGTTTTTAAGAGTTAAAAAGAACAGCTTAGAATGCAATTTTGAATACATGCACACACACCATTATGAATTTTGGAACACAGTTGCTAAGCATAAGAGCAGGTAATGTGGACTATATTTAGTGTAATTTAGTTTTATGCAAAGGTGGTAAAAAGGGAATGGAAGTCCATCGTGAAAATTCAAATACCTCTGATTTTTGTGAAATTTTAATAATAGGTATGAGATATAAATTAATATCTCCAAATTTCATTATCTTTGGATTATTCTAAAGGGGCTTTAATGGGCATAATCTCCCATTTGAAAATGTAAATATATTAGATTTGCAAATCTATCAATTTGATCCATAGTCAGGCACTATTAAAGCAAGATTCCCTGAATTTCCATTCTGACCCCCCCCCCCCCACCGAATCAAAATCATGTGATGGATTTTTATCAAAATTAGAATAAGGATATTAGACATAAGGTTTCGTAGCATTATATCTTTTATGTCCCCTTACGAAGATTAAAATAATCTTTGTAAGAGAACATAAAAATTGTACAAAATGGTTCTGTTTGGGGAAATTAATTTTAACCAAGCAAAACAATTTTGTAACTATTTTTATGTCCCCTTATGAAGATTAAAATCAAGATGTAACTTCTAAACTTTATGTCTAGAAATTTTATTCCAATTCTGATCAAAATGCATTGCATAATTTTAATTCTAGAGGGGTTCTTAAGAAGGAATTAAAATTATGGGGATCTGCTTAATATCTATGAATCAAATTTAATGCAAATCTGAAATATTAAACTTTCAAATCAGAGGCTGTGCTCATATTATGCCCTTTAAAAGACACACAAAAAACTGAAATTTGGAGAATATTTATCAATCGAATCTAATAACTATTTATAAAATTTCACAAAAATTGGAGGTATTTGAATGTTTACGAAGGGTTCACAGTCCCTTTTTACCTGTTTTGTATAAAACTAAATTAAACTAGCAGCTGTGTTCCAAAATTCATAATGATCGGTTAATCAGTTTAGGAGTTAGTCCTGTAAATAGAAATATATAAACATTAAAAATATACACATACCTAACTTTATATAAATAGAGATCTATCTTTAAATTCGAATATCGTCTGCTACTGTTGACCTTTTTGTTTGTTTGTTTCTTTGTCAACTGGCCTGTTATTTAACAAAAGGCAGTTGCTCCGTTGCTACTCCGTGATTTGGTGAAGCGCCGCAAGCCTCGTCGGAGTGATTCTGATCCGCTCCTTAAAGTTGTCAGTGGAATGAAGCTCACCGCCCAAAAAGATGTGGTGCAGCGCCACCTCTCAGATCAGGGCGAATGGATTTTTAAAAACAGCTGCATGTGATTGACTTTAAGTTTTTTTTTTATCGATTTTTGTTTATTCACAGAAATAGTAAAAGAAAAAAAGTTTCTTTGAAATGTTAAAAAATGCTAAATAGAAACGTAGCCACGAATGCACGCCGCCGTTTCGCGAGTGCATTTTTAATTGTTACACACAAAATAAGAACATGAGCGTGCGCGAATAAATTTCAGTTTGAAAATTTAAAAATAAAAATTGTGGGCAGCACTTTTCCACCCCGCCACAGCCCTCCACCGTCCGCCGCCGGGCATTTGGCTCACGTGACTCAATCGCAGTCATTTAAAAATAGAGAATAGTCTTCATTATGAAAAATAAGCATATAATTGTCATTTTATTCTCCCCCACTCGGATACATTTTTTTTTTTTCGGTTTATTTTTATTTTGTTACTTTTCAAAATCGAATTAATGTTGATGGATTTTCCGCACATTTCTAAGTCTGCTCTCGATTTAAATATATTGTACTTTCCGGTGTTTTATTCACCCCCCCCCCCCCCCTCCCCAATACGCCGGCGGCCGGTGGACGGGTGTGGAGGGGTGGAAAAGTGCTGCCGAAAATTGTTTAAAATGCCCAATTTTTTTAACACATAACAGTTAAATGAATACAAAATACATTGAAATTAAGTGAAATGTTACTCTAAAACAAACATTGTTCATATAAGTGTTTTCAAATAGAATTCCTTAGACTTACCATGACGACGTCAGACATTTGACTTTCGGAATTGGAATCAGACGACATGATTTTCAGCTGGCTTTTTAAGTTTTCTTTTGCAGTGAACGGCACCGCCAAAGTGCGCGTCAAAGAAACACTTGCTTTTTCTGTTAAAATATCTCTTTCTAAGCTTAGAAAAAAAAACGAATGACAGATTTTCTGCTCTTGTTTGGTTTGTTAATATTTAAATGTTTGCACGCGAAGAGAGTAGAAGTTGTATAAAAACAGACTTGTTTTCCCCTCTGTTTTCTCTTCTAGCGGTGCCGCAGCAGCAGCAGCAGCAGCCGCCGCCGATCGCGTCTTTTCCAAGAATTCGCTCGGTTTTATGAATTCTAAGAAATATCGCTTAATAATTTAGTGACATCATCGTCAAAAGACAAAAAAAGAAAGCAAAAAAGAAGTTAACAACGAGCGAACAACGCAATTTAATTTAGCTATTTTTGTTTCCTAACAAACTAGCTATATTTACACGGCATTGCCCGGGTGAACATATAGGGGATTATACGAACTCCCTATATTATGCTTACATCACGAAACCGTCGCACAAAAGGAAAAATAATGTTTTTATAACAACAAATAATGGGTTAATTAAATAAAATTACCTACAGCGTATGCTATAGGTAAAAGAAGTTGGACAGTGTCCAAGTGAGGAAAGTTGGGCTGCCGAAGGTCTGTCAGCAAATATCTTCAGGCGAAGATAGTAGGTGCTGAAGTATCAAATGGACAGGAGAGAGAATGTAGGCGTAGTTTCCTTGTTGCTGGCAAGTGTCTCTTTGCTGACCGATCGTGATTTCCAAAGGGAGTGAAGTAGTTCTTCAGCAGACAGATGGAATCAATGCGTCCTGCAACCTGATTCGTCAGTGTGTAACCAGATCACTTAACAGGGACATTTTTCGGAGGGAGAAAATAGGTCTTTGTTTATGACTGCTATATCACCCCCTGCTTAGGCGGCAAGCCGACAGAGAAAAAAGGTAGTCATTTGCTAAATGTAGCAGTTGTAAAGGACAAAAATACACAATTATGAATTATTTAACAGATTGTTTTTACTTTTCAGTGAAAAAGTTTTGTTTGGTCAAAACAAAAAGCATTCAATGTTTATGCGTTTTCTACAAAAAGTTCTTGCCTGAAATAAGAATATTGTTGCTTTTCAGTGAAGAGTATTTTGGTGAAAAATGCTCTTTGGTTTTTCTGCCAAAAGTAGTTTTTGAAAAAAATGTTTGTCTTTTCTGTGAAAAGTATTTGTTTGAAAATCTTTTGTCTAGAGATGCGATTCAAACGAACTCCAAAAAAAGTTAGAAAAGTGATAAAATGTACGTATTTCTGTCTGTAATTTATGAGTATGTGTGTGGTGGATAGAGATGCGATTCAAACGAACAAAATAAGAGTTAGAAAAGTAATAAAATGTATGTGTTTCTGTCTGTAATTTATGAGTATTTATGTTGTGGATAGAGATGCGATTCAAACCAACGCAAATAAAGGTTACAAAAGTAATAAAATGTATGTGTTTCTGTCTATAATTTATGAGTATTTATGTGGTGGATAGAGATGAGATTCAAGCGAACGCAAATAAGAGTAGAAAAGTAATAAAATGTAGGTGTTTCTCTCTGTAATTTATGAGTATTTATGTGGTGGATAGAGATGCGATTCAAACGAACGCAAATAAGAGTAATAAAAGTAATAAAATGTATGTGTTTCTGTCTGTAATTTATGAGTATTTATGTGGTGGATAGAGATGCGATTCAAACGAACGCAAATAAGAGTTAGAAAAGTAATAAAATGTAGGTGTTTCTGTCTGTAATTTATGAGTATTTATGTGGTGGATAGAGATGCGATTTAAACGAACGCAAATAAGAGTTAGAAAAGTAATAAAATGTATGTGTTTCTGTCTGTAATTTATGAGTATTTATGTGGTGGATAGAGATGCGATTCAAACGAACGCAAATAAGAGTAAGAAAAGTAATAAAATGTATGTGTTTGGGGTCTGTAATTTATGAGTATTTATGTGGTGGATAGAGATGAGATTCAAACGAACGCAAATAAGAGTTAGAAAAGTAAAAAAATGTAGGTGTTTCTGTCTGTAATTTATGAGTATTTATGTGGTGGATAGAGATGCGATTAAAACGAACGCAAATAAGAGTTACAAAAGTAATGAAATGTATGTGTTTCTGTCTGTAATTTATGAGTATTTATGTGGTGGATAGAGATGCGATTCAAACGAACCCAAATAAGAGTTACAAAAGTAATAAAATGTATGTGTTTCTGTCTGTAATTTATGAGTATTTATGTGGTGGATAGAGATGCGATTCAAACGAACCCAAATAAGAGTTAGAAAAGTAATGAAATGTATGTGTTTCTGTCTGTAATTTATGAGTATTTATGTGGTAGATACAGATGCGATTCAAACGAACCCAAATAAGAGTTAGAAAAGTAATAAAATGTATGTGTTTCTGTCTGTAATTTATGAGTATTTATGTGGTGGATAGAGATGCAATTCAAACGAACGCAAATAAGAGTTACAAAAGTAATAAAATGTATGTGTTTGGGGTCTGTAATTTATGAGTATTTATGTGGTGGATAGAGATGCGATTAAAACGAACGCAAATAAGAGTTAGAAAAGTAATAAAATGTATGTGTTTCTGTCTGTAATTTATGAGTATTTATGTGGTGGATAGAGATGCGATTCAAACGAACCCAAATAAGAGTTACAAAAGTAATGAAATGTATGTGTTTCTGTCTGTAATTTATGAGTATTTATGTGGTGGATAGAGATGCGATTCAAACGAACGCAAATAAGAGTTACAAAAGTAATAAAATGTATGTGTTTCTGTCTGTAATTTATTAGTATTTATGTGGTGGATAGAGATGCGATTCAAACGAACGCAAATAAGAGTTACAAAAGTAATAAAATGTAGGTGTTTCTGTCTGTAATTTATGAGTATTTATGTGGTGGATAGAGATGCGATTCAAACGAACGCAAATAAGAGTTAGAAAAGTAATAAAATGTATGTGTTTCTGTCTGTAATTTATGAGTATTTATGTGGTGGATAGAGATGCGATTCAAACGAACCCAAATAAGAGTTACAAAAGTAATGAAATGTATGTGTTTCTGTCTGTAATTTATGAGTATTTATGTGGTGGATAGAGATGCGATTCAAACGAACGCAAATAAGAGTTACAAAAGTAATAAAATGTATGTGTTTCTGTCTGTAATTTATTAGTATTTATGTGGTGGATAGAGATGCGATTCAAACGAACGCAAATAAGAGTTACAAAAGTAATAAAATGTATGTGTTTCTGTCTGTAATTTATGAGTATTTATGTGGTGGATAGAGATGCAATTCAAACGAACGGAAATAAGAGTTAGAAAAGTAATAAACTGTATGTGTTTTTGTCTGTAATTTATGAGTATTTATGTGGTGGATAGAGATGCGATTCAAACGAACGCAAATAAGAGTAAGAAAAGTAATAAAATGTATGTGTTTGGGGTCTGTAATTTATGAGTATTTATGTGGTGGATAGAGATGAGATTCAAACGAACGCAAATAAGAGTTAGAAAAGTAAAAAAATGTAGGTGTTTCTGTCTGTAATTTATGAGTATTTATGTGGTGGATAGAGATGCGATTCAAACGAACGCAAATAAGAGTTAGAAAAGTAATAAAATGTATGTGTATCTGTCTGTAATTTATGAGTATTTATGTGGTGGATAGAGATGCGATTCAAACGAACCCAAATAAGAGTAAAGAAAAGTAATAAAATGTATTTGTTTGGGGTCTGTAATTTATGAGTATTTATGTGGTGGATAGAGATGAGATTCAAACGAACGCAAATAAGAGTTACAAAAGTAATGAAATGTATGTGTTTCTGTCTGTAATTTATGAGTATTTATGTGGTGGATAGAGATGCGATTCAAACGAACGCAAATAAGAGTTACAAAAGTAATAAAATGTATGTGTTTCTATCTGTAATTTATGAGTATTTATGTGGTGGATAGAGATGCGATTCAAACGAACGCAAATAAGAGTTACAAAAGTAATAAAATGTATGTGTATCTGTCTGTAATTTATGAGTATTTATGTGGTGGATAGAGATGCGATTCAAACGAACGCAAATAAGAGTAAGAAAAGTAATAAAATGTATGTGTTTGGGGTCTGTAATTTATGAGTATTTATGTGGTGGATAGAGATGAGATTCAAACGAACGCAAATAAGAGTTAGAAAAGTAAAAAAATGTAGGTGTTTCTGTCTGTAATTTATGAGTATTTATGTGGTGGATAGAGATGCGATTCAAACGAACGCAAATAAGAGTTAGAAAAGTAATAAAATGTATGTGTTTCTGTGTGTAATTTATGAGTATTTATGTGGTGGATAGAGATGCAATTCAAACGAACGGAAATAAGAGTTAGAAAAGTAAAAAAATGTAGGTGATACTGTCTGTAATTTATGAGTATTTATGTGGTGGATAGAGATGCGATTCAAACGAACCCAAATAAGAGTTACAAAAGTAATAAAATGTATGTGTTTGGGGTCTGTAATTTATGAGTATTTATGTGGTGGATAGAGATGAGATTCAAACGAACGCAAATAAGAGTTAGAAAAGTAAAAAAATGTAGGTGTTTCTGTCTGTAATTTATGAGTATTTATGTAGTGGATAGAGATGTGATTCAAACGAACGCAACTAAGAGTTAGAAAAGTAATAAAATGTATGTGTTTCTGTCTGTAATTTATGAGTAGTTATGTGGTGGATAGAGATGCGATTCAAACGAACGGAAATCCGAGTTACAAAAGTAATAAAATGTAGGTGTTTCTGTCTGTAATTTATGAGTATTTATGTGGTGGATGGAGATGCGATTCAAACGAACGCAAATAAGAGTTATAAAAGTAATAAAATGTATGTGTTTCTGTCTGTAATTTATGAGTATTTATGTGGTGGATAGAGATGCGTTTCAAACGAACGCAAATAAGAGTTACACAAGTTATAAGATGTATGTGTTTCTGTCTGTAATATATGAGTAGTTATGTGGTTGATAGAGATGCGATTCAAACGAACGCAAATAAAAGTTACCAAAGTAATAAAGTGTAGGTGTTTCTGTCTGAAATTTATGAGTATTTATGTGGTCGATAGAGATGCGATTCAAACGAACGCAAATAAGAGTTACAAAAGTAATAAAATGTAGGTGTTTCTGTCTGTAATTTATGAGTATTTATGTGGTGGATAGAGATGCGATTCAAACGAACGCAAATAAGAGTTACAAAAGTAATTAAATGTAGGTGTTTCTGTTTGTAATTTATGAGTATTTATGTGGTGGATAGAGATGCGATTTAACGAACGAAAATAAGAGTTATAAAAGTAATAAAATGTAGGTGTTTCTGTCTGTAATTTATGAGTATTTATGTGGTGGATAGAGATGCGATTCAAACGAACGCAAATAAGAGTTACAAAAGTAATAAAATGTATGTGTTTGGGGTCTGTAATTTATGAGTATTTATGTGGTGGATAGAGATGCGATTCAAACGAACCCAAATAAGAGTTACAAAAGTAATAAAATGTATGTGTTTCTGTCTGTAATTTATAAGTAGTTATGTGGTGGATAGAGATGCGATTCAAACGAACTAAAATAAGAGTTTGAAAAGTAAAAAAATGTATGTGTTTCTGTCTGTAATTTATGAGTATTTATGTGGTAGATAGAGATGCGATTCAAACGAACGCAAATAAGAGTTACAAAAGTAATAAAATGTAGGTGTTTCTGTCTGTAATTTATGAGTATGTATGTGGTGGATAGAGATGCGATTCAAACGAACGCAAATAAGAGTTAGAAAAGTAATAAAATGTATGTGTTTCTGTCTGTAATTTATGAGTATTTATGTGGTGGATAGAGATGTGATTCAAACGAACGCAAATTAGAGTTACAAAAGTAATAAAATGTATCTGTTTCTGTCTGTAATTTATGAGTATTTATGTGGTGGATAGAGATGTGATTCAAACGAACGCAAATAAGAGTTAGAAGAGTAATAAAATGTATGTGTTTCTGTCTGTAATTTATGAGTAGTTATGTGGTGGATAGAGATGCGATTCAAACGAACGCAAATAAGAGTTACAAAAGTAATAAAATGTAGGTGTTTCTGTCTGTAATTTATGAGTAGTTATGTGGTGGATAGAGATGCGATTCAAACGAACGCAAATCCGAGTTACAAAAGTAATAAAATGTATGTGTTTCTGTCTGTAATTTATGAGTATTTATGTGGTGGATAGAGATGCGATTCAAACGAACGGAAATAAGAGTTAGAAAAGTAATAAACTGTATGTTTTTTTGTCTGTAATTTATGAGTATTTATGTGGTGGATAGAGATGCGATTACAACGAACGCAAATAAGAGTTTGAAAAGTAATAAAATGTATGTGTTTCTGTCTGTAAATTATGAGTATTTATGTGGTGGATAGAGATGCGATTCAAACGAACGCAAATAAGAGTTACAAAAGTAATAAAATGTATGTATTTCTGTCTGAAATTTATGAGTTTTTATGTGGTAGATAGAGATGCGATTTAAACGAACGCAAATAAGAGTTAGAAAAGTAATAAAATGTATGTGTTTCTGTCTGAAATTTATGAGTATTTATGTGGTGGATAGAGATGCGATTCAAACGAACGCAAATAAAAGTAAGAAAAGTAATAAAATGTATGTGTTTCTGTCTGTAATTTATAAGTAATATGTGGTGGATAGAGATGCGATTCAAACGAACGCAAATGAGAGTTACAAAAGTAATAAGATGTACGTGTTTCTGTCTGTAATTTATGAGTATTTATGTGGTGGATAGAGATGCGATTCAAACGAACGCAAATAAGAGTTAGAAAAGTAATAAAATGTACGTGTTTCTGTCTGTAATTTATGAGTATTTATGTGGTGGATAGAGATGCGATTCAAACGAACGGAAATAAGAGTTAGAAAACTAATAAGATGTATGTGTTTCTGTCTGTAATTTATGAGTATTTATGTGGTCGATAGAGATGCGATTCAAACGAACGCAAATAAAAGTTACCAAAGTAATAAAGTGTAGGTGTTTCTGTCTGAAATTTATGAGTATTTATGTGGTGGATAGAGATGCGATTCAAACGGACGCAAATAAGAGTTACACAAGTAATAAAATGTATGTGTTTCTGTCTGTAATTTATGAGTATTTATGTGGTGGATAGAGATTCGATGTAAACGAACGCAAATAGGAGTTAGAAAAGTAATAAAATGTATGTGTTTCTGTCTGTAATTTATGAGTATTTATGTGGTCGATAGAGATGCGATTCAAACGAACGCAAATAAGAGTTATAAAAGTTATAAAATGTATGTGTTTCTGTCGGTAATTTATGAGTATTTATGTGGTGGATAGAGATGCGATTCAAACGAACGCAAATTAGAGTTAGAAAAGTAATAAAATGTATGTGTTTCTGTCTGTAATTTATGAGTATTTATGTGGTGGATAGAGATGCGATTCAAACGAACGCAAATAAGCGTTATAAAAGTAATAAAATGTATCTGTTTCTGTCTGTAATTTATGGGTATTTATGTGGTGGATAGAGATGCGATTCAAACGAACGCAAATAAGCGTTATAAAAGTAATAAAATGTATCTGTTTCTGTCTGTAATTTATGAGTATTTATGTGGTGGATAGAGATGCGATTCAAACGAACGCAAATAAGAGTTATAAAAGTAATAAAATGTATGTGTTTCTGTCTGTAATTTATGAGTATTTATGTGGTGGATAGAGATGCGATTCAAACGAACGGAAATAAGAGTTACAAAAGTAATAAACTGTATGTGTTTCTGTCTGTAATTTATGAGTATTTATGTGGTGGATAGAGATGCGATTCAAACGAACGCAATTAAGAGTTATAAAAGTAATAAAATGTATGTGTTTCTGTCTGTAATTTATGAGTATTTATGTGGTGGATAGAGATGCGATTCAAACAAACGCAAATAAGAGTTACAAAAGTAATAAAATGTATGTGTTTCTGTCTGTAATTTATGAGTATTTATGTGGTGGATAGAGATGCGATTCAAACGAACGGAAATAAGAGTTACAAAAGTAATAAACTGTATGTGTTTCTGTCTGTAATTTATGAGTATTTATGTGGTGGATAGAGATGCGATTCAAACGAACCCAAATAAGAGTTAGAAAAGTAATGAAATGTATGTGTTTCTGTCTGTAATTTATGAGTATTTATGTGGTAGATACAGATGCGATTCAAACGAACGCAATTAAGAGTTATAAAAGTAATAAAATGTATGTGTTTCTGTCTGTAATTTATGAGTATTTATGTGGTGGATAGAGATGCGATTCAAACAAACGCAAATAAGAGTTACAAAAGTAATAAAATGTATGTGTTTCTGTCTGTAATTTATGAGTATTTATGTGGTGGATAGAGATGCGATTCAAACGAACGGAAATAAGAGTTACAAAAGTAATAAACTGTATGTGTTTCTGTCTGTAATTTATGAGTATTTATGTGGTGGATAGAGATGCGATTCAAACGAACGCAATTAAGAGTTATAAAAGTAATAAAATGTATGTGTTTCTGTCTGTAATTTATGAGTATTTATGTGGTGGATAGAGATGCGATTAAAAGAAACGCAAATAAGAGTTACAAAAGTAATAAAATGTATGTGTTTCTGTCTGTAATTTATGAGTATTTATGTGGTGGATAGAGATGCGATTCAAACGAACGGAAATAAGAGTTACAAAAGTAATAAACTGTATGTGTTTCTGTCTGTAATTTATGAGTATTTATGTGGTGGATAGAGATGCGATTCAAACGAACGCAATTAAGAGTTAGAAAAGTAATACAATGTATGTGTTTCTGTCTGTAATTTATGAGTATTTATGTGGTGGATAGAGATGCGATTCAAACAAACGCAAATAAGAGTTACAAAAGTAATAAAATGTATGTGTTTCTGTCTGTAATTTATGAGTATTTATGTGGTGGATAGAGATGCGATTCAAACGAATGGAAATAAGAGTTACAAAAGTAATAAACTGTATGTGTTTCTGTCTGTAATTTATGAGTATTTATGTGGTGGATAGAGATGCGATTCAAACGAACGCAATTAAGAGTTATAAAAGTAATAAAATGTATGTGTTTCTGTCTGTAATTTATGAGTATTTATGTGGTGGATAGAGATGCGATTCAAACAAACGCAAATAAGAGTTACAAAAGTAATAAAATGTATGTGTTTCTGTCTGTAATTTATGAGTATTTATGTGGTGGATAGAGATGCGATTCAAACGAACGGAAATAAGAGTTACAAAAGTAATAAACTGTATGTGTTTCTGTCTGTAATTTATGAGTATTTATGTGGTGGATAGAGATGCGATTCAAACGAACGCAATTAAGAGTTAGAAAAGTAATACAATGTATGTGTTTCTGTCTGTAATTTATGAGTATTTATGTGGTGGATAGAGATGCGATTCAAACAAACGCAAATAAGAGTTACAAAAGTAATAAAATGTATGTGTTTCTGTCTGTAATTTATGAGTATTTATGTGGTGGATAGAGATGCGATTCAAACGAACGGAAATAAGAGTTACAAAAGTAATAAACTGTATGTGTTTTTGTCTGTAATTTATGAGTATTTATGTGGTGGATAGAGATGCGATTCAAACGAACGCAATTAAGAGTTAGAAAAGTAATACAATGTATGTGTTTCTGTCTGTAATTTATGAGTATTTATGTGGTGGATAGAGATGCGATTCAAACAAACGCAAATAAGAGTTACAAAAGTAATAAAATGTATGTGTTTCTGTCTGTAATTTATGAGTATTTATGTGGTGGATAGAGATGCGATTCAAACGAACGGAAATAAGAGTTACAAAAGTAATAAACTGTATGTGTTTCTGTCTGTAATTTATGAGTATTTATGTGGTGGATAGAGATGCGATTCAAACGAACGCAATTAAGAGTTATAAAAGTAATAAAATGTATGTGTTTCTGTCTGTAATTTATGAGTATTTATGTGGTGGATAGAGATGCGATTCAAACAAACGCAAATAAGAGTTACAAAAGTAATAAAATGTATGTGTTTCTGTCTGTAATTTATGAGTATTTATGTGGTGGATAGAGATGCGATTCAAACGAACGCAAATAAGAGTTACAAAAGTAATAAACTGTATGTGTTTCTGTCTGTAATTTATGAGTATTTATGTGGTGGATAGAGATGCGATTCAAACGAACCCAAATAAGAGTTAGAAAAGTAATGAAATGTATGTGTTTCTGTCTGTAATTTATGAGTATTTATGTGGTAGATACAGATGCGATTCAAACGAACCCAAATAAGAGTTAGAAAAGTAATAAAATGTATGTGTTTCTGTCTGTAATTTATGAGTATTTATGTGGTGGATAGAGATGCAATTCAAACGAACGCAAATAAGAGTTACAAAAGTAATAAAATGTATGTGTTTGGGGTCTGTAATTTATGAGTATTTATGTGGTGGATAGAGATGCGATTCAAACGAACGCAAATAAGAGTTTGAAAAGTAATAAAATGTATGTGTTTCTGTCTGTAAATTATGAGTATTTATGTGGTGGATAGAGATGCGATTCAAACGAACGCAAATAAGAGTTACAAAAGTAATAAAATGTATGTATTTCTGTCTGTAATTTATGAGTATTTATGTGGTGGATAGAGATGCGATTCAAACGAACGCAAATCCGAGTTACAAAAGTAATAAAATGTAGGTGTTTCTGTCTGTAATTTATGAGTATTTATGTAGTGAATAGAGATGCGATTCAAACGAACGCAATTAAGAGTTAGAAAAGTAATAAAATGTATGTGTTTCTGTCTGTAATTTATGAGTATTTATGTGGTGGATAGAGATGCGATTCAAACGAACGCAAATAAGAGTTATAAAAGTAATAAAATGTATGTGTATTTGTCTGTAATTTATGAGTATTTATGTGGTGGATAGAGATGCGATTCAAACGAACGCAATTAAGAGTTATAAAAGTAATGAAATGTATCTATTTCTGTCTGTAATTTATGAGTATTTATGTGGTGGATAGAGATGCGATTCAAACGAACGCAATTAAGAGTTATAAAAGTAATGAAATGTATCTGTTTCTGTCTGTAATTTATGAGTATTTATGTGGTGGATAGAGATGCGATTCAAACGAACGCAAATAGGAGTTAGAAAAGTTATAAAATGTATGTGTTTCTGTCTGTAATTTATGAGTATTTATGTGGTTGATAGAGATGCGATTCAAACGAACGCAAATAAGAGTTATAAAAGTCATAAATGTAGGTGTTTCTGTCTGTAATTTATGAGTATTTATGTGGTGGATAGAGATGCGATGTAAACGAACGCAAATAGGAGTTAGAAAAGTAATAAAATGTATGTGTATCTGTCTGTAATTTATGAGTATTTATGTGGTTGATAGAGATGCGATTCAAACAAACGCAAATAAGAGTTATAAAAGTAATAAGATGTATGTGTTTCTGTCTGTAATTTATGAGTATTTATGTGGTCGATAGAGATGCGATTCAAACGAAAGCAAATAAAAGTTAGAAAAGTAATAAAAATGTATGTGTTTCTGTCTGTAATTTATAAGTAATATGTGGTGGATAGAGATGCGATTAAAACGAACGCAAATGAGAGTTACAAAAGTAATAAGATGTACGTGTTTCTGTCTGTAATTTATGAGTATTTATGTGGTGGATAGAGATGCGATTCAAACGAAGCAAATAAGAGTAAGAAAAGTAATAAAATGTACGTGTTTCTGTCTGTAATTTATGAGTATTTATGTGGTGGATAGAGATGCGATTCAAACGAACGGAAATAAGAGTTAGAAAACTAATAAGATGTATGTGTTTCTGTCTGTAATTTATGAGTATTTATGTGGTCGATAGAGATGCGATTCAAACGAACGCAAATAAGAGTTACCAAAGTAATAAAGTGTAGGTGTTTCTGTCTGAAATTTATGAGTATTTATGTGGTGGATAGAGATGCGATTCAAACGGACGCAAATAAGAGTTTGAAAAGTAATAAAATGTATGTGTTTCTGTCTGTAATTTATGAGTATTTATGTGGTGGATAGAGATGCGATTCAAACGAACGCAAATCAGAGTTACACAAGTAATAAAATGTATGTGTTTCTGTCTGTAATTTATGAGTATTTATGTGGTGGATAGAGATGCGATTCAAACGAACGCAAATAAGAGTTAGAAAAGTAATAAAATGTAGGTGTTTCTGTCTGTAATTTATGAGTATTTATGTGGTGGATAGAGATGCGATTAAAACGAACGCAAATAAGAGTTAGAAAAGTAATAAAATGTATGTGTTTGGGGTCTGTAATTTATGAGTATTTATGTGGTGGATAGAGATGCGATTCAAACAAACGCAAATAAGAGTTAGAAAAGTAATAAAATGTATGTGTTTCTGTCTGTAATTTATAAGTAGTTATGTGGTGGATAGAGATGAGATTCAAACAAACGCAAATAAGAGTTAGAAAAGTAATAAAATGTATGTGTTTCTGTCTGTAATTTATGAGTATTTATGTGGTGGATAGAGATGCGATTCAAACGAACGCAAACAAGAGTTACAAAAGTAATTAAATGTAGGTGTTTCTGTCTGTAATTTATGAGTATTTATGTGGTGGATAGAGATGCGATTCAAACGAACGCAAATTAGAGTTATAAAAGTCATAAAATGTAGGTGTTTCTGTCTGTAATTTATGATTATTTATGTGGTGGATAGAGATGCGATGTAAACGAACGCAAATAGGTGTTAGAAAAGTAATAAAATGTATGTGTTTCTGTCTGTAATTTATGAGTATTTATGTGGTTGATAGAGATGCGATTCAAACGAACGCAAATAAGAGTTATAAAAGTCATAAAATGTAGGTGTTTCTGTCTGTAATTTATGAGTATTTATGTGGTGGATAGAGATGCGATGTAAACGAACGCAAATAGGAGTTAGAAAAGTAATAAAATGTATGTGTTTCTGTCTGTAATTTATGAGTATTTATGTGGTTGATAGAGATGCGATTCAAACAAACGCAAATAAGAGTTATAAAAGTAATAAAATGTATGTGTTTCTGTCTGTAATTTATGAGTATTTATGTGGTGGATAGAGATGCGATTCAAACGAACCCAAATCAGAGTTTGAAAAGTAATAAAATGTATGTGTTTCTGTCTGTAATTTATGAGTATTTATGTGGTGGATAGAGATGCGATTCAAACGAACGGAAATAAGAGTTAGAAAAGTAATAAACTGTATGTTTTTTTGTCTGTAATTTATGAGTATTTATGTGGTGGATAGAGATGCGATTACAACGAACGCAAATAAGAGTTTGAAAAGTAATAAAATGTATGTGTTTCTGTCTGTAAATTATGAGTATTTATGTGGTGGATAGAGATGCGATTCAAACGAACGCAAATAAGAGTTACAAAAGTAATAAAATGTATGTATTTCTGTCTGAAATTTATGAGTTTTTATGTGGTAGATAGAGATGCGATTTAAACGAACGCAAATAAGAGTTAGAAAAGTAATAAAATGTATGTGTTTCTGTCTGTAATTTATGAGTATTTATGTGGTGGATAGAGATGCGATTCAAACGAACGCAAATAAAAGTAAGAAAAGTAATAAAAATGTATGTGTTTCTGTCTGTAATTTATGAGTATTTATGTGGTGGATAGAGATGCGATTCAAACGAACGCAAATGAGAGTTACAAAAGTAATAAGATGTACGTGTTTCTGTCTGTAATTTATGAGTATTTATGTGGTGGATAGAGATGCGATTCAAACGAAGAAAATAAGAGTTAGAAAAGTAATAAAATGTACGTGTTTCTGTCTGTAATTTATGAGTATTTATGTGGTGGATAGAGATGCGATTCAAACGAACGGAAATAAGAGTTAGAAAACTAATAAGATGTATGTGTTTCTGTCTGTAATTTATGAGTATTTATGTGGTCGATAGAGATGCGATTCAAACGAACGCAAATAAAAGTTACCAAAGTAATAAAGTGTAGGTGTTTCTGTCTGAAATTTATGAGTATTTATGTGGTGGATAGAGATGCGATTCAAACGGACGCAAATAAGAGTTACACAAGTAATAAAATGTATGTGTTTCTGTCTGTAATTTATGAGTATTTATGTGGTGGATAGAGATTCGATGTAAACGAACGCAAATAGGAGTTAGAAAAGTAATAAAATGTATGTGTTTCTGTCTGTAATTTATGAGTATTTATGTGGTCGATAGAGATGCGATTCAAACGAACGCAAATAAGAGTTATAAAAGTTATAAAATGTATGTGTTTCTGTCGGTAATTTATGAGTATTTATGTGGTGGATAGAGATGCGATTCAAACGAACGCAAATTAGAGTTAGAAAAGTAATAAAATGTATGTGTTTCTGTCTGTAATTTATGAGTATTTATGTGGTGGATAGAGATGCGATTCAAACGAACGCAAATTAGCGTTATAAAAGTAATAAAATGTATCTGTTTCTGTCTGTAATTTATGGGTATTTATGTGGTGGATAGAGATGCGATTCAAACGAACGCAAATAAGCGTTATAAAAGTAATAAAATGTATCTGTTTCTGTCTGTAATTTATGAGTATTTATGTGGTGGATAGAGATGCGATTCAAACGAACGCAAATAAGAGTTATAAAAGTAATAAAATGTATGTGTTTCTGTCTGTAATTTATGAGTATTTATGTGGTGGATAGAGATGCGATGTAAACGAACGCAAATAGGAGTTAGAAAAGTAATAAAATGTATGTGTTTCTGTCTGTAATTTATGAGTATTTATGTGGTTGATAGAGATGCGATTCAAACGAACGCAGATAAGAGTTATAAAAGTAATAAAATGTATGTGTTTCTGTCTGTAATTTATGAGTATTTATGTGGTGGATAGAGATGCGATTCAAACGAACGCAATTAAGAGTTAGAAAAGTAATACAATGTATGTGTTTCTGTCTGTAATTTATGAGTATTTATGTGGTGGATAGAGATGCGATTCAAACAAACGCAAATAAGAGTTACAAAAGTAATAAAATGTATGTGTTTCTGTCTGTAATTTATGAGTATTTATGTGGTGGATAGAGATGCGATTCAAACGAACGGAAATAAGAGTTACAAAAGTAATAAACTGTATGTGTTTCTGTCTGTAATTTATGAGTATTTATGTGGTGGATAGAGATGCGATTCAAACGAACGCAATTAAGAGTTATAAAAGTAATAAAATGTATGTGTTTCTGTCTGTAATTTATGAGTATTTATGTGGTGGATAGAGATGCGATTCAAACAAACGCAAATAAGAGTTACAAAAGTAATAAAATGTATGTGTTTCTGTCTGTAATTTATGAGTATTTATGTGGTGGATAGAGATGCGATTCAAACGAACGGAAATAAGAGTTACAAAAGTAATAAACTGTATGTGTTTCTGTCTGTAATTTATGAGTATTTATGTGGTGGATAGAGATGCGATTCAAACGAACGCAATTAAGAGTTATAAAAGTAATAAAATGTATGTGTTTCTGTCTGTAATTTATGAGTATTTATGTGGTGGATAGAGATGCGATTCAAACAAACGCAAATAAGAGTTACAAAAGTAATAAAATGTATGTGTTTCTGTCTGTAATTTATGAGTATTTATGTGGTGGATAGAGATGCGATTCAAACGAACGGAAATAAGAGTTACAAAAGTAATAAACTGTATGTGTTTCTGTCTGTAATTTATGAGTATTTATGTGGTGGATAGAGATGCGATTCAAACGAACGCAATTAAGAGTTAGAAAAGTAATACAATGTATGTGTTTCTGTCTGTAATTTATGAGTATTTATGTGGTGGATAGAGATGCGATTCAAACAAACGCAAATAAGAGTTACAAAAGTAATAAAATGTATGTGTTTCTGTCTGTAATTTATGAGTATTTATGTGGTGGATAGAGATGCGATTCAAACGAACGGAAATAAGAGTTACAAAAGTAATAAACTGTATGTGTTTCTGTCTGTAATTTATGAGTATTTATGTGGTGGATAGAGATGCGATTCAAACGAACGCAATTAAGAGTTATAAAAGTAATAAAATGTATGTGTTTCTGTCTGTAATTTATGAGTATTTATGTGGTGGATAGAGATGCGATTCAAACAAACGCAAATAAGAGTTACCAAGTAATAAAATGTATGTGTTTCTGTCTGTAATTTATGAGTATTTATGTGGTGGATAGAGATGCGATTCAAACGAACGGAAATAAGAGTTACAAAAGTAATAAACTGTATGTGTTTCTGTCTGTAATTTATGAGTATTTATGTGGTGGATAGAGATGCGATTCAAACGAACGCAATTAAGAGTTAGAAAAGTAATACAATGTATGTGTTTCTGTCTGTAATTTATGAGTATTTATGTGGTTGATAGAGATGCGATTCAAACAAACGCAAATAAGAGTTACAAAAGTAATAAAATGTATGTGTTTCTGTCTGTAATTTATGAGTATTTATGTGGTGGATAGAGATGCGATTCAAACGAACGGAAATAAGAGTTAGAAAAGTAATAAACTGTATGTGTTTTTGTCTGTAATTTATGAGTATTTATGTGGTGGATAGAGATGCGATTAAAACGAACGCAATTAAGAGTTAGAAAAGTAATACAATGTATGTGTTTCTGTCTGTAATTTATGAGTATTTATGTGGTGGATAGAGATGCGATTCAAACAAACGCAAATAAGAGTTACAAAAGTAATAAAATGTATGTGTTTCTGTCTGTAATTTATTAGTATTTAGATGGTGGATAGAGATGCGATTCAAACGAACGGAAATAAGAGTTAGAAAAGTAATAAACTGTATGTGTTTTTGTCTGTAATTTATGAGTATTTATGTGGTGGATAGAGATGCGATTCAAACGAACGCAAATAAGAGTTTGAAAAGTAATAAAATGTATGTGTTTCTGTCTGTAAATTATGAGTATTTATGTGGTGGATAGAGATGCGATTCAAACGAACGCAAATAAGAGTTACAAAAGTAATAAAATGTATGTATTTCTGTCTGTAATTTATGAGTATTTATGTGGTGGATAGAGATGCGATTCAAACGAACGCAAATCCGAGTTACAAAAGTAATAAAATGTAGGTGTTTCTGTATGTAATTTATGAGTATTTATGTAGTGAATAGAGATGCGATTCAAACGAACGCAATTAAGAGTTAGAAAAGTAATAAAATGTATGTGTTTCTGTCTGTAATTTATGAGTATTTATGTGGTGGATAGAGATGCGATTCAAACGAACGCAAATAAGAGTTATAAAAGTAATAAAATGTATGTGTTTTTGTCTGTAATTTATGAGTATTTATGTGGTGGACAGAGATGCGATTCAAACGAACGCAATTAAGAGTTATAAAAGTAATGAAATGTATCTGTTTCTGTCTGTAATTTATAAGTATTTATGTGGTGGATAGAGATGCGATTCAAACGAACGCAATTAAGAGTTATAAAAGTAATGAAATGTATCTGTTTCTGTCTGTAATTTATGAGTATTTATGTGGTGGATAGAGATGCGATTCAAACGAACGCAAATAGGAGTTAGAAAAGTTAGAAAATGTATGTGTTTCTGTCTGTAATTTATGAGTATTTATGTGGTTGATAGAGATGCGATTCAAACGAACGCAAATAAGAGTTATAAAAGTCATAAAATGTAGGTGTTTCTGTCTGTAATTTATGAGTATTTATGTGGTGGATAGAGATGCGATGTAAACGAACGCAAATAGGAGTTAGAAAAGTAATAAAATGTATGTGTATCTGTCTGTAATTTATGAGTATTTATGTGGTTGATAGAGATGCGATTCAAACAAACGCAAATAAGAGTTATAAAAGTAATAAGATGTATGTGTTTCTGTCTGTAATTTATGAGTATTTATGTGGTCGATAGAGATGCGATTCAAACGAAAGCAAATAAAAGTTAGAAAAGTAATAAAAATGTATGTGTTTCTGTCTGTAATTTATAAGTAATATGTGGTGGATAGAGATGCGATTAAAACGAACGCAAATGAGAGTTACAAAAGTAATAAGATGTACGTGTTTCTGTCTGTAATTTATGAGTATTTATGTGGTGGATAGAGATGCGATTCAAACGAAGCAAATAAGAGTAAGAAAAGTAATAAAATGTACGTGTTTCTGTCTGTAATTTATGAGTATTTATGTGGTGGATAGAGATGCGATTCAAACGAACGGAAATAAGAGTTAGAAAACTAATAAGATGTATGTGTTTCTGTCTGTAATTTATGAGTATTTATGTGGTCGATAGAGATGCGATTCAAACGAACGCAAATAAGAGTTACCAAAGTAATAAAGTGTAGGTGTTTCTGTCTGAAATTTATGAGTATTTATGTGGTGGATAGAGATGCGATTCAAACGGACGCAAATAAGAGTTTGAAAAGTAATAAAATGTATGTGTTTGGGGTCTGTAATTTATGAGTATTTATGTGGTGGATAGAGATGCGATTCAAACGAACGCAAATAAGAGTTAGAAAAGTAATAAAATGTATGTGTTTCTGTCTGTAATTTATAAGTAGTTATGTGGTGGATAGAGATGCGATTCAAACAAACGCAAATAAGAGTTAGAAAAGTAATAAAATGTATGTGTTTCTGTCTGTAATTTATGAGTATTTATGTGGTGGATAGAGATGCGATTCAAACGAACGCAAACAAGAGTTACAAAAGTAATTAAATGTAGGTGTTTCTGTCTGTAATTTATGAGTATTTATGTGGTGGATAGAGATGCGATTCAAACGAACGCAAATAACAGTTACAAAAGTTATAAAATCTTGGTGTTTCTGTCTGTAATTTATGAGTATTTATGTGGTTGATAGAGATGCGATTCAAACGAACGCAAATAAGAGTTACACGAGTAATAAGATGTATGTGTTTCTGTCTGTAATTTATTAGTATTTATGTGGTGGATAGAGATGCGATTCAAACGGACGCAAATAAGAGTTACACAAGTAATAAGATGTATGTGTTTCTGTCTGTAATTTATGAGTATTTATGTGGTGGATAGAGATGCGATTCAAACGAACGCAAATAAGAGTTACAAGAGTAATGAAATGTATGTGTTTCTGTCTGTAATTTATGAGTATTTATGTGATATATAGAGATGTGATTCAAACGAACGCAAATAAGAGTTACAAAAGTAATAAAATGTATGTGTTTCTGTCTGTAATTTATGAGTATGTATGTGGTGGATAGAGATGCGATTCAAACGAACGCAAATAAGAGTTACAAAAGTAATAAAATGTATGTGTTTCTGTCTGTAATTTATGAGTATTTATGTGGTGGATAGAGATGCGATTCAAACGAAAGCAATTAAAAGTTAGAAAAGTAATAAAAATGTATGTGTTTCTGTCTGTAATTTATAAGTAATATGTGGTGGATAGAGATGCGATTCAAACGAACGCAAATGAGAGTTACAAAAGTAATAAAATGTATGTGTTTCTGTCTGTAATTTATGAGTATTTATGTGATGGATAGAGATGCAATTAAACGAACGCAAATAAGAGTTAGAAAAGTAATAAAATGTATGTGTTTCTGTCTGTAATTTATGAGTATTTATGTGGTGGATAGAGATGCGATTCCAACGAACGCAAATAAGAGTTAGAAAAGTAATAAAATGTATGTGTTTCTGTCTGTAATTTATGAGTATTTATGTGGTGGATAGAGATGCGATTCAAACGAACGCAATTAAGAGTTATAAAAGTAATAAAATGTATGTGTTTCTGTCTGTAATTTATGAGTATTTATGTGGTGGATAGAGATGCGATTCAAACGAACGCAAATAAGAGTTAAAAAAGTAATAAAATGTAGGTGTTTTTGTCTGTAATTCATGAGTATTTATGTGGTTGATAGAGATGCGATTCAAACGAACGCAAATAAGAGTTACAAAAGTAATAAAATGTATGTGTTTCTGTCTGTAATTTATGAGTATTTATGTGGTGGATAGAGATGCGATTCAAACGAACGCAATTAAGAGTTAGAAAAGTAATAAAATGTATGTGTTTCTGTCTGTAATTTATGAGTATTTATGTGGTGGATAGAGATGCGATTCAAACGAACGCAAATAAGAGTTACAAAAGTAATAAAATGTATGTGTTTCTGTCTGTAATTTATGAGTATTTATGTGGTGGATAGAGATGCGATTCCAACGAACGCAAATAAGAGTTAGAAAAGTAATAAAATGTAGGTGTTTTTGTCTGTAATTTATGAGTATTTATGTGGTGGATAGAGATGCGATTCAAACGAACGCAAATAAGAGTTAGTAAAGTAATAAAATGTAGGTGTTTCTGTCTGTAATTTATGAGTATTTATGTGGTGGATAGAGATGCGATTCAAACGAACGCAAATAAGAGTTAGCAAAGTAATAAAATGTAGGTGTTTCTGTCTGTAATTTATGAGTATTTATGTGGTGGATAGAGATGCGATTCAAACGAACGCAAATAAGAGTTAGAAAAGTAATAAAATGTATGTGTTTCTGTCTGTAATTTATGAGTATTTATGTGGTGGATAGAGATGCGATTCAAACGAACGCAATTAAGAGTTAGAAAAGTAGTAAAATGTATGTGTTTCTGTCTGTAATTTATGAGTATTTATGTGGTGGATAGAGATGCGATTCAAACGAACGCAAATAAGAGTTACAAAAGTAATAAAATGTATGTGTTTCTGTCTGCAATTTATGAGTATTTATGTTGTGGATAGAGATGCGATTCAAACGAACGCAAATAGGAGTTAGTAAAGTAATAAAATGTAGGTGTTTCTGTCTGTAATTTATGAGTATTTATGTGGTGGATAGAGATGCGATTCAAACGAACGCAAATAAGAGTTAGAAAAGTAATAAAATGTAGGTGTTTTTGTCTGTAATTCATGAGTATTTATGTGGTTGATAGAGATGCGATTCAAACGAACGCAAATAAGAGTTACAAAAGTAATAAAATGTATGTGTTTCTGTCTGTAATTTATGAGTATTTATGTGGTGGATAGAGATGCGATTCAAACGAACGCAAATAAGAGTTAGAAAAGTAATAAAATGTATGTGTTTCTGTCTGTAATTTATGAGTATTTATGTGGTGGATAAAGATGCGATTCAAACGAACGCAATTAAGAGTTAGAAAATTAATAAAATGTATGTGTTTCTGTCTGTAATTTATGAGTATTTATGTTGTGGATAGAGATGCGATTCAAACGAACGCAAATAGGAGTTAGAAAAGTAATAAAATGTATTTGTTTCTGTCTGTAATTTATGAGTATTTATGTTGTGGATAGAGATGCGATTCAAACGAACGCAAATAAGAGTTACAAAAGTAATAAAATGTATTTGTTTCTGTCTGTAATTTATGAGTATTTATGTTGTGGATAGAGATGCGATTCAAACGAACGCAAATAAGAGTTACAAAAGTAATAAAATGTATTTGTTTCTGTCTGTAATTTATGAGTATTTATGTGGTGGATAGAGATGCGATTCAAACGAACGCAAATAAGAGTTAGAAAAGTAATAAAATGTATGTGTTTCTGTCTGTAATTTATGAGTATTTATGTGGTGGATAAAGATGCGATTCAAACGAACGCAATTAAGAGTTAGAAAATTAATAAAATGTATGTGTTTCTGTCTGTAATTTATGAGTATTTATGTGGTGGACAGAGATGCGATTCAAACGAACGCAAATAAGAGTTAGAAAAGTAATAAAATGTATTTGTTTCTGTCTGTAATTTATGAGTATTTATGTTGTGGATAGAGATGCGATTCAAACGAACGCAAATAAGAGTTACAAAAGTAATAAAATGTATGTGTTTCTGTCTGTAATTTATGAGTATTTATGTGGTGGATAGAGATGCGATTCAAACGAACGCAAATAAGAGTTAGAAAAGTAATAAAATGTATTTGTTTCTGTCTGTAATTTATGAGTATTTATGTTGTGGATAGAGATGCGATTCAAACGAACGCAAATAAGAGTTACAAAAGTAATAAAATGTATGTGTTTCTGTCTGTAATTTATGAGTATTTATGTGGTGGATAGAGATGCGATTCAAACGAACGCAAATAAGAGTTAGAAAAGTAATAAAATGTATGTGTTTCTGTCTGTAATTTATGAGTATTTATGTGGTGGATAGAGATGCGATTCAAACGAACGCAAATAAGAGTTACAAAAGTAATAAAATGTATGTGTTTCTGTCTGTAATTTATGAGTATTTATGTTGTGGATAGAGATGCGATTCAAACGAACGCAAATAGGAGTTAGTAAAGTAATAAAATGTAGGTGTTTTTGTTTGTAATTTATGAGTATTTATGTGGTGGATAGAGATGCGATTCAAACGAACGCAAATAAGAGTTAGAAAAGTAATAAAATGTAGGTGTTTTTGTCTGTAATTTATGAGTATTTATGTGGTTGATAGAGATGCGATTCAAACGAACGCAAATAAGAGTTAGAAAAGTAATAAAATGTATTTGTTTCTGTCTGTAATTTATGAGTATTTATGTGGTGGATAGAGATGCGATTCAAACGAACGCAAATAAGAGTTACAAAAGTAATAAAATGTATGTGTTTCTGTCTGTAATTTATGAGTATTTATGTTGTGGATAGAGATGCGATTCAAACGAACGCAAATAGGAGTTAGTAAAGTAATAAAATGTAGGTGTTTCTGTCTGTAATTTATGAGTATTTATGTGGTGGATAGACATGCGATTCAAACGAACGCAAATAAGAGTTAGAAAAGTAATAAAATGTAGGTGTTTTTGTCTGTAATTCATGAGTATTTATGTGGTTGATAGAGATGCGATTCAAACGAACGCAAATAAGAGTTAGAAAAGTAATAAAATGTATGTGTTTCTGTCTGTAATTTATGAGTATTAATGTGGTGGATAGAGATGCGATTCAAACGAACGCAAATAAGAGTTACAAAAGTAATAAAATGTATGTGTTTCTGTCTGGTATTTATAAGTAGTTATGTGGTGGATAGAGATGCGATTCAAACGAACGCAAATAGGAGTTAGAAAAGTAATAAAATGTATGTGTTTCTGTCTGTAATTTATGAGTATTTATGTGGTGGACAGAGATGCGATTCAAACGAACGCAAATAAGAGTCAGAAAAGTAATAAAATGTATGTGTTTCTGTCTGTAATTTATAAGTAGTTATGTGGTGGATAGAGATGCGATTCAAACGAACGCAAATAAGAGTTAGAAAAGTAATAAAATGTATGTGTTTCTGTCTGTAATTTATAAGTAGTTATGTGGTGGATAGAGATGCGATTCAAACGAACGCAAATAAGAGTTACAAAAGTAATAAAATGTATGTGTTTCTGTCTGTAATTTATAAGTAGTTATTTGGTGGATAGAGATGCGATTCAAACGAACGCAAATAAGAGTTAGAAAAGTAATAAAATGTATGTGTTTCTGTCTGTAATTTATAAGTAGTTATGTGGTGGATAGAGATGCGATTCAAACGAACGCAAATAAGAGTTACAAAAGTAATAAAATGTATGTGTTTCTGTCTGTAATTTATGAGTATTTATGTGGTGGATAGAGATGCGATTCAAACGAACGCAAATAAGAGTTAGAAAAGTAATAAAATGTATCTGTTTCTGTCTGTAATTTATGAGTATTTATGAGGTGGACAGAGATTCGATTCATACGAACGCAAATAAGAGTTAGAAAAGTAATGAAATGTATCTGTTTTTGTCTGTAATTTATGAGTATTTATGTGGTGGATAGAGATGCGATTCAAACGAACGCAAATAAGAGTTAGAAAAGTAATAAAATGTATGTGTTTCTGTCTGTAATTTATAAGTAGTTATGTGGTGGATAGAGATGCGATTCAAACGAACGCAAATAAGAGTTACAAAAGTAATAAAATGTATGTGTTTCTGTCTGTAATTTATAGGTATTTATGTGGTGGATAGAGATGCGATTCAAACGAACGCAAATAAGAGTTAGAAAAGTAATAAAATGTAGGTGTTTCTGTCTGTAATTTATGAGTATTTATGAGGTGGACAGAGATTCGATTCATACGAACGCAAATAAGAGTTAGAAAAGTAATAAAATGTATCTGTTTTTGTCTGTAATTTATTAGTAGTTATGTGGTGAATTGAGATGCGATTCAAACGAACGCAAATAAGAGTTAGAAAAGTAATAAAATGTATTTGTTTCTGTCTGTAATTTATGAGTAGTTATGTGGTGGATAGAGATGCGATTCAAACGAACGCAAATAAGAGTTACAAAAGTAATAAAATGTATGTGTTTCTGTCTGTAATTTATGAGTATTTATGTGGTGGATAGAGATGCGATTCAAACGAACGCAAATAAGAGTTAGAAAAGTAATAAAATGTATCTGTTTCTGTCTGTAATTTATGAGTATTTATGTGGTGGATAGAGATGCGATTCAAACGAACGCAAATAAGAGTTAGAAAAGTAATAAAATGTATTTGTTTTTGTCTGTAATTTATGAGTAGTTATGTGGTGGATAGAGATGCGATTCAAACGAACGCAAATAAGAGTTAGAAAAGTAATAAAATGTATGTGTTTTTGTCTGTAATTTATGAGTAGTTATGTGGTGGATAGAGATGCGATTCAAACGAACGCAAATAAGAGTTACAAAAGTAATAAAATGTATGTGTTTTTGTCTGTAATTTATGAGTATTTATGTGGTGGACAGAGATGCGATTCAAACGAACGTAAATAAGAGTTACAAAAGTAATAAAATGTAGGTGTTTCTGTCTGTAATTTGTAAGTAGTTATGTGGAGGATAGAGATGCGATTCAAACGAACGCAAATAAGAGTTACAAAAGTAATAAAATGTAGGTGTTTTTGTCTGTAATTTATGAGTATTTATGTGGTTGATAGAGATGCGATTCAAACGAACGCAAATAAGAGTTAGAAAAGTAATAAAATGTATGTGTTTCTGTCTGTAATTTATGAGTATTTATGTGGTGGATAAAGATGCGATTCAAACGAACGCAAATAAGTGTTACAAAAGTAATAAAATGTATGTGTTTCTGTCTGTAATTTATGAGTATTTCTGTGGTGGATAGAGATGCGATTCAAACGAACGCTAATTAGAGTTAGAAAACTAATTAAATGTATGTGTTTTTGTCTGTAATTTATGAGTATTTATGTGGTGGATAGAGATGCGATTCAAACGAACGCAAATAAGAGTTACAAAAGTAATAAAATGTATGTGTTTCTGTCTGTAATTTATGAGTATTTATGTGGTGGACAGAGATGCGATTCAAACGAACGCAAATTAGAGTTAGAAAAGTAATAAAATGTATGTGTTTCTGTCTGTAATTTATGAGTATTTATGTTGCGGACAGAGATGCGATTCAAACGAACGCAAATAAGAGTTACAAAAGTAATAAAATGTATGTGTTTCTGTCTGTAATTTATGAGTATTTATGTGGTGGATAGAGATGCGATTCAAACGAACGCAAATAAGAGTTAGAAAAGTAATAAAATGTAGGTGTTTTTGTCTGTAATTCATGAGTATTTATGTGGTTGATAGAGATGCGATTCAAACGAACGCAAATAAGAGTTACAAAAGTAATAAAATGTATGTGTTTCTGTCTGTAATTTATGAGTATTTATGTGGTGGATAGAGATGCGATTCAAACGAACGCAAATAAGAGTTAGAAAAGTAATAAAATGTATGTGTTTCTGTCTGTAATTTATGAGTATTTATGTGGTGGATAAAGATGCGATTCAAACGAACGCAATTAAGAGTTAGAAAAGTAATAAAATGTATGTGTTTCTGTCTGTAATTTATGAGTATTTATGTGGTCGATAGAGATGCGATTCAAACGAACGCAAATAAGAGTTACAAAAGTAATAAAATGTATGTGTTTCTGTCTGTAATTTATGAGTATTTATGTTGTGGATAGAGATGCGATTCAAACGAACGCAAATAGGAGTTAGTAAAGTAATAAAATGTAGGTGTTTCTGTCTGTAATTTATGAGTATTTATGTGGTGGATAGACATGCGATTCAAACGAACGCAAATAAGAGTTAGAAAAGTAATAAAATGTAGGTGTTTTTGTCTGTAATTCATGAGTATTTATGTGGTGGATAGAGATTCGATTCAAACGAACGCAAATAAGAGTTAGAAAAGTAATAAAATGTATGTGTTTCTGTCTGTAATTTATGAGTATTAATGTGGTGGATAGAGATGCGATTCAAACGAACGCAAATAAGAGTTACAAAAGTAATAAAATGTATGTGTTTCTGTCTGGTATTTATAAGTAGTTATGTGGTGGATAGAGATGCGATTCAAACGAACGCAAATAAGAGTTAGAAAAGTAATAAAATGTATGTGTTTCTGTCTGTAATTTATGAGTATTTATGTGGTGGACAGAGATGCGATTCAAACGAACGCAAATACGAGTCAGAAAAGTAATAAAATGTATGTGTTTCTGTCTGTAATTTATAAGTAGTTATGTGGTGGACAGAGATGCGATTCAAACGAACGTAAATAAGAGTTACAAAAGTAATAAAATGTAGGTGTTTCTGTCTGTAATTTATAAGTAGTTATGTGGAGGATAGAGATGCGATTCAAACGAACGCAAATAAGAGTTACAAAAGTAATAAAATGTAGGTGTTTTTGTCTGTAATTTATGAGTATTTATGTGGTTGATAGAGATGCGATTCAAACGAACGCAAATAAGAGTTAGAAAAGTAATAAAATGTATGTGTTTCTGTCTGTAATTTATGAGTATTTATGTGGTGGATAAAGATGCGATTCAAACGAACGCAAATAAGTGTTACAAAAGTAATAAAATGTATGTGTTTCTGTCTGTAATTTATGAGTATTTCTGTGGTGGATAGAGATGCGATTCAAACGAACGCTAATAAGAGTTAGAAAACTAATTAAATGTATGTGTTTTTGTCTGTAATTTATGAGTATTTATGTGGTGGATAGAGATGCGATTCAAACGAACGCAAATAAGAGTTAGAAAAGTAATAAAATGTATGTGTTTCTGTCTGTAATTTATGAGTATTTATGTGGTGAACAGAGATGCGATTCAAACGAACGCAAATTAGAGTTAGAAAAGTAATAAAATGTATGTGTTTCTGTCTGTAATTTATGAGTATTTATGTTGCGGACAGAGATGCGATTCAAACGAACGCAAATAAGAGTTACAAAAGTAATAAAATGTATGTGTTTCTGTCTGTAATTTATGAGTATTTATGTGGTGGATAGAGATGCGATTCAAACGAACGCAAATAAGAGTTAGAAAAGTAATAAAATGTAGGTGTTTTTGTCTGTAATTCATGAGTATTTATGTGGTTGATAGAGATGCGATTCAAACGAACGCAAATAAGAGTTACAAAAGTAATAAAATGTATGTGTTTCTGTCTGTAATTTATGAGTATTTATGTGGTGGATAGAGATGCGATTCAAACGAACGCAAATAAGAGTTAGAAAAGTAATAAAATGTATGTGTTTCTGTCTGTAATTTATGAGTATTTATGTGGTGGATAAAGATGCGATTCAAACGAACGCAATTAAGAGTTAGAAAAGTAATAAAATGTATGTGTTTCAGTCTGTAATTTATGAGTATTTATGTGGTCGATAGAGATGCGATTCAAACGAACGCAAATAAGAGTTACAAAAGTAATAAAATGTATGTGTTTCTGTCTGTAATTTATGAGTATTTATGTTGTGGATAGAGATGCGATTCAAACGAACGCAAATAGGAGTTAGTAAAGTAATAAAATGTAGGTGTTTCTGTCTGTAATTTATGAGTATTTATGTGGTGGATAGACATGCGATTCAAACGAACGCAAATAAGAGTTAGAAAAGTAATAAAATGTAGGTGTTTTTGTCTGTAATTCATGAGTATTTATGTGGTTGATAGAGATGCGATTCAAACGAACGCAAATAAGAGTTAGAAAAGTAATAAAATGTATGTGTTTCTGTCTGTAATTTATGAGTATTAATGTGGTGGATAGAGATGCGATTCAAACGAACGCAAATAAGAGTTACAAAAGTAATAAAATGTATGTGTTTCTGTCTGGTATTTATAAGTAGTTATGTGGTGGATAGAGATGCGATTCAAACGAACGCAAATAAGAGTTAGAAAAGTAATAAAATGTATGTGTTTCTGTCTGTAATTTATGAGTATTTATGTGGTGGACAGAGATGCGATTCAAACGAACGCAAATAAGAGTCAGAAAAGTAATAAAATGTATGTGTTTCTGTCTGTAATTTATAAGTAGTTATGTGGTGGATAGAGATGCGATTCAAACGAACGCAAATAAGAGTTAGAAAAGTAATAAAATGTATGTGTTTCTGTCTGTAATTTATAAGTAGTTATGTGGTGGATAGAGATGCGATTAAAACGAACGCAAATAAGCGTTAGAAAAGTAATAAAATGTATGTGTTTCTGTCTGTAATTTATAAGTAGTTATTTGGTGGATAGAGATGCGATTCAAACGAACGCAAATAAGAGTTAGAAAAGTAATAAAATGTATGTGTTTCTGTCTGTAATTTATAAGTAGTTATTTGGTGGATAGAGATGCGATTCAAACGAACGCAAATAAGAGTTAGAAAAGTAATAAAATGTAGGTGTTTCTGTCTGTAATTTATGAGTATTTATGAGGTGGACAGAGATTCGATTCATACGAACGCAAATAAGAGTTAGAAAAGTAATAAAATGTATCTGTTTTTGTCTGTAATTTATTAGTAGTTATGTGGTGAATTGAGATGCGATTCAAACGAACGCAAATAAGAGTTAGAAAAGTAATAAAATGTATTTGTTTCTGTCTGTAATTTATGAGTAGTTATGTGGTGGATAGAGATGCGATTCAAACGAACGCAAATAAGAGTTACAAAAGTAATAAAATGTATGTGTTTCTGTCTGTAATTTATGAGTATTTATGTGGTGGATAGAGATGCGATTCAAACGAACGCAAATAAGAGTTAGAAAAGTAATAAAATGTATCTGTTTCTGTCTGTAATTTATGAGTATTTATGTGGTGGATAGAGATGCGATTCAAACGAACGCAAATAAGAGTTAGAAAAGTAATAAAATGTATTTGTTTTTGTCTGTAATTTATGAGTAGTTATGTGGTGGATAGAGATGCGATTCAAACGAACGCAAATAAGAGTTAGAAAAGTAATAAAATGTATGTGTTTTTGTCTGTAATTTATGAGTAGTTATGTGGTGGATAGAGATGCGATTCAAACGAACGCAAATAAGAGTTACAAAAGAAATAAAATGTATGTGTTTTTGTCTGTGATTTATGAGTATTTATGTGGTGGACAGAGATGCGATTCAAACGAACGTAAATAAGAGTTACAAAAGTAATAAAATGTAGGTGTTTCTGTCTGTAATTTATAAGTAGTTATGTGGAGGATAGAGATGCGATTCAAACGAACGCAAATAAGAGTTACAAAAGTAATAAAATGTAGGTGTTTTTGTCTGTAATTTATGAGTATTTATGTGGTTGATAGAGATGCGATTCAAACGAACGCAAATAAGAGTTAGAAAAGTAATAAAATGTATGTGTTTCTGTCTGTAATTTATGAGTATTTATGTGGTGGATAAAGATGCGATTCAAACGAACGCAAATAAGTGTTACAAAAGTAATTAAATGTATGTGTTTCTGTCTGTAATTTATGAGTATTTCTGTGGTGGATAGAGATGCGATTCAAACGAACGCTAATAAGAGTTAGAAAACTAATTAAATGTATGTGTTTTTGTCTGTAATTTATGAGTATTTATGTGGTGGATAGAGATGCGATTCAAACGAACGCAAATAAGAGTTAGAAAAGTAATAAAATGTATGTGTTTCTGTCTGTAATTTATGAGTATTTATGTGGTGGACAGAGATGCGATTCAAACGAACGCAAATTAGAGTTAGAAAAGTAATAAAATGTATGTGTTTCTGTCTGTAATTTATGAGTATTTATGTTGCGGACAGAGATGCGATTCAAACGAACGCAAATAAGAGTTACAAAAGTAATAAAATGTATGTGTTTCTGTCTGTAATTTATGAGTATTTATGTTGTGGATAGAGATGCGATTCAAACGAACGCAAATAGGAGTTAGTAAAGTAATAAAATGTAGGTGTTTCTGTCTGTAATTTATGAGTATTTATGTGGTGGATAGAGATGCGATTCAAACGAACGCAAATAAGAGTTAGAAAAGTAATAAAATGTAGGTGTTTTTGTCTGTAATTCATGAGTATTTATGTGGTTGATAGAGATGCGATTCAAACGAACGCAAATAAGAGTTACAAAAGTAATAAAATGTATGTGTTTCTGTCTGTAATTTATGAGTATTTATGTGGTGGATAGAGATGCGATTCAAACGAACGCAAATAAGAGTTAGAAAAGTAATAAAATGTATGTGTTTCTGTCTGTAATTTATGAGTATTTATGTGGTGGATAAAGATGCGATTCAAACGAACGCAATTAAGAGTTAGAAAAGTAATAAAATGTATGTGTTTCTGTCTGTAATTTATGAGTATTTATGTGGTCGATAGAGATGCGATTCAAACGAACGCAAATAAGAGTTAGAAAAGTAATAAAATGTATGTGTTTCTGTCTGTAATTTATGAGTATTTATGTTGTGGATAGAGATGCGATTCAAACGAACGCAAATAGGAGTTAGTAAAGTAATAAAATGTAGGTGTTTCTGTCTGTAATTTATGAGTATTTATGTGGTGGACAGAGATGCGATTCAAACGAACGCAAATAAGAGTCAGAAAAGTAATAAAATGTATGTGTTTTTGTCTGTAATTTATAAGTAGTTATGTGGTGGATAGAGATGCGATTCAAACGAACGCAAATAAGAGTTAGAAAAGTAATAAAATGTATGTGTTTCTGTCTGTAATGTATAAGTAGTTATGTGGTGGATAGAGATGCGATTCAAACGAACGCAAATAAGAGTTAGAAAAGTAATAAAATGTATGTGTTTCTGTCTGTAATTTATAAGTAGTTATTTGGTTGATAGAGATGCGATTCAAACGAACGCAAATAAGAGTTAGAAAAGTAATAAAATGTATGTGTTTCTGTCTGTAATTTATAAGTAGTTATGTGGTGGATAGAGATGCGATTCAAACGAACGCAAATAAGAGTTACAAAAGTAATAAAATGTATGTGTTTCTGTCTGTAATTTATGAGTATTTATGTGGTGGATAGAGATGCGATTCAAACGAACGCAAATAAGAGTTAGAAAAGTAATAAAATGTATCTGTTTCTGTCTGTAATTTATGAGTATTTATGAGGTGGACAGAGATTCGATTCATACGAACGCAAATAAGAGTTAGAAAAGTAATAAAATGTATCTGTTTTTGTCTGTAATTTATGAGTATTTATGTGGTGGATAGAGATGCGATTCAAACGAACGCAAATAAGAGTTAGAAAAGTAATAAAATGTATGTGTTTCTGTCTGTAATTTATAAGTAGTTATGTGGTGGATAGAGATGCGATTCAAACGAACGCAAATAAGAGTTACAAAAGTAATAAAATGTATGTGTTTCTGCCTGTAATTTATAGGTATTTATGTGGTGGATAGAGATGCGATTCAAACGAACGCAAATAAGAGTTAGAAAAGTAATAAAATGTATGTGTTTCTGTCTGTAATTTATGAGTATTTATGTGGTGGATAGAGATGCGATTCAAACGAACGCAAATAAGAGTTACAAGAGTAATGAAATGTATGTGTTTCTGTCTGTAATTTATGAGTATTTATGTGATGGATAGAGATGTGATTCAAACGAACGCAAATAAGAGTTACAAAAGTAATAAAATGTATGTGTTTCTGTCTGTAATTTATGAGTATGTATGTGGTGGATAGAGATGCGATTCAAACGAACGGGAATAAGAGTTACAAAAGTAATAAAATGTATGTGTTTCTGTCTGTAATTTATGAGTATTTATGTGGTGGATAGAGATGCGATTCAAACGAACGCAAATAAGAGTTAGAAAAGTAATAAAATGTATCTGTTTCTGTCTGTAATTTATGAGTATTTATGTGGTGGATAGAGATGCGATTCAAACGAACGCAAATAAGAGTTAGAAAAGTAATAAAATGTATTTGTTTTTGTCTGTAATTTATGAGTAGTTATGTGGTGGATAGAGATGCGATTCAAACGAACGCAAATAAGAGTTAGAAAAGTAATAAAATGTATGTGTTTTTGTCTGTAATTTATGAGTAGTTATGTGGTGGATAGAGATGCGATTCAAACGAACGCAAATAAGAGTTACAAAAGTAATAAAATGTATGTGTTTTTGTCTGTAATTTATGAGTATTTATGTGGTGGACAGAGATGCGATTCAAACGAACGTAAATAAGAGTTACAAAAGTAATAAAATGTAGGTGTTTCTGTCTGTAATTTATAAGTAGTTATGTGGAGGATAGAGATGCGATTCAAACGAACGCAAATTAGAGTTACAAAAGTAATAAAATGTATGTGTTTCTGTCTGTAATTTATGAGTATTTATGTGGTTGATAGAGATGCGATTATAACGAACGCAAATAAGAGTTAGAAAACTAATTAAATGTATGTGTTTTTGTCTGTAATTTATGAGTATTTATGTGGTGGATAGAGATGCGATTCAAACGAACGCAAATAAGAGTTAGAAAAGTAATAAAATGTATGTGTTTCTGTCTGTAATTTATGAGTATTTATGTTGTGGACAGAGATGCGATTCAAACGAACGCAAATTAGAGTTAGAAAAGTAATAAAATGTATGTGTTTCTGTCTGTAATTTATGAGTATTTATGTTGCGGACAGAGATGCGATTCAAACGAACGCAAATAAGAGTTACAAAAGTAATAAAATGTATGTGTTTCTGTCTGTAATTTATGAGTATTTATGTGGTGGATAGAGATGCGATTCAAACGAACGCAAATAAGAGTTAGAAAAGTAATAAAATGTATGTGTTTCTGTCTGTAATTTATGAGTATTTATGTAGTGGACAGAGATGCGATTCAAACGAACGCAAATAAGAGTTAGTAAAGTAATAAAATGTATGTGTTTCTGTCTGTAATTTATGAGTATTTATGTGGTGGACAGAGATGCGATTCAAACGAACGCAAATAGGAGTTACAAAAGTAATAAAATGTAGGTGTTTCTGTCTGTAATTTATGAGTATTTATGTGGTGGATAGAGATTCGATTCAAACGAACGCAAATAAGAGTCAGAAAAGTAATAAAATGTATGTGTTTCTGTCTGTAATTTATAAGTAGTTATGTGGTGGATAGAGATGCGATTCAAACGAACGCAAATAAGAGTTAGAAAAGTAATAAAATGTATGTGTTTCTGTCTGTAATTTATAAGTAGTTATTTGGTGGATAGAGATGCGATTCAAACGAACGCAAATAAGAGTTACAAAAGTAATAAAATGTATGTGTTTCTGTCTGTAATTTATGAGTATTTATGTGGTGGATAGAGATGCGATTCAAACGAACGCAATTAAGAGTTAGAAAAGTAATAAAATGTATGTGTTTCTGTCTGTAATTTATGAGTATTTATGTGGTGGATAGAGATGCGATTCAAACGAACGCAAATAAGAGTTAGAAAAGTAATAAAATGTATGTGTTTCTGTCTGTAATTTATGAGTATTTATGTTGTGGATAGAGATGCGATTCAAACGAACGCAAATAGGAGTTAGTAAAGTAATAAAATGTATGTGTTTCTGTCTGTAATTTATGAGTATTTATGTTGTGGATAGAGATGCGATTCAAACGAACGCAAATAAGAGTTAGAAAAGTAATAAAATGTATGTGTTTTTGTCTGTAATTCATGAGTATTTATGTGGTTGATAGAGATGCGATTCAAACGAACGCAAATGAGAGTTAGAAAAGTAATAAAATGTATGTGTTTCTGTCTGTAATTTATGAGTATTTATGTGGTGGATAGAGATGCGATTCAAACGAACGCAAATAAGAGTTAGAAAAGTAATAAAATGTATGTGTTTCTGTCTGTAATTTATGAGTATTTATGTGGTGGATAGAGATGCGATTCAAACGAACGCAATTAAGAGTTAGAAAAGTAATAAAATGTATGTGTTTCTGTCTGTAATTTATGAGTATTTATGTGGTGGATAGAGATGCGATTCAAACGAACGCAAATAAGAGTTACAAAAGTAATAAAATGTATGTGTTTCTGTCTGTAATTTATGAGTATTTATGTTGTGGATAGAGATGCGATTCAAACGAACGCAAATAGGAGTTAGTAAAGTAATAAAATGTAGGTGTTTCTGTCTGTAATTTATGAGTATTTATGTGGTGGATAGAGATGCGATTCAAACGAACGCAAATAAGAGTTAGAAAAGTAATAAAATGTAGGTGTTTTTGTCTGTAATTTATGAGTATTTATGTGGTTGATAGAGATGCGATTCAAACGAACGCAAATAAGAGTTAGAAAAGTAATAAAATGTATTTGTTTCTGTCTGTAATTTATGAGTATTTATGTAGTGGATAGAGATGCGATTCAAACGAACGCAAATAAGAGTTACAAAAGTAATAAAATGTATGTGTTTCTGTCTGTAATTTATGAGTATTTATGTTGTGGATAGAGATGCGATTCAAACGAACGCAAATAGGAGTTAGTAAAGTAATAAAATGTAGGTGTTTCTGTCTGTAATTTATGAGTATTTATGTGGTGGATAGAGATGCGATTCAAACGAACGCAAATAAGAGTTACAAAAGTAATAAAATGTATGTGTTTCTGTCTGTAATTTATAAGTAGTTATTTGGTGGATAGAGATGCGATTCAAACGAACGCAAATAAGAGTTACAAAAGTAATAAAATGTATTTGTTTCTGTCTGTAATTTATGAGTATTTATGTTGTGGATAGAGATGCGATTCAAACAAACGCAAATAAGAGTTACAAAAGTAATAAAATGTATGTGTTTCTGTCTGTAATTTATGAGTATTTATGTTGTGGATAGAGATGCGATTCAAACGAACGCAAATAGGAGTTAGTAAAGTAATAAAATGTATGTGTTTCTGTCTGTAATTTATGAGTATTTATGTGGTGGATAGAGATGCGATTCAAACGAACGCAAATAAGAGTTAGAAAAGTAATAAAATGTAGGTGTTTCTGTCTGTAATTTATGAGTATTTATGTTGTGGATAGAGATGCGATTCAAACGAACGCAAATAGGAGTTAGTAAAGTAATAAAATGTAGGTGTTTCTGTCTGTAATTTATGAGTATTTATGTGGTGGATAGAGATGCGATTCAAACGAACGCAAATAAGAGTTAGAAAAGTAATAAAATGTAGGTGTTTTTGTCTGTAATTTATGAGTATTTATGTGGTGGATAGAGATGCGATTCAAACGAACGCAAATAAGAGTTAGAAAAGTAATAAAATGTAGGTGTTTTTGTCTGTAATTTATGAGTATTTATGTGGTGGATAGAGATGCGATTCAAACGAACGCAAATAAGAGTTAGAAAAGTAATAAAATGTATTTGTTTCTGTCTGTAATTTATGAGTATTTATGTTGTGGATAGAGATGCGATTCAAACAAACGCAAATAAGAGTTACAAAAGTAATAAAATGTATGTGTTTCTGTCTGTAATTTATGAGTATTTATGTAGTGGATAAAGATGCGATTCAAACGAACGCAAATAAGAGTTACAAAAGTAATAAAATGTATGTGTTTCTGTCTGTAATTTATGAGTATTTATGTTGTGGATAGAGATGCGATTCAAACGAACGCAAATAGGAGTAAGTAAAGTAATAAAATGTAGGTGTTTCTGTCTGTAATTTATGAGTATTTATGTGGTGGATAGAGATGCGATTCAAACGAACGCAAATAAGAGTTAGAAAAGTAATAAAATGTAGGTGTTTTTGTCTGTAATTTATGAGTATTTATGTGGTTGATAGAGATGCGATTCAAACGAACGCAAATAAGAGTTAGAAAAGTAATAAAATGTATTTGTTTCTGTCTGTAATTTATGAGTATTTATGTAGTGGATAGAGATGCGATTCAAACAAACGCAAATAAGAGTTACAAAAGTAATAAAATGTATGTGTTTCTGTCTGTAATTTATGAGTATTTATGTTGTGGATAGAGATGCGATTCAAACGAACGCAAATAAGAGTTAGAAAAGTAATAAAATGTATGTGTTTCTGTCTGTAATTTATAAGTAGTTATGTGGTGGATAGAGATGCGATTCAAACGAACGCAAATAAGAGTTACAAAAGTAATAAAATGTATGTGTTTCTGTCTGTAATTTATAAGTAGTTATTTGGTGGATAGAGATGCGATTCAAACGAACGCAAATAAGAGTTACAAAAGTAATAAAATGTATTTGTTTCTGTCTGTAATTTATGAGTATTTATGTTGTGGATAGAGATGCGATTCAAACAAACGCAAATAAGAGTTACAAAAGTAATAAAATGTATGTGTTTCTGTCTGTAATTTATGAGTATTTATGTGGTGGATAGAGATGCGATTCAAACGAACGCAAATAAGAGTTACAAAAGTAATAAAATGTATGTGTTTCTGTCTGTAATTTATGAGTATTTATGTTGTGGATAGAGATGCGATTCAAACGAACGCAAATAGGAGTTAGTAAAGTAATAAAATGTAGGTGTTTCTGTCTGTAATTTATGAGTATTTATGTGGTGGATAGAGATGCGATTCAAACGAACGCAAATAAGAGTTAGAAAAGTAATAAAATTTAGGTGTTTTTGTCTGTAATTTATGAGTATTTATGTGGTTGATAGAGATGCGATTCAAACGAACGCAAATAAGAGTTAGAAAAGTAATAAAATGTATTTGTTTCTGTCTGTAATTTATGAGTATTTATGTAGTGGATAGAGATGCGATTCAAACAAACGCAAATAAGAGTTACAAAAGTAATAAAATGTATGTGTTTCTGTCTGTAATTTATGAGTATTTATGTTGTGGATAGAGATGCGATTCAAACGAACGCAAATAGGAGTTAGTAAAGTAATAAAATGTAGGTGTTTCTGTCTGTAATTTATGAGTATTTATGTGGTGGATAGAGATGCGATTCAAACGAACGCAAATAAGAGTTAGAAAAGTAATAAAATGTAGGTGTTTTTGTCTGTAATTCATGAGTATTTATGTGGTTGATAGAGATGCGATTCAAACGAACGCAAATAAGAGTTAGAAAAGTAATCAAATGTATGTGTTTCTGTCTGTAATTTATGAGTATTTATGTGGTGGATAGAGATGCGATTCAAACGAACGCAAATAAGAGTTAGAAAAGTAGTAAAATGTATGTGTTTCTGTCTGGTATTTATAAGTAGTTATGTGGTGGATAGAGATGCGATTCAAACGAACGCAAATAAGAGTTAGAAAAGTAATAAAATGTATGTGTTTCTGTCTGTAATTTATGAGTATTTATGTGGTGGACAGAGATGCGATTCAAACGAACGCAAATAAGAGTCAGAAAAGTTATAAAATGTATGTGTTTCTGTCTGTAATTTATAAGTAGTTATGTGGTGGATAGAGATGCGATTCAAACGAACGCAAATAAGAGTTAAAAAAGTAATAAAATGTATGTGTTTCTGTCTGTAATTTATAAGTAGTTATTTGGTGGATAGAGATGCGATTCAAACGAACGCAAATAAGAGTTAGAAAAGTAATAAAATGTATGTGTTTCTGTCTGTAATTTATAAGTAGTTATGTGGTGGATAGAGATGCGATTCAAACGAACGCAAATAAGAGTTAGAAAAGTAATAAAACGTATGTGTTTCTGTCTGTAATTTATAAGTAGTTATGTGGTGGATAGAGATGCGATTCAAACGAACGCAAATAAGAGTTACAAAAGTAATAAAATGTATGTGTTTCTGTCTGTAATTTATAAGTAGTTATTTGGTGGATAGAGATGCGATTCAAACGAACGCAAATAAGAGTTAGAAAAGTAATAAAATGTATGTGTTTCTGTCTGTAATTTATGAGTATTTATGTGGTGGATTGAGATGCGATTCAAACGAACGCAAATAAGAGTTAGAAAAGTAATAAAATGTATTTGTTTCTGTCTGTAATTTATGAGTAGTTATGTGGTGGATAGAGATGCGATTCAAACGAACGCAAATAAGAGTTAGAAAAGGTATAAAATGTATCTGTTTCTGTCTGTAATTTATGAGTATGTATGTGGTTGACAGAGATTCGATTCATACGAACGCAAATAAGAGTTAGAAAAGTAATAAAATGTATCTGTTTTTGTCTGTAATTTATGAGTATTTATGTGGTGGATAGAGATGCGATTCAAACGAACGCAAATAAGAGTCAGAAAAGTTATAAAATGTATGTGTTTCTGTCTGTAATTTATAAGTAGTTATGTGGTGGATAGAGATGCGATTCAAACGAACGCAAATAAGAGTTAAAAAAGTAATAAAATGTATGTGTTTCTGTCTGTAATTTATAAGTAGTTATTTGGTGGATAGAGATGCGATTCAAACGAACGCAAATAAGAGTTAGAAAAGTAATAAAATGTATGTGTTTCTGTCTGTAATTTATAAGTAGTTATGTGGTGGATAGAGATGCGATTCAAACGAACGCAAATAAGAGTTAGAAAAGTAATAAAACGTATGTGTTTCTGTCTGTAATTTATAAGTAGTTATGTGGTGGATAGAGATGCGATTCAAACGAACGCAAATAAGAGTTACAAAAGTAATAAAATGTATCTGTTTCTGTCTGTAATTTATGAGTATTTATGAGGTGGACAGAGATTCGATTCATACGAACGCAAATAAGAGTTAGAAAAGTAATAAAATGTATCTGTTTTTGTCTGTAATTTATGAGTATTTATGTGGTGGATAGAGATGCGATTCAAACGAACGCAAATAAGAGTTAGAAAAGTAATAAAATGTATGTGTTTCTGTCTGTAATTTATAAGTAGTTATGTGGAGGATAGAGATGCGATTCAAACGAACGCAAATAAGAGTTAGAAAAGTAATAAAATGTATCTGTTTTTGTCTGTAATTTATGAGTATTTATGTGGTGGACAGAGATGCGATTCAAACGAACGTAAATAAGAGTCACAAAAGTAATAAAATGTATGTGTATCTGTCTGTAATTTATAAGTAGTTATGTGGTGGATAGAGATTCGATTCATACGAACGCAAATAAGAGTTAGAAAAGTAATAAAATGTATCTGTTTTTGTCTGTAATTTATTAGTAGTTATGTGGTGGATTGAGATGCGATTAAACGAACGCAAATAAGAGTTAGAAAAGTAATAAAATGTATTTGTTTCTGTCTGTAATTTATGAGTAGTTATGTGGTGGATAGAGATGCGATTCAAACGAACGCAAATAAGAGTTACAAAAGTAATAAAATGTATGTGTTTCTGTGTGTAATTTATGAGTACTTATGTTGTGGATAGAGATGCGATTCAAACGAACGCAAATAAGAGTTAGAAAAGTAATAAAATGTATTTGTTTTTGTCTGTAATTTATGAGTATTTATGTGGTGGACAGAGATGCGATTCAAACGAACGCAAATAAGAGTTACAAAAGTATTAAAATGTATTTGTTTCTGTCTGTAATTCCCTAGTATTTATGTGGTGGATAGAGATGCGATTCAAACGAACGCAAATAAGAGTTACAAAAGTAATAAAATGTATTTGTTTCTGTCTGTAATTTATGAGTAGTTATGTGGTGGATAGAGATGCGATTCAAACGAACGCAAATAAGAGTTAGCAAAGTAATAAAATGTATCTGTTTCTGTCTGTAATTTATGAGTATTTATGTGGTGGATAGAGATGCGATTCAAACGAACGCAAATAAGAGTTAGAAAAGTAATAAAATGTATTTGTTTTTGTCTGTAATTTAGGAGTAGTTATGTGGTGGATAGAGATGCGATTCAAACGAACGCAAATAAGAGTTACAAAAGTAATAAAATGTATGTGTTTTTGTCTGTAATTTATGAGTAGTTATGTGGTGGATAGAGATGCGATTCAAACGAACGCAAATAAGAGTTAGAAAAGTAATAAAATGTATGTGTTTTTGTCTGTAATTTATGAGTATTTATGTGGTGGATAGAGATGCGATTCAAACGAACGTAAATAAGAGTCACAAAAGTAATAAAATGTATGTGTTTTTGTCTGTAATTTATGAGTATTTATGTGGTGGATAGAGATGCGATTCAAACGAACGCAAATAAGAGTTAGAAAAGTAATAAAATGTATCTGTTTTTGTCTGTAATTTATGAGTATTTATGTGGTGGATAGAGATGCGATTCAAACGAACGCAAATAAGAGTTACAAAAGAAATTAAATGTAGGTGTTTCTGTCTGTACTTTATAAGTAGTTATGTGGAGGATAGAGATGCGATTCAAACGAACGCAAATAAGAGTTACAAAAGTAATAAAATGTAGGTGTTTTTGTCTGTAATTTATGAGTATTTATGTGGTTGATAGAGATGCGATTCAAACGAACGCAAATTAGAGTTAGAAAAGTAATAAAATGTATGTGTTTCTGTCTGTAATTTATGAGTATTTATGTGGTGGATAGAGATGCGATTCAAACGAACGCAAATAAGAGTTACAAAAGTAATAAAATGTATGTGTTTCTGTCTGTAATTTATGAGTATTTCTTTGGTGGATAAAGATGCGATTCAAACGAACGCAAATAAGAGTTAGAAAACTAATTAAATGTATGTGTTTCTGTCTGTAATTTATGAGTATTTATGTGGTGGATAGAGATGCGATTCAAACGAACGCAAATAAGAGTTACAAAAGTAATAAAATGTATGTGTTTCTGTCTGTAATTTATGAGTATTTATGTGGTGGACAGAGATGCGATTCAAACGAACGCAAATTAGAGTTAGAAAAGTAATAAAATGTATGTGTTTCTGTCTGTAATTTATGAGTATTTATGTTGCGGACAGAGATGCGATTCAAACGAACGCAAATAAGAGTTACAAAAGTAATAAAATGTATGTGTTTCTGTCTGTAATTTATGAGTATTTATGTGGTGGATAGAGATGCGATTCAAACGAACGCAAATAAGAGTTAGAAAAGTAATAAAATGTATGTGTTTCTGTCTGTAATTTATGAGTATTTATGTGGTGGACAGAGATGCGATTCAAACGAACGCAAATAGGAGTTACAAAAGTAATAAAATGTATCTGTTTCTGTCTGTAATTTATGAGTATTTATGTGGTGGATAGAGATTCGATTCAAACGAACGCAAATAAGAGTCAGAAAAGTAATAAAATGTATGTGTTTCTGTCTGTAATTTATAAGTAGTTATGTGGTGGATAGAGATGTGATTCAAACGAACGCAAATAAGAGTTAGAAAAGTAATAAAATGTATGTGTTTCTGTCTGTAATTTATAAGTAGTTATGTGGTGGATAGAGATGCGATTCAAACGAACGCAAATAAGAGTTACAAAAGTAATAAAATGTATGTGTTTCTGTCTGTAATTTATAAGTAGTTATTTTGTGGATAGAGATGCGATTCAAACGAACGCAAATAAGAGTTAGAAAAGTAATAAAATGTATGTGTTTCTGTCTGTAATTTATGAGTAGTTATGTGGTGGATAGAGATGCGATCTAAACGAACGCAAATAAGAGTTACAAAAGTAATAAAATGTATGTGTTTCTGTCTGTAATTTATGAGTATTTATGTGGTGGATAGAGATGCGATTCAAACGAACGCAAATAAGAGTTAGAAAAGTAATAAAATGTAGGTGTTTCTGTCTGTAATTTATGAGTATTTATGGGGTGGACAGAGATGCGATTCATACGAACGCAAATAAGAGTTAGAAAAGTATTAAAATGTATCTGTTTTTGTCTGTAATTTATGAGTATTTATGTGGTGGATAGAGATGCGATTCAAACGAACGCAAATAAGAGTTAGAAAAGTAATAAAATGTATCTGTTTCTGTCTGTAATTTATGAGTATTTATGTGGTTGATAGAGATGCGATTCAAACGAACGCAAATAAGAGTTAGAAAAGTAATAAAATGTAGGTGTTTCTGTCTGTAATTTATGAGTATTTATGTGGTGGACAGAGATGCGATTCAAACGAACGCAAATAAGAGTTACAAAAGTAATAAAATGTATGTGTTTCTGTCTGTAATTTATGAGTATTTATGTGGTGGATAGAGATGCGATTAAAACGAACCAAATAAGAGTTACAAAAGTAATAAAATGTATGTGTTTCTGTCTGTAATTTATGAGTATTTATGTGGTGGATAGAGATGCGATTCAAACGAACGCAAATAAGAGTTAGAAACCTAATAAAATGTATGTGTTTCTGTCTGTAATTTATGAGTATTTATGTGGTGGACAGAGATGCGATTCAAACGAACGCAAATAAGAGTTAGAAAAGTAATAAAATGTATGTGTTTCTGTCTGTAATTTATGAGTATTTATGTGGTGGACAGAGATGCGATTCAAACGAACGCAAATAAGAGTTAGAAAAGTAATAAAATGTATGTGTTTCTGTCTGTAATTTATGAGTATTTATGTGGTGGATAGAGATGCGATTCAAACGAACGCAAATAAGAGTTAGAAACCTAATAAAATGTATGTGTTTCTGTCTGTAATTTATGAGTATTTATGTGGTGGATAGAGATGCGATTCAAACGAACGCAAATAAGAGTTAGAAAAGTAATAAAATGTATGTGTTTCTGTCTGTAATTTATGAGTATTTATGTGGTGGACAGAGATGCGATTCAAACGAACGCAAATAAGAGTTAGAAAAGTAATAAAATGTATGTGTTTCTCTCTGTAATTTATGAGTATTTATGTGGTGGACAGAGATGCGATTCAAACGAACGAAATTAGGAGTTACAAAAGTAATAAAATGTAGGTGTTTCTGTCTGTAATTTATGAGTATTTATGTGGTGGATAGAGATGCGATTCAAACGAACGCAAATAAGAGTTACAAAAGTAATAAAATATATGTGTTTCTGTCTGTAATTTATAAGTAGTTATGTGGTGGATAGAGATGCGATTCAAACGAACGCAAATAAGAGTTACAAAAGTAATAAAATGTATGTGTTTCTGTCTGTAATTTATGAGTATTTATGTGGTGGACAGAGATGCGATTCAAACGAACGCAAATAGGAGTTACAAAAGTAATAAAATGTATCTGTTTCTGTCTGTAATTTATGAGTATTTATGTGGTGGATAGAGATTCGATTCAAACGAACGCAAATAAGAGTCAGAAAAGTAATAAAATGTATGTGTTTCTGTCTGTAATTTATAAGTAGTTATGTGGTGGATAGAGATGCGATTCAAACGAACGCAAATAAGAGTTAGAAAAGTAATAAAATGTATGTGTTTCTGTCTGTGATTTATAAGTAGTTATGTGGTGGATAGAGATGCGATTCAAACGAACGCAAATAAGAGTTACAAAAGTAATAAAATGTATGTGTTTCTGTCTGTAATTTATAAGTAGTTATTTGGTGGATAGAGATGCGATTCAAACGAACGCAAATAAGAGTTAGAAAAGTAATAAAATGTATGTGTTTCTGTCTGTAATTTATGAGTAGTTATGTGGTGGATAGAGATGCGATCTAAACGAACGCAAATAAGAGTTACAAAAGTAATAAAATGTATGTGTTTCTGTCTGTAATTTATGAGTATTTATGTGGTGGATAGAGATGCGATTCAAACGAACGCAAATAAGAGTTAGAAAAGTAATAAAATGTAGGTGTTTCTGTCTGTAATTTATGAGTATTTATGGGGTGGACAGAGATGCGATTCATACGAACGCAAATAAGAGTTAGAAAAGTATTAAAATGTATCTGTTTTTGTCTGTAATTTATGAGTATTTATGTGGTGGATAGAGATGCGATTCAAACGAACGCAAATAAGAGTTAGAAAAGTAATAAAATGTATCTGTTTCTGTCTGTAATTTATGAGTATTTATGTGGTTGATAGAGATGCGATTCAAACGAACGCAAATAAGAGTTAGAAAAGTAATAAAATGTAGGTGTTTCTGTCTGTAATTTATGAGTATTTATGTGGTGGACAGAGATGCGATTCAAACGAACGCAAATAAGAGTTAGAAAAGTAATAAAATGTATGTGTTTCTGTCTGTAATTTATGAGTATTTATGTGGTGGATAGAGATGCGATTAAAACGAACCAAATAAGAGTTACAAAAGTAATAAAATGTATGTGTTTCTGTCTGTAATTTATGAGTATTTATGTGGTGGATAGAGATGCGATTCAAACGAACGCAAATAAGAGTTAGAAACCTTATAAAATGTATGTGTTTCTGTCTGTAATTTATGAGTATTTATGTGGTGGACAGAGATGCGATTCAAACGAACGCAAATAAGAGTTAGAAAAGTAATAAAATGTATGTGTTTCTGTCTGTAATTTATGAGTATTTATGTGGTGGACAGAGATGCGATTCAAACGAACGCAAATAAGAGTTAGAAAAGTAATAAAATGTATGTGTTTCTGTCTGTAATTTATGAGTATTTATGTGGTGGATAGAGATGCGATTCAAACGAACGCAAATAAGAGTTAGAAACCTAATAAAATGTATGTGTTTCTGTCTGTAATTTATGAGTATTTATGTGGTGGATAGAGATGCGATTCAAACGAACGCAAATAAGAGTTAGAAACCTAATAAAATGTATGTGTTTCTGTCTGTAATTTATGAGTATTTATGTGGTGGATAGAGATGCGATTCAAACGAACGCAAATAAGAGTTAGAAAAGTAATAAAATGTATGTGTTTCTGTCTGTAATTTATGAGTATTTATGTGGTGGACAGAGATGCGATTCAAACGAACGCAAATAAGAGTTAGAAAAGTAATAAAATGTAGGTGTTTCTGTCTGTAATGTATAAGTAGTTATGTGGTGGATAGAGATGCGATTCAAACGAACGCAAATAAGAGTTACAAAAGTAATAAAATGTATTTGTTTCTGTCTGTAATTTATGAGTAGTTATGTTGTGGATAGAGATGCGATTCAAACGAACGCAAATAAGGGTAAGAAAAGTAATAAAATGTATGTGTTTCTGTCTGTAATTTATGAGTATTTATGTGGTGGATAGAGATTCGATTCAAACGAACGCAAATAAGAGTCAGAAAAGTAATAAAATGTATGTGTTTCTGTCTGTAATTTATAAGTAGTTATGTGGTGGATAGAGATGCGATTCAAACGAACGCAAATAAGAGTTAGAAAAGTAATAAAATGTATGTGTTTCTGTCTGTAATTTATAAGTAGTTATGTGGTGGATAGAGATGCGATTCAAACGAACGCAAATAAGAGTTACAAAAGTAATAAAATGTATGTGTTTCTGTCTGTAATTTATAAGTAGTTATTTGGTGGATAGAGATGCGATTCAAACGAACGCAAATAAGAGTTAGAAAAGTAATAAAATGTATGTGTTTCTGTCTGTAATTTATGAGTAGTTATGTGGTGGATAGAGATGCGATCTAAACGAACGCAAATAAGAGTTACAAAAGTAATAAAATGTATGTGTTTCTGTCTGTAATTTATGAGTATTTATGTGGTGGATAGAGATGCGATTCAAACGAACGCAAATAAGAGTTAGAAAAGTAATAAAATGTAGGTGTTTCTGTCTGTAATTTATGAGTATTTATGGGGTGGACAGAGATGCGATTCATACGAACGCAAATAAGAGTTAGAAAAGTATTAAAATGTATCTGTTTCTGTCTGTAATTTATGAGTATTTATGTGGTGGACAGAGATGCGATTCAAACGAACGCAAATAAGAGTTAGAAAAGTAATAAAATGTAGGTGTTTCTGTCTGTAATGTATAAGTAGTTATGTGGTGGATAGAGATGCGATTCAAACGAACGCAAATAAGAGTTACAAAAGTAATAAAATGTATTTGTTTCTGTCTGTAATTTATGAGTAGTTATGTTGTGGATAGAGATGCGATTCAAACGAACGCAAATAAGGGTAAGAAAAGTAATAAAATGTATGTGTTTCTGTCTGTAATTTATGAGTATTTATGTGGTGGATAGAGATTCGATTCAAACGAACGCAAATAAGAGTCAGAAAAGTAATAAAATGTATGTGTTTCTGTCTGTAATTTATAAGTAGTTATGTGGTGGATAGAGATGCGATTCAAACGAACGCAAATAAGAGTTAGAAAAGTAATAAAATGTATGTGTTTCTGTCTGTAATTTATAAGTAGTTATGTGGTGGATAGAGATGCGATTCAAACGAACGCAAATAAGAGTTACAAAAGTAATAAAATGTATGTGTTTCTGTCTGTAATTTATAAGTAGTTATTTGGTGGATAGAGATGCGATTCAAACGAACGCAAATAAGAGTTAGAAAAGTAATAAAATGTATGTGTTTCTGTCTGTAATTTATGAGTAGTTATGTGGTGGATAGAGATGCGATCTAAACGAACGCAAATAAGAGTTACAAAAGTAATAAAATGTATGTGTTTCTGTCTGTAATTTATGAGTATTTATGTGGTGGATAGAGATGCGATTCAAACGAACGCAAATAAGAGTTAGAAAAGTAATAAAATGTAGGTGTTTCTGTCTGTAATTTATGAGTATTTATGGGGTGGACAGAGATGCGATTCATACGAACGCAAATAAGAGTTAGAAAAGTATTAAAATGTATCTGTTTTTGTCTGTAATTTATGAGTATTTATGTGGTGGATAGAGATGCGATTCAAACGAACGCAAATAAGAGTTAGAAAAGTAATAAAATGTATCTGTTTCTGTCTGTAATTTATGAGTATTTATGTGGTTGATAGAGATGCGATTCAAACGAACGCAAATAAGAGTTAGAAAAGTAATAAAATGTAGGTGTTTCTCTCTGTAATTTATGAGTATTTATGTGGTGGACAGAGATGCGATTCAAACGAACGCAAATAAGAGTTAGAAAAGTAATAAAATGTATGTGTTTCTGTCTGTAATTTATGAGTATTTATGTGGTGGATAGAGATGCGATTAAAACGAACCAAATAAGAGTTACAAAAGTAATAAAATGTATGTGTTTCTGTCTGTAATTTATGAGTATTTATGTGGTGGATAGAGATGCGATTCAAACGAACGCAAATAAGAGTTAGAAACCTTATAAAATGTATGTGTTTCTGTCTGTAATTTATGAGTATTTATGTGGTGGACAGAGATGCGATTCAAACGAACGCAAATAAGAGTTAGAAAAGTAATAAAATGTATGTGTTTCTGTCTGTAATTTATGAGTATTTATGTGGTGGACAGAGATGCGATTCAAACGAACGCAAATAAGAGTTAGAAAAGTAATAAAATGTATGTGTTTCTGTCTGTAATTTATGAGTATTTATGTGGTGGATAGAGATGCGATTCAAACGAACGCAAATAAGAGTTAGAAACCTAATAAAATGTATGTGTTTCTGTCTGTAATTTATGAGTATTTATGTGGTGGATAGAGATGCGATTCAAACGAACGCAAATAAGAGTTAGAAACCTAATAAAATGTATGTGTTTCTGTCTGTAATTTATGAGTATTTATGTGGTGGATAGAGATGCGATTCAAACGAACGCAAATAAGAGTTAGAAAAGTAATAAAATGTATGTGTTTCTGTCTGTAATTTATGAGTATTTATGTGGTGGACAGAGATGCGATTCAAACGAACGCAAATAAGAGTTAGAAAAGTAATAAAATGTATGTGTTTCTCTCTGTAATTTATGAGTATTTATGTGGTGGACAGAGATGCGATTCAAACGAACGCAAATAGGAGTTACAAAAGTAATAAAATGTAGGTGTTTCTGTCTGTAATTTATGAGTATTTATGTGGTGGATAGAGATGCGATTCAAACGAACGCAAATAAGAGTTACAAAAGTAATAAAATATATGTGTTTCTGTCTGTAATTTATAAGTAGTTATGTGGTGGATAGAGATGCGATTCAAACGAACGCAAATAAGAGTTACAAAAGTAATAAAATGTATGTGTTTCTGTCTGTAATTTATGAGTATTTATGTGGTGGATAGAGATGCGATTCAAACGAACGCAAATAAGAGTTAGAAAAGTAATAAAATGTAGGTGTTTCTGTCTGTAATTTATAAGTAGTTATGTGGTGGATAGAGATGCGATTCAAACGAACGCAAATAAGAGTTACAAAAGTAATAAAATGTATTTGTTTCTGTCTGTAATTTATGAGTAGTTATGTTGTGGATAGAGATGCGATTCAAACGAACGCAAATAAGGGTAAGAAAAGTAATAAAATGTATGTGTTTCTGTCTGTAATTTATGAGTAGTATTGTTGTGGATAGAGGGGCGATAACCAGTGGTGTTTCCTGGAGTTTTAATCACAACGAGTCTCCCTAGATTTCTAGTTCTCTCCACCTTGTTCGATAATCATTTCAAGTTATTTTGCGTTATTGCAACAGCCGCTTACCATTAGTCTTGCACTGGCAACGACCTTTGGTCGTCTCTGAGATGTTCGTGGCAGTAAGCTTCCTCCAGGTTCTAGTACTATTCGCACCTTTCACGTGGAGGTCTGGTTAGTGCTCTCTCCTCTCGGTCTTTTCAATCCTCTTTGACTCTTCTTAATATTACTTTTTAAAATACACTAATAATATTATTATATCAGAATATATCTTCTACTAATTCAGTGGAATTGATAATATTGGGAGCATGTTCTAAACGCCACAAATAGCATTAGAGGCTTTAGATCTGGACTAGAAGAAACATAATTCCCCAAAATTGCTCAAATTGGATTTGCAGAAATCTTGTCTTTTACTCGTTGTGGTTGCTGAAGCACCATCCTGTGTCCATACATAATTACCATCTGGGTAGTTTTCTTTAAGCCATGGCAATACCTGGTATCTCAGAGTCTTGTAGAAAGTATTATCATTGTATTAACATTGATCTTTTCATCAGCTTTGTAGAATTTTTAGGCATTTTCTTTCCATCAGAAGTTACGACACCAAAAGCCATAACTTGAGCAGGATGTTTTGTTCTGAATGCCCCCTGAAGCTCAGCTGTCGATTTTGCGATAAATCTATCATTTCTGCGGTTCAGAACAGCATCGGAAGATCTTTTCATCTGGAAAGATTGTTACAATGAAGGACTTAAGAAGTAATAATTTTATTGAATCTATCCAATGTTTTTTCCTTCTTAGCTGTTGTCAACAAGTGTTTTGGTGTTCTTGTGTAAGATTTTAACTTCAAATCATATTTTAGTACATTTGTAATGGTTTTGTTGTCTACCTCAAGTTCAGTTGCCATTTTCCTCATCGATTTGGTTTGATCCTTTAGGATTTTGGATTTGAGAGCTTTAGTTAAAGCTTTAGTAAGTTTTTTGTTGATTCCCCTACTTCGTTGTGATAGTTTTGCTCATAGTCATTCTATTCTTGACATTATAAACAATCTGTATGGACACTCGAACTATTACTTTTAGTCTGACGAGTGCATTCAGCAAATCAACCACTCTGTGATGTTTGTTGTTTTGATTACTGAAAAGGTAAGTATAATAGTGTTAGGTATGATTATGACATCAATATATGCTAGGTTTCAAAATAATTGATTCAGTGCCTGCTGAGAAAAAAACAACTTAAGTTTCATTGTAAATGTTGCTTTCCAACCTATATATATATATATATATATATATATATATATATATATATATATATATATATATATATATATATATGAATGATGATTGCCACTTCTTAACAGAAGAAGGCCACCCCTACAAGATTGCAATGCCCGGTTGTGGGCACGCAGATGGCTCAGCAGGCCCGACTTATTGTTATAAGTCTTGCTGCAGATATGACATACAAGGTTACTGGTTTCTGTTGTATATAGCTATATTTAAACTCCTGTTTGGCACTTGTTTATTTAGCGCCTACCATGGGATCTCATGTGACTCAGTAGACCAGCTCTTGACAGACAGACTCTGCCACATAAACCACAGACATGGTAAGGTTGAAATATGGGTGGGACGTCTGGCACTGATTGCTTCCGCAAATATGTTAAAAGATGGAGTACTCTATACACTTTGCCTCAAATCTGCCACAGCCATCATGGACACACTTACGCCAGACCGATAAATCTAGAGACATTATTTCCCAGTTCTCCACGTTCATATCAAGTGTTTTCAGGTTGTTATTAATTACATCTTTAAAACGTAACTTAGGTGTGTGTCTCAGACGTTTTCCATGCAGCAGTTCCCCATATAACAGTTGCTTAGGGGTCCTGTAATCTCTCATCCTAACTAAGTGCCATGCCCAGCGCTTCTGACTACGTATAATATGCACTTTTATGCTCGGCACTCCAGCTTACTCTAGAACCTTGATGTGTCTGTGATACGTTGTCCATGTCTCCGAAGAATACAGGAGAACAGACAGGACACATGACTTGTATACACAAAGTTTTATTTTGATAGTAATGGCTCTGTCTGACTACATGCGCTTTTAAAGCCTACCAAAAGCTTTGCTAGCCATTTCAATTCTTATAGGTATCTAAGAGTTGAGGAATCCATCTCGTGAGAGAGTACTACCAAGATATACAAATGAATCAACTGCACTTAATCTAATTCCTTTGACGTAGATGTTAGTTTTCTCCAGATTGATGGTGACTCCAAAAGTGGTATATGCTCGAGAGAAGAAGTCAATTATCATCTGTATATCCTCCTTGGTGTGGACAATGAAAAGCTATTGGTTCAGAGAATGCACGACTGAAATGGATGCATGCCTTCATGTTCTGGTACAGTTTTTTAAGCATTTTTACGAATCGTGGTGGGCATCCAATTTCACCGAGGATTCTCCATTATGCTGCTCTATTAATGGTGTTAAAAGCTTTTGTCGGGTCCACAAAAACTTGAGTGTAACCTGTTGTTCGATGAGCTTTTCCTGAAGTTGTCAAACAGAGAAGATCATATCCATCGTGCCACGACCTGATCTAAGGCATTCCAGAATAACAGAGGTGCACAGCCACATAGTAAGTCGGTTAAGCAAGATCTTTGAAAATACCTTACCCACCACTTCAAGACGGCTTATACCTCTATAATTGCCACAGGTCGATCGAGTTCCTTTTCCCTTTGCGTCTATCCAGTCCTTAGGTACAGGGGCACTCATCCATATGTCAGATATTAAACAGTGAATTTCTTCAAGGAAACATGTCACCCCCAAAACGAATAACCTGAACAGAGTACTCGCCTCGCATGCAAGTGACTCGGGTTTTCGAATCCTGAATTCAGATATGTTCTACTGATGAGCCCGAAACTACAGTCTAAAACTTCCGGTCTGTGACGTTTATGGTTTCTGTGAGCTGTGGAAATAATTATATATATACATATATATATATATATATATATATATATATATATATATATATATATGATTATTTTTATTTACACAGACATGTACAAAATCTGCGACACTGGCATGTCGATGTTATCGATCAACAGTTATTATAAACTGAGATCTCATCAGGCAGAGTTAGAATCCGATCTTAACATTAGATCATATTTGGATCTTTCCAAATATGATCTAAGGTTAAGATCGGATTCGAACTCTGCCTGATGAGATCTCAGTTTATAATAACTGTTGATCGGTAACATCGACATGCCAGTGTCGCAGATTTTGTACATGTCTGTGTAAATAAAAATAATCATATATAAAAGCTCTATTTGATATTGAGCACTTTTTATAAACTCGGTTTAAATTCTTTGGATTACTACCCTGTGGATGTTTTACCTGGATTATTATTATTCTTTATATATATATATATATATATATATATATATATATACATATATATATATATATATATATATATATATATATATATATATATATATATATATATATATATATATATGCTAGAGGTGAAAGATGAGAATAAAGAATCTCCCTATCCTCTGATGAGAAGATTTTAATCTTTGAAAATCCATGGATTAAGGATATGAAGCTCCTTGCTCTGAACTTTTTGATGTTTTAATAAATATTGTATCTTTACAATTCTTTATTCTCATCTTTCACCTCTAAAATTGATTGCTCTATTCTATATATTGAGCTTTATATTATCACGATGGATTATTATTATTAAACGATAATTCAATTATCGTTATTTAATTCAACATTTAAATATATATATTTATGTGCAAATATTGTTAAAAATAACAGAATTTGTCTGTTTTTAATTTTTAATTTTTTTTTATTTTTCTGATGGTCTTTTTTGTATTGAAATCAAAAAAAATTAATAAGTATCCCATAGGTATCACGAACGTTTTAGATTATTCGTCGAATCATCCTCAGGTGTCAAAAGCAAATAAACAAAAAAGCTGGAGAAAGAAGAGAATTTTTTTAAAAGACGGCGAAGGAACGCGCAGAGAATGTTTTCGCCGTGTTCCAAGAAAGATGTTGACGATTTAAATTCAGCGACGCCAGAGTGGCATCACAGAATAAAATCGCATTACGTTAAGCATTTTAAAATTTTGCCACTTGACTTTTAAAAATTTTAATATAAAAAAGACCATCAGAAAAATTGAAAAAATAAAAAAGATATAATTAAACAGACGAATTCTGTTATTTTTAACAATGTTTGCATAAAAATAAAATGCTGCCTAAATACACACACACAATATATATATATATATATATATATATATATATATATATATATATATATATATATATATATATATATATATACTAGCAAAAACTACCCGCCCTCCGGGTGGCAATTACTGACACTGTGGTCTTCTTTACAGAAACCTAAGAAGTAATTTTCATTTGACATTTTGGTAATTTAGAGGAAATTCTAAAAAGTGATGATTGTTGCAGTGTTATTTGATATATTCCAATATTGGGGAAATATACTGTGCATGAGCATCGTCAAATTTTGTTTTTTAGGAAAAAACAACAAAAACGTCAATTTATATGGTCTTGAAGATATTCAACGTCGATAAATTTTATTTTGTTTCAGCATAAAATTAAAATGAATTCCCCATTAAAACTGGTTATATAATGAAATGAATAAACATAAGGGTGGAACGTCGATTGGTCAAATGCTCCACTTTTTTTATTACTGAGTAATTCGAAATGGGTACTTTGTACTTTTCAACTTTATTGTAAATGAAAGAAAAATACGTAAAGAATATTAAAGAAAAAAAATTTTTTTTTTTAATTTAGAAAGATTAGAGGAGGTTTATTTGTTTTCTATAACAAATCATCATCATCATCATCATCATCATCATCATCATCATCATCATCATCATCATCATCATCATCATCATCACTACCAACATGTTAACTCCTAGGAGCAAAATGTAGTATCTGTACTGAATCTGCACTTAGTTTTTATGTTCTCTGTCAGTGAAGGAGAAATCCTTCTAGATCGAGGCAATTTAAATTTTTGTTCCAATTCAGAGTGCCCATTTAAAGGGGGGGCTGGATTCTCCCCACGTTAAATATTGGCATTGTGCCTAACTCTGCTCTCGGGGGAGGAAGTAAATAGGAATAGGAACAGCAACAACAGCAACAAATTTATTAAAATATAATAAACGCATGTATTTAATTATTAACAGATTAGAAAATATTAATTCATTAGAAATTTAAAAAAATAAATATACAAATGAGAGGCTGAGAGGATGATATCATGACAACAGAATAGATAGTACACTAACTCCCCCCACACACAAAACTGGTAATCCTGAGGAAATGATATCGTGAAGAACGAATGTATACTGTACGGCCTTCCCCTCAAAGAGGAGGTAATGCCTGGAAGGAATGTATCATGACGAATGAAAATATACTACAGAGAATTAAATAAGCATAAACCGTTTTAATGTCAATATAGTAAGAATAGGTGGAAAAAACTTTTGCATTTATTTATTTAGATAACATTAAAAATCATAGCCAGTTTCATTGTCCACATGAAACGCTTAAATGAAAATTGGCTGGAAAAATATAGTCGCCATCTTTATATACAAATATGAATATGCTGGCTAAGGAAGAACGATAACTTTCATAATTTTCTAGTTAAAAAAGACATGCTTATTATAAACTTGAGTTATCGTTCTTCCTTAGCTAGTATTATGGTGAACGAACATATACTAGACTGACCCCCCCCCCCCCGTGACAGACGATAATATCATGATGAACGAACACGACTTCCCTTCACCCAAAAAAGGAGAAAGTCATTCATTATGAGAACAGAACCGATACTACACTACTTCTCCCCTTAAAAGATATTCTGACTAAATCTTGGGGATTTTTTATTCTGGGAGAATTCCCCCCCTACACACCCTTAAAAACAGAGGAGGTAATTCCTGGGAGGACAGTCTTATGACAAAAGAACCGATACTACACTACACCGCTAATTAAAAAATATTCCAATTTAATTTTTTTTGGTTTTTTTGATTTAAAAATGCCTAGTCACAAAAAAATATTTTTTATGGTTCCGTAGCCTTTTGGCTAAGATCAAAGTGTAGTATCTGTTCCACATCAGCGATATTTGACACTTTACTAAAGTAAATTATCTCCCTTGAAAATGAAATCCTAAATAAGTTTTTAAACGCTATCATGTTTTTAATAGAATCTCTTTATCTTATTTTATTGATAATAATAGTACTATCGATAAAACGCTTGCGTATGTAGAAGAAAATTTGGCAATACAAAGTAGAAAGGTATATTACAGAATATTAATTTATTAAAAACTTAAAAATAAATAAATATGCAAATACGCAAAATCGAGATTGGTTTGAGTGAGTAGGAGATGCCTATATATAAGGTATTTACATATATTATCATATCTATAATTTTTTTTTAATGGCCAGAGCGCTCACCTTCTCGGGCGCTGGCTTCTTTTTCAGAGTCTGACTGCTTGTCCCAACTTAAGCAGCCGGCAGGTTCGGGGAAGACTCACGTACCTATTAGGCGACGGTCTCCCTGATTCCGAATCGGCGGGTTGTGGGCAGCAGACAGACCCAGATTTCGATGGAGGCCACCTGGGTCTCGAAAGCCAGAGCTGTCTTGGCTAAGGACAGCGAAAGGGGTGTGGCCGCGAAGGGCACCCCTGTGATAGTGGGCTGCACGGACGTGTGCGCCCCAGTTGCGAGTTCGGGGGGTGTCGCGCCGAGCGACACTCCAGTTCGTTCGATGGGGGGAGACACGCTCGAGTGCTCCCCAGGAGGTGTTGCCCCGCAGGACACCTCTAGATCTTTGTTGGGGAGTGTTGTGCCGTGTGACACTCCAGTCCGGTCGGGGGGTGGCACACCCGAGTGCCCCCCAGGAGGTGTAGCCCAGCAGGGCACCTCTGGATCTTTGTTGGGGAGTGTCGTGCCGTGCGACACTCCAGTTCGGTCGGGGGAAATCACGCCTAGTGACGACCCAGTTTCAGGTTCCGTGTCTGATGGCGGCCCAGATTTGTTTTTTGGGGATTTCGAAGAAATCCCAAGAGTGACCGTTTCTCGTAAGGAGTTTTTTGCCGGTCTCGACAACACTCCTTTTGAAAAGGGTCAATTCTTTGCTAAAAAAAACCCAGCCCCTTTGCTAAGAAAATCACAATCTCTCGATTTGGGAGTGGCACAGGGGCGGTACAACCCTAAATTGTTTTTGGGGTGCTCCTCGGGAGGTTCTTCATCGGCGGAGTCGGAGGGGGAGAGCCTTAGCAGGAAGAAGGAGAGGAGGGGAGTACCAAAAGTCCGGAGCAGGACGTCCACCACCAAGCTCCCAGCCAAAACGATGCCGGAGACCACTACATGGGGTCCCCAGTCAAAAAAGACCCCGGAAGACTATAGATAACTCTTCAGGGGAAGGTACAAGGAGTACACGGAGGGCAGTACTATTCGACTTGTCCCGGGTACTCTGGAGAACCTGAAGAGGAAAATAGTCTCCCTGGTGACAACAGATGCGAAACTGAAGGGACTCACTGGAGTCACCAGGCACAAGATGTTCCGGATGCTGGTTGACTTGAAAATACCGGCGACCTACATCACCAAGAGGTCTTATGCGATGTGGGATATCTTGCTCCCAACCCAGCAGGAAGCGGAAAAGCTAGCAAAAGGGGACTTTTGCTGGAAGGACTTGCAACTCAAGCCGGAGTACCTCGAAAAGAGGAGGACGAATGTCACCATTCTCGGCGTCCCATGCTGTGTCAGCGCTGACCATTTAGGCGCAATAATGTCACAGTATGGAGATGTCGAAGAAGTTATTCCGGTCCGTGGCCCCCGCAACATCTTAACGGGGGAATACAAATTCCGCATGAGGTTGGAGCGTGCAGGATTCCAGAGGATTCCTGCTCAACTCAATGATAGTGGAGGGACGGAGGCCACATTGTTGGCATTGCCAGACGCCGGGGCATATGTCCAAGGACTGCCCCAAGAGGAACACCTCAAAGACCCCGGCACCCGCCCCTGCCAAAGCTCCAGCTCCAGTGGCAGCAAAAGCAGTAGCGGCGGAGAAGCCCAAGGAGGGAGAAGTATGGAGCACTGTGGCCTCCAAGAGGGGAAAGAAAACCCTCCCTAACCCCAACCTACCAGTGGCAGCTCCAGCCCAAGTTCCCTCCCAGTCGGTGAAAAGAAAGCTCCAACAGTCATCGGAGTCAGAGGAGGAGTCAACGGCTAACGAAGAGAGGATGGCAGTGGAGGGGCCGGTAGAGCCTAAGGAAAAGGACTCTACGGCCAAAAAAATCAAGGAAGCCGAAGACTGTGAAACTGCTCCGACTATCCAGGCACCAACACCCCCGGTTGTACAGGACTCCGCTCCTCTCTCCAAAACACCCATAATGGCCGTTGCGGAAGCAGCAGGGACCAAAGAGTCCGCTCCAACACAAACGCCCCCTCCTCCACCAGCTGTAAGGCAGGGAAGAACAAAGAGGTCCCCTTTCCTGCCGGGGGAGAGGATTTGTGTGACCAACGCCTCCCAGGTTCAACCAGACCTAAGCGGGAGGCAAAGGCAGTATCTAAAGCAAATGAAGGCTTTCACCCATGTGAAAGGAAAGCGGGTGGAGAGCCCCCAGAAGTTCCGGGATGCTTCCATGATAACCACCTTCCTGAGAGAGGACAAGGGGAGCAGGACAAAGGCTCTCTGGAGGATGGTTGAGGAAGGGAAGACAGCATTCCCGGGCTTTAAACTGATTGACGAGGAGCACCCTTCCCTTAAAAAATTATCGTTTCAATGTCCTGGGAGGGTCCCTGTTTACGTTCACCCCTCTTTCTTTCGGGCACTAAAACTAACCTTCCCCTTGGATGTGGGAGGTTTGGCACGAGACGGACGGATTACGTCCGAACTGCTGACCGGCAGTCTCGGTCAGGCCTTCGGCGTCCTCACTCCCGAGGACTTTAGCCCCGTCTGTGACAGTAGCTAATGGGGATCACAAATTTGAACTTGGCATGAGATCCCGAGGCAAAGCTGCTTGCGTGCTAAGGGATCTCGTAGCCCGTAAGGTAGATGTAGCTGCGATTGAAGAGACCCACTTCTGTTCGTACGGGGATTGTGATGTGCTGACTGACGACTTTGACGTCTACTCAGCATATGGCAATGTTTGTAGTTGTGGCATCTCAGTGATGGTGAGACGCAGCCTGTCGGCGAACGTTAGCATTGTTCATGCGGATGCGGCGGGATGGCTGGTCGTGGTCGATGTTGCCGTTGAAAACAGTAAGTTTCGGATCATTGCGGTTTATGCGCCCAACATTGCTGGCGAGAGGGTTTCCTTTTTTCGACGATTGGAGGCGTTCCTCAGGGGTCCGGAGCGAGTAGTTTTAATGGGGGACTGGAATGCCATCCTAGACCCCAAGATAGATAAGGCCGGTAGGAATAGAGCAGTCTGTCTGACCTGATGGCCTCGTGCGATCTTGACGACAGATTTCGCGTCGATCACCCAGGGCGGGAGATGTGGACGTGGCATACTAGCGCGGCCTTCTGTCCGAGTACCTACTTGGACAGAATGTTAGTTAGAAGAGGCGACATAGATTTCTTATCTTGTCCCACGTTCACTATGTTAGGACATTCGGACCATAAATTAGTTATGGCCCGTCTGAACTTAAGCGATAGGCCTAGGTTGGCTGGGTACTGGAAGTTTAATACCTCCTTGCTGGAGATACGCGACTTCCGGGAACAGCTGACGTTACTACTTCAGCAGGGATTAGTGGGGGTGGTTATCGGGAGTAGATACTGGGTCAAAACTAAGGCTTGTGTTAGAAGCTTTTGTGTCCGCTACAGCCAGTGCCTCGCTCAAGATAGGGCTAGGACGCAAAAGCATGTAGAGGATAAAATGACCCGGGCGGTGGCGGGGGATCCCCTAGAGATAGCATTAATTACGGGGGACCTTACTTGGCCAGCGAGCGATATGAGGGACAAGTAGTTAGAGCTAGGTTAAAGAAAGTCTCTAACGAAGCCGTGAACGTTGACGCTGTTGAGCGTAAGGCTGCTTTACGTCGTGACTCGGATGGGTACATTCGGAAGGTGAAAAACCTGGAAGGACATACCCTGGTATCGACTCGTGAGATTTGTGAGGGGTTCCGTGAGCATTTGGAGGAACGCTTCACCCAACTGCCCAGACTCCGCGGCCAGGAGGTTGACAGCTATTTGGCTGACTCGCCCCGCCTCGAGGCGGCTCGAGCAGCTGGCTGTGATGGCAGGATTACGGAGGGCAAGATCGTTACTGCGTTGAAACAGGTCGGCTTGAACAAATCTCCAGGACTCGATGGTTTGCCATACGAAATGTATTTGAGGCTGTCGCCCATGTTTGTCCCAATTCTGAAGGATGTGTTTAACCACTGGTTTGCTCAGGAGTCAATCCCTGGACAGGTAACCAAAGGAGTGGTCACATTACTGAAGAAGGGGGACCAACCTGGTGGGGGTAATTTAGACGATTACAGGCCCATAACTCTGCTAAACACAGAGTTAAAGATTTTGGCCCGCGTTCTTGCGAACTGCCTGCAGGTTATTATCAGTGATTTGATCAAGCCTGAGCAGAACTTTGCTGTGAAGGGGAGGTCGATTCAAGACAACTTGCATTTGATTCGCATGATCATAGAGGGGACAGAAGACGACGCTGAAGCCGCGCTGATCAATTTAGATCAGTCCAAGGCTTTCGATAGGGTCGACCATGGTTTCCTGAAAGCTGTTTTAGCGGCTGCCGGTTTTGGTCCGGACTTCCGCAGGTGGATCTCTATTCTGTATGACTCGCCGACGGCAGTGGTGCAAGTCAATGGAAAGAGGTCGGAATCGTTCGTTGTTTCTCGGTCGGTATGTCAGGGTTGTCCACTGTCGCCCCTGCTCTACATCCTGGCGTTGGAACCCTTCCTTCACAAATTAAGGGATCAGGCGACAACACCAGTCCAGCGCGGAATCGCTATCCCTCTTCGCAAAGCGCGAGTCAGGGTTTCCGCGTTTACCGATGATGTCATCGTTTTCGTGTCGAGCCGTACTGACATTCGAACGCTGATTAAGGCGCTCGCTCGGTACGAAGAAGTGACAGGGGCCATAGTCAACCGCAGCAAGTCGAACGGCCTGCGGTTGGGTGCCTGGAGCGGAGAGACCGCTCTTCCAGGTGACTTCAGCTGGTCGGATGGCCCGGTTCGAATCCTCGGCGTATGGTTCGGACTGGGCCTCCAGCTGGAAAAGAACTGGTCGGAAGTACAGACAAAGGTCGAATCGTCAGTCCGGGCTTGGATTCGAAGGAAGCTTTCCTTAAAGGGCAGAGCGGAGGCGTGCGCCACTTACGTCTTTCCTCTCATCCTTTACCGGCTGTCTGTACTACCACTGCCTGCGGCCCGCCTTCGCGCTTTCACGCGCTTACTCTTCTCGCTTCTTTGGAAGGGCCGGAAAGCGTACGTCTGCAGACAGGTCTGTACTCAAGTTCCGAGTGTGGGAGGCTTGGAGATGCCTGACTTGGCAAGTCATCGACATGCCGAGAGACTGGCTTTCCTGAGTCGGACTTTGATGGAAGACACTCCGTGGGTCCCTGCAGTCAGGAGCGCCTTTCCCAACCTCATACCCGACCTCTCGGTCGAAGGTCGACGTAGGCCGAGAGGGGAGCCCTTGTTCTTCACCAAATGCCGGGCCGCGCTTAGAGTGTTGCCGGGGTCCAGTAACCTTGCCCGGTCTAGGAAGAGACTATATCGGGATCTAGTGGAGGGTACCGCTTCGGACCCACTTGAGGAGCGGCTTGGATTGTCGAGGGAGGAGGCCCGCTACCAGTGGAGTTGGGCGCCGGGCCAGAGTTATCTCAACAATTCTGAGTATTCTCTGACCTGGCGACTGGTTCGGAACGCACTGCCCCTCTATGGCAGATTATGCAGAGATGGCTTAAGGGACATCCCCTTATGCCCGCGCTGTGAAGACGACGAAGAAGAAACGGCCGAGCACGCCTTCTTCACCTGCAGCAAACTTCGACGTCTCTGGGAATACGTCAGAGAGGTGACGGCTCGCATCGACGCCGAACAGCCGATGGTCCTGGATGTCGCATCTGTCATCAACAACGCAGCACCGCAGTGGACTGGGGAGAAACGAATGGTGTTTCTGGCCATCCTAGCCGTAGCAAGACTAGTGACGTGGGTTACACGTCTTGATGAGGTCCATTGGATTGGATCTGTTTCGGATCGCGATCTGGTAGTTTACTTTAAACACCAACTTAAAGTGAAAATCAGATGCGATTGGAAGCGATTACATCGCATGGATTTCAATAGGAGATGGGTGCATGACACTAGTTTGTGCATCCGACGAGGCGCCAAGTTTGAGTTCGTGTTCCCTCCATAGTTATGGCACACGCGCTACTGGGTTCTACGGAACCCACCCCTGTAGACTTTTTTAACTAAAAGAGCAACTCTTATCTAGTAGGAATGAGAGATATCCTGTCCCTATTTTATTTTTGCCGGCACTAGAGAGCTTCCAAAGATTCCCACTTCCACTGTTTTATTTTGTCCCCGGTCTTTTGAAACCTTTGGCATTACTATCTTGGAAGCCGCCATCCACCCCTTGATCCCATTCCCGATGAATTTATTTTTGAATACCCCTCTTTTAAGTTCCCACTCCCATTTAGGGACCGACCCGCTTGTTTTCGGTCTAGGGCCGGAAAACAGTGGGCGGTCCAACACTTAGCAACGAGGGAAAACGGGCCATACTAACCCCCCTTTTTATCATTTTATTTGGTTCTTTATTTTTCTTTCTTTTTGGGTGTTTTTAATATTTTATCCCACTCCCACGATAATTATTATGTACAACGATGTTTTTGGGGATATATTAAGTAGGGATCCATCCACAGAGTGAATGCGGTATTTTGGTGCAAGAATCTGGTTAAGAGTAAGCAAAAGTTTTCTGTTTTGTTGTACTTTTGTTGAAAATAAAAAATGTTAACAGCTTGTCTCGATTATCCCCGACCCCCCCCCCCTCCCCCTACATAACGGGCGCTATGCCTAAGGTTTGGTGAATTCCCAAGGTTTGTAAAATCTTCATCTGTAGATAAAGATGAAGGTTGTCCGAGGGAATTCACCTGCCTAAATAACTTCTCGGGCGCTGGCTTTTCAAGTCCCACTTTCCCGACCCGACCTTGGGTCACATCTTACCTTGTGGGAGTAAGATAAAACTGGCCTTGTGCCTAACCTCCTGGCGAGGAGGTAAATAAATTATATCATTAGAATCTATTTATCTTCCTCCCACAAGGTAAGATGTGACACAAGGTCGGGAATGTGGGAAAAAACCAGCGCTCGAGAATTTGAGCACTCTTGCTATTTAAAAATTGCCTGGGCAGCCTCGTCGGCATTCCCCGGTAGGGGCGCCTCAGGCGATTAGCAATAAACTAACCCCCTCTCAAAGGGTGAGAAGGCAAAGCCTGAGAGGGTGCACCTCCTAGAACTGCACAGGACGGACAACCGATAGACCGGCGTAAATCCAAACCCAAAGGCCCGGACAATACCGGTTGATATATTTGATGTTATATACTTTTATGTATTTTTGTATATATTTTTATGTATTTTCAATGTGTAATTTTATTACATACAGTAATGTCACTGCGGTAATGGTCCTCTGAGGAGAAGAATTATCTTTGAAAACTCATGAGTTAAGGACGTTAAGATACTTTGCTTGAACATTGAATTCTAATAAAATTTGATTGGCACCTTATTTTATTATTTCATTTTATATTATGATATATATATATATATGTATATATATATATATATATATATATATATACATATTCCATGAAAAATGCCAGTATACTGAAATCATATGCCCTTAATAGGGTTAAGATGAAAATTCATATACACTATATGTACAAAAGCAAGGAAATTCCCAAATTTTTACACTTTTATTGTCATTAAGGGTATGCGAGCACAACAGGGCTATGTATTTTACTGGTAGGAATTTTTCTTCAGTGCACTTCACACACTTCATCCACTCATGCATAGATATTTATACTGTAGTGATGTGATAATGAAATGGTTTGGTTGATATGTAATCATACCCTTAATGACAATAAAAGTGTAAAAATGTGGGAATTTCCTTTCTTTTGTACATTTAGTGTATATGAATTTTCATCTTAACCCTATTAAGGGCATATGATTTCAGTATACTGGCATTTTTCATGGAATGTCACTACTTTTGTAAAGGCTATGCCTCAATACAATGCCTTCTCATAACTGATATAGTTGGTAGTTTGACTAATCAAGGTATATGGTAAACTGAAATTAAAATGCCATCAACTAGACACTAGAACCTCTATCTTTGCCAAAAATCAGCTGAATCCATCAAATGGTCGATAAGATATAGAATAAAGTGTATGAATACTGGTCATTTTTAAGGTTTTTTGGAATTTTCAGAAAAACTAAGGTATATGGTAAACTGAAATTAAAATGCCATCAACTAAACCCTAGAACCTCTATCTCTGCCAAAATTCATCTGAATCCATCAAATAGTTGATGAGATACAGGGTGGCACATACGTACGTATGTACGTACACACAGATAACATGATTTCATGATTGAACTTTCTGGATCTCTGGGTTGCCTTGACTAATGATGCTGAAATTCTACACACTTATAGAACCTATCAAATAAAAATGTTGTGCAAAGTTTTAACTAATTTGGTTTATTGATTTTTGAGTTATGATTGATCAAAGAAATGAGATTTCCAGCATAGGCCATTCGTAACGTCTATTAAGGGATAGAGTGCTCTCGCGCCTCCCTTGATATATATATATATCAACAAGCTTGGCTTGCACACTTGCTGGCGTTGCTCGAGAATGAATGAGAATTCTCTAAAACTTCGTAGCTTAATCGATAATAATCAGAATGAATAAAAGGCTTTTTAATGTTTGTTTATTTCTCTCGGGAGAAAATATTTACATATTTTTGGACGTGAAGTATGTTGAGTCAATGAGAGCGAGTGTCGTAGTAAAAGTAGTTCTGCAAGTTGATGTTTTTTTATTTCTTCTTTATTTCTCATGGTAGAACAGCAGCAGCAGAAGCCGATCGCATCTTTTCCAAGAAATATCACGCAATAATAGAATGGCATCAGCGCCAAAAGGCAATCAAAAGCAAACATAAAAGAAGTTAACTAGTTTATTAAGTTATATAATGAAGGCAGCATGCAACGCAATTACAATGCAATTTAATTTAACTGTTTTATATCTAGCAGGATGACCTGGCGTTACTCAGGATTGAATGATGATTCCCTAAGGCAGCGGTGTATGCCGCATTTTGCATTGATCGGCAAGACCTCAAAGTAGAGTTCGACTAACACCAAAAGATCTGGACTGCGTTATGGAAATGAACAGATAATAAAGTACCAACCAGGCTACGGAATGGCGTCACAGAGTACCCCGTAGCCACGAACATTAGGGCCGCATATAAACAAAAGCTTAACGCCTGAGTAAAAGATAGGATTGATCCCGTACCCCAACTAAGAGCTTGAACCTCCAAAAGGTGTTATCCCTTTAATGGCAGTGGTACAACATAACAAGTCAAAGGTGCGACTAGCCATGGACTACCGTGAGCTCAATTAATATATAGAGGCTTACACGACTGATGCCGATGTATGTGCGAGCAAGTTAAGGGAGTGGTGCCAGAAAGGATCAAATGTATCATTGCTCGATCTTAGGAAGGTCTATCTGCAGGTGCAAGTTGACAATACTTTATGGCCATTCCAGACAGAAAGATACTGTCTAACCAGACTGGGTTTTGGGTTGAATGTGGCACTGCAGATCATGAAGACAATCGTCAGTGCTGTGTTATCCCAGGAGGAAATCGTTGAAAAGGTGACATCGGCTAATCTCGACGACATTTATATTAATGTAGATATCAAGTAAGTAAACAACCCAAAACGGCTTGGAGACAGAGCATGCATGCTTGGCCTGGATGTCAGTGGGCAGGATCGCACCCTATGATAGAAACGAGGAAATGTGATCTCCGGCATCCCTGAAATTCTCACAAGACGGTCTATTTTCTCATTGTGAGGAAAACTCGTGGGACACCTGCCAATGTGTGGCTGGCTTTGTGTGGCAGTGGTCATAATAAAACGCAGGGCGAATGCAGTAACCAAAGGATGGGACAATCAAACAAGTGATACCATTCTCACTCGAATGATTACAGAAAGTGTTGAGAGTGCAACATATGAAGATGCGGCCTAAGGAGAATGGTGTGTCAATAGAGAAGAAATAACTCATATGTCGACGCCAGTTCACTAGCGTTGGGAGTCCTGTTGGAGAAAGATGGAGCCGTGTTGGTGGACGCCTGTTGGTTGCGGCCTGCGAACAACGCCCAGCACATCAACCTGGCTGAGTTAGATGCTGTGATGAAAGGTATTAACCCTAACCATACAGTGGCAAGCAAAGAGGTTGCACATGCATACAAATGCCTTTTGCGTCTATCAGTGGGTGTCCGACACGCTGATGGGGAAAGCAAGATGCTGATAAGACGAAGACGAAGGTTAAACACCTTAAAGAGTCTAGTTTCCGAGTATGACCTGGTAGTCAGCATAACATTGGTCCCATCACACTGTAACCTTGCTGACTAACTGACACGAGTGCTTCGTAAATGGTATAATGCCATAAAGGTGGGTGCCGAGCCCATTGGTCAAACATGCACTGCTAGAGTGAGCGCAATGGGTCAGCAGCAGATGGAAGACATCCACATGTAAAGCAGCCATCCAATCATGTCAAGAGAACTGCATCCTTTGTGAGACGCGTAGATCCAGCAGTGGTCAAATCAGCGGTCAAACAAGTCATCAAGCATTGTGTCAGTCAATTGACTCAGCACCAGCACGGTGGTGAAAAGGACGACTGGAAGCAAGTGACACATGGCAAAGGGTTCGAATGGATATCACCCATTATAATGGCAACCACTTTCTTACTCTAACGGCCTGTGGACCCACCCGTTTTGCGGTTTGGCGACCAATTGCACGACAAGACTCAACAAGCGTTATTCGACAACTCTTGTCCGTTTTTTATGAAAGGGGAATACCGCATGTAATTTTGCCCGATAACGACCCAGCCTTTCGAAGCCAGCAAGTCAGACAGTTTTTGTGTGAATGGGGAGTTCAACTGCAGCTGCAATGCGCGTACCTACCATCAGGCAATGTTATCGCGGAAAGAAGCCACTGCAGCATAAAGAGGATTGCTGCCAGGAAGAAGTGCTCCATTGAGCCTGAAAATGCCATCTACATGTACCAGGCTCAGGTAAAATAAATCGCCCTTGTGCAGTCACTTAACGACGAGAAGATGAAGGGGTCATATGATGTAGGAGATCGTGTTTGGATGAAGCTGCTAGGCTGTCGATGTACCACCAAATTCAAACAAGGGCAAGTGACTGGCGTGGTCAGTCAGCAATCTGTCCTGGTTGATGGAATACCACGTCACATACGCGATCTCCGCCCTGCTTTGGAGGTGGACCATTCAACCACCAAAGAAAATGAAGCGGCAAGTGATGAGTTGTCTTGCGCTGAACTATTAATGAGCAGCACCAGTAATCCTCACAAGAATGGAGCCACAAATTCGGAAGCAGAAAGTTTGTCAGACAATTCAGAAACAGAAACTTCATTGGGCAATTCAGAAGCAGTAACTGGGCTGCATATCCCACTTCGAAGAAGAAACGTCCGAATCAAAAGGCCACCACGACCCTGCATCATGGGAGAGTGTAACAGCCATCATGCGAGTCAACGAGGTAAAAGAATGAGGGTCGCGCCATGTTCGTTCATCAGGGATTGAACCCAGAGCATTCTGATTAAAAGATAGAGTCTTGCTATTTCTGTGCAAGGACAAGAGTCCACTTATACAAATGGCCATTGTTTTGCATGGGCGAATTTTCATTGAAATAAAAAGAGTAGAAACTTTCTTCCCCAGGTGTGGCGATAACATTCAGTTGTCATCATGTCGCGGACATACCAGTCCAGGTTCCAATCTTAACAATCAGTCCAGCAGAAACTGGGGCACTTTGGTGGCCTTTTATCCACCTTCCAGGCATTGCTGCCCCTCTTAGGGGTGGAGTAAGTTTATACTTACTGCCTGAGGCGCTGCGACCGGGTGATGCTGACAGGGCTGTCCAGGCAATTCTTAAAAGGTCAGAGTGCTCCTTCTTTAAGAGAGCTAGTTTGACTCTCCCCACCTTCCGGCCTTGTGCTACATCTTCCTGCGTTGGGATGGAAGTAAATACCGTGATGATAATATTATGATACGTCGAGTGTTAAGCGAGAAAAGGAGAAAGAAATTAAATTGCCGTTTTGTGTCGGGTTACTCGATTGACGAGAGTCGAATGTTTTTTAGAGTTCGGAGTCAGACTTTAGATTTTTTTTCATGTGTGCGTGTTTCTTTTTACTTTTTTCAACTACAGAAAAAAAGAAAAATAAGGAAAAATTAATCTACGAAAAGGGTTAATTACAATAATGGAGGTTAGAGTTAGGAAAAAATTCTCTCAATATGTTCGCTTCGCCTTTAAAGAACTTATTTTGGCAGGATTTAGTAACCCCTGAAATCCCTGCCGCCATATTTAAACCAAATGCTGAAAGAAACAAAATATATAGCATGGATTAAATGTTGAACAAGACTCAAATGGCGAGACAAAAGAAATATGGTGGAATTATATGCTGAACAAAAAGCACCAAAAATTGCAGAGACATCCTTAATTTGGAAATATTTGGTCTGTAGCTTAACCTCGACCTTAAATTATGGATTATTTATTTTTGTCTTTATTTCTCTTTTATTCATTTATTTTTTATTTAACAACCTTTCTATTTAATCATTTAAGTACAACATCAAGCCGAGACAAAGAGAAAAATTCAGTACTTACATAAGGCGCCAAGTCGTCTTCTCTTGTTTTCTTGTTTTTTGTTTAATAACTGGTCGTCCTAGAAAAGTAGGAAAGTCAGTATCGCTTTCATTTTTTTTTTATCATTCTAATACAGTGAAAATTGACTCTCGACGGTTGCGACAAGTTTGCTGTTATGTAATCCCGAGTGAAGATATCAGAAAGTAGGAGGTGCCACTACTAAAAAAAGGTGCATAGTTCGAAGTCTGAGTTCACCATTTTGTACGAAGTAGAGGGGTTACCATTAGTTTGATTAGAAGGACAGACTCTTCTACATTTTCTTAATCAGTTTTATTCACATCTTCATTTTACTCACAAGTAACAAGGGGCCATGAAGATGTTTTTATGTTGAAGTTTAAGAAGAAATCCCATAGTACTCGGATTCGGACGAGCACGTGGACATCTGCACTGGTTGGGTATTAAATCAAATTGTTCTGTGCATGCCACACATGTGTTCAGTGCTTCAAACTGACTGAAAAGTGTGAAAAAGTGTATAAACAGTTCACCTGAAGTACCTCTTAAGTGTTCTGATTGGACAATGTATTAATCACGTGGGAACATAAGTTTGCATGAACATAAGCTTGCATGAACATAAGCTTGCATGACATAAGCTTGTATGAAAAAAAAGTTCGTCAACTGCTACAAATTTCTATAATTTTCAAGTTATAAATAAAATAAAATAAAATAAAAAGTCATGTTTCTGTCTTATGGACCTTCGACGCGGATACAGAACCCCCGATAATATTGTTCTCCCTTTTTTAAGCATAATGAATTATACTTATCTAAGTACCATGGGTAATGTAGTTTTACAATATATATGGTTACGTGGGTCTATTTCCAAAACCCTACACGGAGTTTGTGAACAAGCAAACAAACAGCAACTACGATATATATCGAAAATGTAATTTTGACAGAGATATACGAAACGCACTCTCCTCTCTTTGGTTTTTAATACTTGTCTTAGTTTTGTTTTTGCTTTAAACCGACTTGATCAATTTTTAGGGTGCGATTCATTTTGATATTTACGATGTGTGTCTGAAAAGTAACAGGACTCGTGTAAGAAACAATTTATTTCAATTTAAAACCAAAAGACATGATTTTCCTTTCAAAGAACCCCTTTCCTCCTCCTCCTCCTCCTCCTCCTCCTCTGCCTCATAGAATCCAATGCACTTTCTCAAACCTTTTTGCTAAAACTTCTGTGCCCGAATGAAAGGATTCGTTTAGAATGTCACCCTTCCCAAGCTCTGTCGTTGTGGCCCTCTTGATGGTCCATATTCCTTAAAAAAACGGATCACTTTGATGACCCTTTTGAGCTTGGGGGAAAGAGCAAAAGTGTTTATTGTTCGTTTGTTAGTGCTCATAGTTGAACAACCTGAAAAAATTGAGGTGTAAGCAAATGCATATGACACAAACTGCAGTGGTTGTAGAAAGCAAAGATTACATTTAAAGATAGATTCACAGCTGTTGATCTTGCAGAACAAAATCCATATTACTTGTCATTAAGTAGATTCTTTCTGTGTAGGTAGTTGGCAACTTCCTGATTTATTGCAGATTGAAACAACGTATTCATGGTGCACAGGAGACTGATCGCTCTGTACTGAGATGAAGAGGACTGATCTCCAGTATTTCTAAATACTGGACAGACCAACGAACTCTTCCCAGGTGATGGAAAGCATTTCTCCCATAAGCAATAATTGAACAGCTTTGTAAGGATATGAGCTATTTCTGGTTGCAATTTCTTGACTGGAATGTTGTCGGGCCTGTTGCTTTGTTGGCATCAAGGTTTGCCAACATCCCAAACAGTTATTCGGATGTCGCTTAAAGATTTTTCGATCATGAGGAGAATTTTGGGGTTAGGTGGCCCTGATTGCAAATGATGAAATTTGCTGCAAAGTTCTTTACAAAGATTTTGGCTTTATCAGCTGCCAAGGAGATTACCTCTGGTCCATTGATTATGGTTGGGACAGAGGTCTTACATCCGTTTGTTATTCTCCAAAACTCATAGGAGCCAAGCCTCTGATCGGCCACTCTAGATTTAACAGATTAGGACTCTTTAGCATTTTCTATAACCCTTTTGCAGTGGTTTCGGGCAAAAGAGTCTTTCCGGTCCTTCTGTTGGTTGTGATTCTTAGTTTCCTGAATTTTACCCCAAACCCCACACATGCCTTGTAAGTTTAACGTAAAACGATCCCAATAAAGTTGATATTTTTAAAGGACTTTTCAAAAATGGTTGTTATTTAATCTGTTCAAAGATGGGTTCCAGCGTAATATGTAAGTTAATCATAAAATGATCCCTGAAAACAAATTGATCGAGGAAATGAAAAAAAAAAATTGTAATTTGAAAATGTGCTGCATAATCATAAAAAATATCAAAATAATTGAATGAAAAGTAGTTGGGGGGGGGGGGGAGCATTGATTGTTAACTGTATATAGGGACGTGTTAAGATGGCAATTAAAGGAATGTAAAACGTTATGTCCTAAAGATGAACATTTAAATTTCACCTTTAATGAGAACAGCCTCTTTGTCTCCAATAAATTATAGGGAATATTACATTTCCGTGAGTGTGTTGCCTAAGGAGATTTTGGAAAAACGATATTTGGAATTCTCTTTGATGTGGAGAGATTGGAAGGCTCATGATATTATGATAAACAAAATGGCTGGGCGATTCCTGTTCCTTAATCTGAGTGCAAATTCTTTGAACTCCGGCGGAAAGGGGCGTCCCACTTCCGGTGAATCAAATAACATACTCCAGTCAAGATTATTTTGGTGAGATTGGCCAGAATTTTTATTCGCGATAGTCAGTAAATGGTGTTTTTTAAAATAGTTAGATTAAGAACAAGTTGACTCTGAGGACACACGGACATGCTGTTACAACTGTAATAAAGGAAGGCTTTGATTTTTCTTTTAGGAAAATCCATGTCAACTGATTTTGATATTTAAAATGTTTTAACCCGGAAATTCTTTGACGATTAACACTTTAGAGTTTATTCTACTTTCCCCAAAATAGAAAAAATTACTCGATGAAGTTTGTTTATTTTAGTTTATTTTTATGGAGAACATGAAAAACTGACTACCAATCAAATTGCTATTAAAATGCCATATATCCCTACAAGCATTGATTTATGAAACTCGTAATTATATTTATGAGAGGCCTGTAGCAGACAATACGAAAATAAGGACAATACTCTGTGTTTAGCTTTGAATGCGTGATGACTGTTATGTGACCCTGTAGGGTGGAAGTGACAAACTCTCATTCTAACATTTAATAACAACTTTATTGGGTCGTCTTCGTTAGTACGTGAACAAAAAGGAAAGAGTATTCCATAAGCATGGACGAAGACAAAAGTAAAGGAAGTCCATTACTATAATTCCCCATGAGTAGGGAAGAGAGAATAGTTCGTAATATAGAATGTTTGTACACCGGCTATGGTGTCGGGACGTGCCCATGTGTGCATGTAAGTATGTGTGTCTGTACACAGGTGTGAAAGTCAGTTCACATATAAGCAGTTATGTGTGTGTGTGTTATATTAAGTCCACATATATGAAGCAGTAGCCATTTTGGATCCTTGTCTTCTTGTCGAAGTCGAACCCAGGGCCAAAGCCCCGGGAAGATGTCTGTTGCGTCCCCAGAGTGGGGTGACGTGTTTTTGGCTGTGCCAAACAAGGAAAGAGGGAGAGAGAGAGGCGTCTCATGCCGAAGAAGAAAAAGAGAGAGCGGATGGTGCTCAAGTGTTTATATAGTTATGCTAGCCATCCGAGATTCGCCTAAGAGAAGGCCACTAATTTGTCAAGCCAAGGAGAAAGTAGATTGCTTGAACCAATCAGCTGGTAGCTAAGACGTATTGATATTTAAACAATATGGTGGCTTGTAGCAAACTCCTACAACCCTACCTTTTTTCCTCACCTGGCATCGTCCTCTTTAAGCAGGTTCTTTCTAATAACCTGTAATCTTGTAGGTTTCTCCATTTCTTCTTAACACTATGTCTGATGATACTAAACCATCAGTGACAATATTATAGACTCTCGATTTCATATTCTAATCTTTTCCTCCGTTTATTACTATATTTTTTTCTCTTTGTTTCTTCTTCTTGACATTCTTTATTTTTCCTTCTGTTTTTCTATCTCATGCCTTTATGGACACATGTTGTACCTTATTTAAATCGGTATTTTATATTCTACGCCTATGTCCACATTGTCACTGTTGGTTGAGTAATGCACAGGTAAGAAACAGGAGAGAGAGAAAACAAGAATAGGCAAAACTAAGTATTAGTATAAGTATGATTAGTGAAAGACCTGCAGTGAAGCATTGATGTAAATCAGACAATCTTTCAATCAATACCATTTGACACTATTTTAGTCTATATCGACAAGACTGAGTGGTTTGACCGCCCTCTGTTGCTGCTGCTGCTGGGTTGGAAATTTCAATATCAATGACGCAGACTATATTTTGAGGTCTGCGTCATGGCATTTCTGGTTTTTCCAGTCAACAGAGTACCACACTAATACATCTAGGTTAAAATGATTTATAATATCCCGAATATTAATTTAATATGAAATACGCATATGACACAGGTTAATTAGATTTATAACAATTATCGTTTATGTTTATCTGTTCTAACTACTATATATATATATATATATATATATATATATATATATATATATATATATATATATATATATATATATATATATATATACTAAATAAAATCTGAGACTAAAAGTATACTTTTAGAGAATTGAACCTATAGTGAAATGATTAAAGATCAATATACGGGATAGAGCAATTATGAAGATAAATGAAGGAAGAAAGATAAAGATGTGAGAATGAGAAATCTATTTCATTTTCGGTTGTTCAATGCCAGGTGTAGTCGATAAAAACATGTTTATTTTTTCTTTCCGGGCTTTTCAAAGATTAAAATCTTATCATAAGAGGAATTACATAAATGAATAAGTTGGCAGGGGAATAGCCAAAATTCAAAATTTGAAAAATTTAAAGAAACAATATAAAGTAATGGAAAGTAAGAGCTTATTTGTAAGGGTATCGTCAACTGCCATTAGCTGTAAGGCATAGCTCATTAGTTAAAACTAATTCGAGCTCCGGCAATTGCAATGTTTACATTGAGATATATCTTACATTCAGTCAGTGTCGCATGATAGCGTAGGGGTTAACAGCGCCGACTGTCAGCTCGACGGTTGCGTTTCGATCCCGGCTTGAGGCACTAACTGGTCTAGCCGCACTGATGAGCTGTGAAACAGCGAAACAGTCTGTATGTGGATGACTATATATATATATATATATATATATATATATATATATATATATATATATACTAAACACAAAACAGAAGTAAAAAAACGTACTTATAAAATATAATAGGATTGCGTTTCAATTGCAATTCACTACAGCAAGAAGTAAGCGAATAATCCAAATAATACACATTAATAATTTTTATCTCAAAAATTGTAAAGCAGTTTAATGTGAACAAAACAAGCTTCACAAAGGGCGCACTCTAGAATTGTACAAAAATAGCTGCAAACGAATCTGTCACCATTCCCTGGTGGTGCCGCCTCAAACAAGCAATAATCCCCCCTTTCCGAAGGAGGAGGTAATGCCTCCTAGGGTCAAATCGAACTGTACCTTATTGCAAGAAAGCAGGATGTGTGCAGGAACAAGACAGTTCCGAGGTTACCAGAATGATGTTGGTATGAAAAGAAGTGATTTTGCAAAGCCAATTAAATTTTTTTAAATAAAAGACAAAATCCCCCCAAAAAATAAAGTGAAGACGTTTTCCCCCGTACCTTTGACGACAGTAAGAATATAACTACATACATCATAGGCTACTAAACTCACCACTGCAAAAGTAACACGAAATTAGGGAAGTTGAGGAAGAAACCCAGTTCCTAGAAACTGTTATATGTAATACAGTTAGTAAGAAGAATGGCAAGCTAAAGGAGAAGTCACCACTGAAGTCTGCAGCAAAGTCATCAAATTTAGATTAGATACCGGCGCAGATGTGACTGTTGTGCCAGACAGGTTCTTTAGGAAGAATTCTCCTATCGTAAAACCGACAAGCAAAAGCTTATATGGACCAGGTCGACACAAATTAAAAGTATTAGGAAGAGCCGACGCCACACTTTGTTATAGAAAAAAAACTTTGCAACAGCAATTATACGTTCTGAAAGATTTAGTCGAACCAGCAATCAACGCTCTAAAAATATTGAGTAAAATCAATATGGTGAAAAGCAACGGTCACCAATATAAAAAAGACTTCCCCAGTTTGTTCACAGGCCTAGGAAAGCTAGAGCATCTTTATAAGATTCATTTGGATGAGACGGCTCAACCTTTTTCAATCGCTGCTCCTAGACGTCTACCACTTTCCATGAAGAAAAAAGTCCAGGAAGAGTTGAAGCGTTTGAAAAAAAAAAGAAATTATTCGTCCAGACTGGTGTGCTCCCATCGTAGCAGTCCCGACTTCTACAAGCTTAATTAAAGTGTGAAAAGGGAAAATTTTCCACTTCCCTCAACGGATCAACTACTTGCTGAGCTTGATGGAGCCATAGTGTTCACAAAACTTGATTGTAACAGTGGTTTTAACCAAATAGTTCTGCATAAGAATTCACAGGAACTAACCACCTTCATAACTCCTTTTGGACGATTTTTCTATTTGCGTCTACCATTTGGAATAAGCTCTATACCGGAAATTTTCCACAGGGAAATGTCGCAGATAATGTCCGGAATACCAGGGGCCATTTGCGATATAGATGATGTTCTAATCGGTGGAAAAACTCAAAAAGTGCACGACCAGAGAGTACATATGGTACTTCAAAGAATGAATGCAGCATAAATGAAAAATGTTTATTCTCTGCTAGAGAAGTTAAATTTCTTGGACATTTTATCTCAAAAGAAGGAATTCGAAAAAAAGTGAAGGTTAGTAAAGAATTGACCAGACTACAAAATGTGTCTAAGAAGTTTACTTGGCATGGCAAATCACGTGGGCAAATTCGCTGAGAATTTAGCAGAAATTGCAAAACCACTCCGGTATCTTCTTAAAAAAGAAATAACATGGATATGGGACCAGCTTCAGGAAACAGTGTTTCAGACTGAAGAAGAAACTTAGCTCTGCACCAATACTGATGCATTATGGTGCAGACAAACCAACAAGAGTCTCAGCAGATGCATCATCTTATGGCTTCGGTTGGAGAACTACTTCAGAAGGAAGGAAATAACTGGAGACCTGTATTTTATGCGTCAAGATCTCTCACTGAAACAGAGCAAAGATATGCACAGATCGAGAAGGAAGTATTAGCAATTACGTGGTGTTGTGAGAAGTTTGCGGAGTTCTTGATAGGACTTCCAAAGTTTTTGATAGAAACAGATCACAAGCCTCTACTTCCACTGCTGAAGACCAAACGCCTTGATGTACTGACTCCCAGAATCCCATGTTTCCGCATGCGGCTAATGAGATTCACTTACGAGATTACACACACTGCAGGGAAAAACCTCGTTGCCGCAGACATTTTATCCAGGGCTCCTGGTAGCATACCAAACGAAAATGAGTTCCATCAGGAGACAGAGACAGACATGTTCGTCTGTTCAATCATAGAGAACATCTCCGTGAGTGATAAACGACTGGAGGAAATTAGACAGAAGCAAAGCTTTGATAAAATCTGCAGTCAAATTATCAACTTTTGCAAGATGGATCACTGGCCTGAAGCAACAACACAAGACCCTGAACTGAGAACCATCTGGTTTTATTTATCTTCCTCCCACAAGGTAAGATGTGACACAAGGTCGGGAAAGTGGGAATTAAAAAACCAGCGCCCGAGAATTTGAGCGCCCTGGCCATTAAAAATTGCCTGGGCAACCCCATCGGCATTCCCCGGTAGGGGCGCCTCAGGCAATTAGCAATAAACTAACCCCTTCTCAAAGGGTGAGAAGGCAAAGCCTGGGAGGGTGGACCTCCTAGAACTGCACAGGACAGACCAATAGACCGGCGTAAATCAAGCTCCGAAGGTTCTGGTTTGTACGGAAATACCTTACAGTTTATCAGGGACTCTTATTGTATCAAAGCTGACGGATCATCTCAGCAGACCCACAAAAAGACATCTTGGATCGTCTACACGAAGGGCACCAAGGTATAGTCAAGTGCAGAGCACTAGCACGAGAAAATGTTTGGTGGCCAGGCCTTTCCAAGCAAATTGCTGAGAGGATAGGAAAGTGCAGTATCTGTGAGAAGGAAAGGAAATATCATCCAGAGCCTGTACAACCTAGCAATTTACCTGACTACCCATGGCAGAAGATAAGAATGAACTTGTTTGAACTGAAGGGACACCGATATTTGATAGCCGTTGACTAACTTTTACTTACAATCGTAGGGGTGGGCAGTCACACAAAACATAGAGAAATCTATTTTGTATGACTCGACTAACCTGACAATCAGCTAAATCACATCCATTCACTGTGGAGGCCCCCAGATGCCAGAGAGCCTTCTACTCCAACAGTTTCTTTCCTCGGGCTGCCGACCTCCCTGTTTCCCCAACTGTACCGACATGCAGAAATTTAAAACTAATGTGAACAAGCATCTTGCTGCACAGCTCCCAATTTAGGATGACCCCCAAAACTTTCACCTTAATTCTCAGTAGTCCCTTACATCTATAGCGGCAACTTGCCTTGTTTGAGGTAAACAAAGTTTTTAAAAAAAGCATGGATAAATCCCATTTTACTCACAAAATACAGAGAAGTTATTTTTCCCGGGCAACGCTGCGTTTAAACACATCTATTCTATATAGAATGTTGAGTACTTTTGGATTACTATACACCACTTACCAAATGTAATACTGTAATCTTACATTTATTGCTCCCATTTAGAGTGCTACTGAAACTACCCAAATAAAATTAAGGATGCCTTGCCCCCTTTCTAGTCCAAAGAAATTTCCGGAAGGAATAAAATTACTACATAATTACATTGAAATTCTTGTGTTTTTTTTCACAAAAAGTCGATCGTCCCCCCGACGAAATCTTCTCCCTAGCCCCGTTAAACGTGCACTTGGAGATTCTAGAACACTTGCATTATCTTACTCGGTTAATTTTACATTAGAATACACTTTTAGATTTTATGTAGATTCTCTAACCTTTCTTTCTATAGGGAACACACAGACATTGAGTTTTATTTATATACTAGCACAGCTACTCGGCATTGCACTGTTCTTGGCCTTTTGGCTAAGATCAAAGTGTAGTATCTGTTCCGATGGATACTGCACCCCATAGACTGGTATTGTCTTGGCCTTCGGGGCTTGATTTATGCCAGTCTATGGGTCTGTCCTGTGCGGTTCTAGGAGGTTCACCCTCCCAGGCTTCGCCTCCCCTCTTTGGGGAGGAGTAAGTTTATTGCTTACTGCCTGAAGCGCCCCTACCGGGGAATGCCGACGGGGCTGCCCAGGCAATTTTTAAACCCCACTTTCCCGACCTTGGGTCACATCTTACTTGTGGGAGTAAGATAAAAACTGGCCTTGTGCCTAACTCCTGGAGAGGAGTAAATCAATACTCGGCATTGCAGGGGGGCATAAAAAACAAAATAGAAGAGGTTAAAAAGTGTGTGTAACATCTTTATATTAAAACTCCCATTTCTCTCTACCTATCTCAATTCGTCTCTCTATCTTTCTCTATTTCTGCCTTCCTCGCTTTTCCACATCTCCCTCCCGACCCTTCTTCCACCGTCGCCCAGTCCATTTCTCTCTCTTGTTTTAATATATTGAAAATAATAATAATGTAAGTCATTCACCTGAGCTTTCAGTTTTAAAGTTATTGTCCCCGGACTACACAGAGTTTCTTCCCCACCCACTTCCTCAAAAATATAATGAAATCTATATTTCTTTTAATTTATTCCCGGGCAACAACAAGTTTCTTATTTTCTGCCTCCCTATTAATGATATAATAAAACCTATATTTATTTCAGTTTATTCCCGGGAAATGCTGAGTTTCTTGTCTTACCCTTCTCCATCAAGCATATACCACATTGATCACACCTGCTCTATCTAGGATATTGAACACTGATTACCGAGCAACGCAGAGTACCTTTTCTGGTATACAATAATATACAAAATATAGTGAAAATCTTTCTCCCGAGCTATGCAGCATTTAAAAACACCTAATCTATGTACGATTGCTCTATCTATAGATATTGATGACTCCGGGCAATGCCGAGTAAACACACCTGCTCCATCTATGATATTGAACACTTTGGATTAACTTATACCACTTGCCAAATATAATACTGTATCATTACTATTATGGCTCCAAGGTGACACCGAGTTAACAAAAGACAAATAATTACTGCTCTATTAAGGATTACTATATACAACTTATCAAATGTAAAACTGTAATCTTACATTTATTGCCTCCGTTTAGAGCGCTAATGAAACTACCCAAATAAAATAAGGGATACCTCCAGAGCATTACTAAAACCATCGTTTCCGAGTTTCTTGCCTCCCCCCAACCTAGTCCGAAGAGAAGCTTAAGAAAAGTTAAATAATTTTTAAAGAAAATGCTGAGCGGAAGGAATAGATTGCAATTGCAGTGTTTTCTTTCCAAATCATGTCTGAAAAACTCGACCCCCCTAACAAAATCTGCTCCATACATGTACAGAGATTCTGGAATACTTTTATTATCTTTCCCGGTTAATTTTACATAAGAATACACTTTTAGATTTTATTTAGATTCTCTAACTTTTTTTCTCTAGGCCACACACATATAAACACAGACATTGAGTTATATATATATATATATATATATATATATATATAGTCTAAAGAAGCTTTGAGTCATTAAAAAAAAAATTTTTTTAAAGTAAAGTGCAGTTTAAATTCCCAGACAAACTAACTAAATCCAAGATATTACAGACTTAACATTCGTTGGAAAATTAATAAATGAAAAAATATAAGTAAAATAAAAAAAATAAAAAATAAAAATAAAAATAAAAAAGGGGGGTTAATTATCTAAGAGTGAAACAAAAACAGGAAACCTTAAGCGTCTAATATTAACACGGGGATCGTCAGCTGTTTACCATGTAACTGTTTCGGAGATTTAAAAACAGGACAGTTTTAATATTCATGGCTCTCCAATGGTACTGATTATACGACCATTTCCCCAATAATCAAGTATCGAAATAATTCAGCTTAAAATATCACTAATATATACATAAAATAATAATAATAATGATAAAATAATAATAATATATTACCCTTAAGACTACCGTATGATATAGTAATTTGCATATCAAATAACATTAATTATAACAATAATAAAAAAAATAAAAATAATAATAATACTATCTAAACACTATATCCAAGAACCATTCTGCAATATGGTAGCTAGCAATAAAATTATATAGGAATCAAAGTTGCATTAAAAAATAAATAAAAAATAAAGCTTAAGTACCTTTCGTACCAGAAAAGTGAAAATAAAAGTTGTAAAAATACAATATTTATTAAATCATCATAAGTTCAAATGTAAGGAGGTATCTCATTATCCTTAACCCATAGATTTTCAAAGAAAGAATATCTTCTCATCAGAGGATAAAATTGGTAATTTAAATATTACCGGTAAACATTCAACTGTGAAAATTAATATATATAATACATATATAAGACAAAAGTTTCTTGGCCAAAATTATCCTAAGACTCGGGTAATCAACTCCAAAAGAAAAGGAAAAAAAGGAATACTTAAAAATTTTAAAAGGTCCAATGTTGTTCATAAAAGGTAGAGCGTTCCACAATATTCAGAGGAGATTGTGTAGTCCGTATGTTTAAAATCCGTAGAAAATGCGAAAATGCAAAAGTAATATCCAATCCCGAAGATCCAAATGAAAATAATAGTAGGTCAAAACCAGAGTTGTAATAAGTAGACATTGCCGAATTTCAGCTTCCAGGCAAGGTAATAAAGTTCAAATTTGGTAAAAATAAAGAGTTCCGATGATAAAATTTACAAAAAATTTGTGTTACCCGTTCAAAAGTTAAAATAAAAATTCTGTTAAAAAGTTGATGCTTAAAATGAAATAGAGAAGTAAAAATCAGGAAAGAAAACAAAATAAAAAAATGTTATTTTTATATTTATATATATATATATATATATATATATATATATATATATATATATATATATATATATATATATACTAGAAGGGCTACCCATCGTTGCCTGGGGCCATAAAAAAAGAAGAAAGTAAATCAACGCCGAGAAGAACAAATGGTTATGGTCAATTCTTAATTCCCCTCCCTCATCCATTTCTACAAATTAAGGAGATACGTGATGTTGATGAATTCAATAGTCTGAAGAAAATTACTATATATCCCTTACCAAAAGTAATACTGTAATCTTACAATTTTGGATCCCGGACAATGCCGAGTAGAACAAATGGTCCCAGTAGATTACTAATTTCTTGTCCCTATCCCCCATTTCAAAATAATATGAAGATAAGGGATATTAAGCATTTTGGATTATGACCCCCGGGATATGCAACATTCTAAATAAAAAATAGAGAAATTCTTTATCCCGGGCAACACTGCGTTTAAATACACCTGCTCTATCGAGAATATTGAACACTGTTATGAGCACTTATGGGTTACTTGGCACTTTGAATTACGGCTCCCCGGGTATACAACATTATTCCGTGTAACACTGCATATCGAGAATATTGAGCACGGTTATGATCACTTTTGGGTTACTACCTGCTCTATCCAGGATATTCATATAGATGAAAAAAATGAATGAAAAAAAATGAATGAAAATATGAATACGTGAACGAAAAAACAAATTAAAATATGTGAATGAAAAAAATGAATGAAAAAATGCATGACAAATATTGAAGAAAAAATGACAAGATGGATGAAAAGAAAATGAAAATACAATGCAAAAAAAGAACGAAAAATGAATGAAAAATAATCAATGAAGGAAAAATGAATAGTAAAAAATGAACGAAAAAAAAGAATGAACAAAATTGAAGGAAAAAAGATGAACATGAAAAAGTGAATGAAAAAAGAATGAAAAAATGAATGAAAAATAATGAATGAAAAAAGTAAATGAAAAAACAAATGATAAGTGAATAAAAAATTGAATGAAAAAAATGAAGGAAAAAAACGAATGTAAATTGAATGAAAAACGTATGAAAAAAACTGAAAAGATGAATGAAAAAAATGAATGGAAAAAATTTAATGGAAAAAACATTGAATGGAAAAAAATTGAATAAAAAAATTACTCTTTCCGAAACCTCCGCCTCTCACTTCTTTTGAAACCTCCGACTCTGACTCCTTACCAAACCTCAGGTCTGACTCCTTCCCAAACTTATATATATATGCTAAAAAATGGAAATAGTAATCCGACGTCATTTTCATATATATATATATATATATATATATATATATATATATATATATATATATATATATATATATATATAGGTTTAACAAACGTTTTCGAGTATTCGTCGAATAATCCTCAGGTGTCACAAACAAAAAAGCCAAAAGAGAATTTTTAAAAAGATGTTATATCGTAAGAATAACAATAAATGAATAAGAAACCACAGACAGGAATTGAACAGTATAGGAATTGTATTAAGAATACTTAATTACAATAAGTTGGTCGCCATTACCTGCTCTAGGCAGACGCGCGAAGTGGTTCTCTTTATATATCTTACAATATTTACAGTGATATATAAAATTGTAAGATGTGGCACAAGGCCAAAATGGGTATGGGGATATTGGGGGTCGGGGGTTGTCCACCGGTCTATGCCCTAAAACTAGTTCCAATCACCACAATACCACATTCACTCTATGGACTAAGCTACTTAAAATACTCCTTGATGATTTTTATTTAACAAATATATACTATGTTTGATGATGATGGGAGTGGTAGAACAAAGAAGCCTTAAAAAATCCCCTAAAAATAAATAAAAATAAAAGGGATACAAAAATAAAGAACAAAATAAAATACTAGTTATAGTACGTTAGTAGGACCCAACCAACCTATCTAAGGTATGAACTGCTCGCTGTCTTCCAGAACGACCGAAAGCAAGAGAGTCAGTCCCTAAGTGGGAGTTGGCGTTGCCTAAGGGACAAAAGAAATATAGGGATGGGTTTTTAGGGATGTGCGGTGTCCTCCAAGATAAATACAATTAGGACGGGTCAGGGATAAAGTAAATCGGGGGAACGGGCATCCTGGAGGAGTTCTGACACCTAAAATAAAGACAGGGGGACAGGACTCATTTGTACTACTAGCTAGAGGGACTCATCCAACATATGGATGTTCAAGAAATTGTCAATAAAAAGAAGACCTAAGGTCGACGTGTGCCATGCTTAGGTATGTGGTTCGGACCGGGTCTCCAGCTTGAAAAGAATTGGTCGGAAGTACAGTCTAAGGTCGAAGTGTCTGTAAGGATTTGGCTTCGAAGGAGGCTTTACCTTAAAGGTCGAGCTGAGGCATGCACCATGTACGTCTTTCCTCTTATTCTTTACCGATTGGCTGTACTACCTCTGCCTGCAGACCACTGGCGGCTTTGACGCATATGCTTTTCTCGCTTTTGTGGGAGAAGAAGAAGCCGCTAGTCTGTAGACAGGTCTGTACTCAACGTCTTGATGTTGGGGCTTTGGAATGCCCGACTTGGCGAGCCATTTATATGCCGAGAGGTTAACATTGACAGAGGAGTCTGCGTGGGGCCCTGCAGTTGAGAAGGCTTTTCACAACCTCATCTCTGACCACTTGTCTGAATGCCATCGTAAGCCAAGGGGTCAATCGCAGTTCTTAAACGAATGTCAAACTGCGCTCAGAGTGCTGCCAGGGTCCAGTGACCTGGCCAGGTCTATGAAACACTATATCAGGAATTAGTGGTGGGGACCGCTTTGGATCCACTTGGGGAGCGGCTTGGATTGTCGGAGAAGGAGGTTTGCTCTCAGTGGAATTGGGCGCCAGGCCGAAGTCATCTTAACAATACTGAGTTTTCTCTAACCTGGACAATTGGTACCCCTTATTGGCATACGCTTCAGTATTGGTATGGTCATGGACCCTTTTTGTCCATGTTGCAAGGAAGATGAAATTGAAACAGCTGAGCACGCCTTTTTCAGGATCGGAACCGGGCTATCTGACCAGTTCAAAAGGCCTGGCAGCGCAGCCGCGCCACTCCAGGCGGCCAACCTTAGGCCATTGGAGTTGCTAAGGTTGACCACGGCCCCTGTAACATCTTCATACCTTTTGAGTGCCTTAGTTACCGTGGAAATGTCTCGACGGCATCATCGGCATATGCGGAGACCCTGGCTCGTGCATCACCAGCGGAGAGTGACTAGCGTTCTGGCAGGCCCCAAACTGCTCGGAGTGCAACTATTGTTGAGAGGGTGCGAAATTTGGTGATGGAAGATCGTCGTTCAACTGTGTCGGAGATCGCCCAAGAGGTCAGAGTGAGTAAAGATTGTGCACATGCTATTTTGCGTGATGATTTGAACATGCGCAGAGTGGCTGCAAAATTTGTGCCCAAGTTGTTGTCGCAGGAACAAAAGGACCTTCGTTTTAAAGTTGCACAGGACCTTCTGGAAACCGCCAACACTGACCCTGGGTTTCTGAACACCGTGATAACTGGAGATGAGGCATGGGTGTATGGATACGACCCAGAAACAAAAAAAACAGTCGTTGCAATGGAAGCATCCCGAGTCTCCAAGGCCAAAAAAGCGCGACAGGTGCGAAGCAAAATCAAAGTGATGCTGACTGTCTTCTTTTATATCTGTGGAATTGTGCATCATGAATACGCACCGGAAGGACAAACAGTGACAAAGGAGAACTTTCAAGATGTTCTCCCACGTCTCCGTGATGCAGTTCGGTGCAAAAGATCAGACATGTGGGCGGTGAAAAACTGACAACTGCATCACGACAACGCCTCCACACATTCATCCCAATTGATGCAACATTTCTTGCCCAAACATGAAATTCCAGTCATTCACCAACCTCCCTACTCTCCAGACATGGCTCCTTGAGACTTCTGGTTGTTTCGAAAATTGAAGACGCCACTGAAATCTTACCGTTTTAAGACTAGAGAAGAGATAATGCGGAACGCAACGGCGGAGATGAACACCATTCCAAAAGAAGACTTCCAGAGGTGTTTCCGGCAGTGGATGGATCGTGGGTTCAGTGCGTGCAAGCACAAGGGGCCTACTTTGAAGGGGATTAGGGTCCAAACCCTGTCAGGTATTTAAAATATTTTTTCTGGCCTAAGGTCGGATACTTTTTATACAGGCCTCGTATGTTTATAGTATATATAATTGTATTTTAGGATTCACTACCTAACCGATCATTATGAATTTTTGACCACAGCTGCTATGTGTAAGGGGTCCAAATGTGGGCTATATTTTGTTTAATTTAGTTTCATGCAAAAGGGGTAAAAAGAGGGTAGAAGGCTTTTGTGAAAAGTCAGATACCTCCGATCTTTGTGAAATTTTAACAATAGGTATTAGACTTTAATTTATAAATATACCTCAAATTTCAGTTTATTTGGAGTGTTTTAAAGAGGTTTTAGATGGCCTAATATGAGCACAACATCCCATTTAAATATATCAATGCATGTAATTCGATCCATAGTCATTGGACACCAATTAAGCAAAAATGTCGTTGAATTTAAATTTCTTCTTAATAACCCCTATTCTTAAGTCTTAAATTTTAGACATTTTCTAGAATCAAAATCACATAATGAATCTTGATTAAAATTTGAATAAGGATTTTAGACATAAGGTTTAGTATCATTATATGTTGATTTTATTCTTCGTAGGAGGATACAAAAGTGGTGAAAAACTGTTCTGTTCGAGGAATTAATTTTATCCGTCCTGGGATGAGTATATATATATATATATATATATATATATATATATATATATATATATATATATATATATATATATAGAAGCCCCTTTCAAGTAAAATTGAAAGTCGAGCACTGTCGGAAAGATTAAAAATAAACATTCATTTAAAAGCCTCAGTGCAATGCTCCGACTTTGTCGTTGAATACTATCGAATGTTTAGATATTTATGCTCGCCGCTTTCAGTGTAAATATCACTTAATTTCTCCGTTATCACGTGACAATCTCTCATGACCTAATGGGATTAGGTGAATCAATGGTCGATTCCCAAAATGTAAAAACATTTTGACCCTCCCTTTACTTAAAAATTTACCAAAATTCAGGAAATCAACCAATTTTAATGAAATTTTCAATATGCATTAATCAACGATCACGTAATATAATGAAACCATTATTTCTTTTTCTTTAAAATTCTTTGAATAATTTAAAATTATATTAATTCTTAAAAATGTAAAAATAATTGATAAAATTAAAAAAAATAAAAGTAAATATTACTGCAGTTCGAGTCTTCCATACTTTGAGATTTGGTAGCCATATTTTCTGTTTACAATTACATAAACAGCGAAACAATCTCTGGAACGTAACTTTCACTTTTTCTTTTTGGATAATTAAGCAATTTTTAGTAAAAAAGAAGGTACATTTTTTTTGTAATTCACTCTCTTAATGCTTTAATTTAATAATTATCTTCGAAAT
>OY744547.1:38137623-38264924 GCA_963556195.1 Sepiola atlantica
TTTATAAAAAACAAATATCCGTCCCAAAAGATATTATAAAGATTGAATCGTCGGCGTCTCAATCAAACAATGATGCTATTCTGTTTCTTTGCATTTACTGTCTTTTTTAAGTAAAGAAAAAAAGCCTCGTACTTGACGAGATCTCCTAAAATAATAACCAACCATAACTATGTCTACCAGATCCTCTAGCGATCAGCCATGCCAAGTCTGCTCAACCACTAATAAACGAAAACTAGGCCGACTCTGCAACCAGTGCAATCTCTTTTTTCATTTATCATGTGTTGGCCTCAAGAAAAAAATTTCTGAAGAAATTCCAACCTGGCACTGTCCTTCCTACTCCAAACTTCATATACGTCCTCCTCATTCGATTAAAATTTCCGAGATACTCCATGGTTCTCTCTGAAAGTATCCTTAAGTATCTCTCATCGAAGCGTAGACAACAAAACGTTCTTATCAAAATTCCTAAAGCTGCTCGCATGTCTGCTGCCGACACCCTCACTTCTTTCATCAATCGGGCTCTCGACAACAACGACGACATCTCTTGGGCTCAGCTCTTTCTGTTTGCTGTGGAAGCTCTCGCCACAGATCGCGAGCCACAGAGCAATTCACTCGCCAGCAGAATTAAACATAGAATTGCTGATTTCGTCAGAAAAGTTTCCCTTAATGAAGCCTTTTCCCTGCAATCTGTGCCCACACATACCTAGTCTACAATTCAAAACTCTGGCACTTCGAGAATACGCCAAGCGGTCAACACCAAACTCCTACAGGGCGATGTTTTGGCCGCCGTAAGAATCATAACCTCCGACGACACGGTCGTTCGTCCATCGGATGAAGTACTAGTCGCTCTCCGACTGAAACACCCACCGGCCCCAACGGACACGGTCACCCCTCCTAGTTTTGAAGAGATTGACACCCAGGACATTTCGGTAGAACAGGTTATGTCTGCACTCAAGTCTTTTCGACCAAGCAGCAGCGGCGACATTGACGGTCTCCGACCCGGGCACTTGAAAGACCTCACAGCCCCCCTAACAGCTGAAGCAGGTCTTCGCCTTCGCTCTGCTATTACCCGTCTCTGCAACTCATTGATAAACGGCCAACTTCCGAAGTTTGCACGTGATCTCTTTTTCTCCTCTAACTTGACTGCTCTTCGCAAAAAATGCGGCGGGATACGCCCGATAGCTGTCGGTAACACCTTCCGCAGACTTGCCTCCAAAGTTATCTGTTTTGAGGCGTCAAAACATCTATCGCCCGAATTTCAACCAGTTCAACTGGGCGTCGGTGTCCCAATGGGCTGCGAGGCTGCAGCTCATGCCATCAGAGCAGCATTCAATTTCAGCAAGAAAGGCACCATACTAGTTAAGTTAGATATGACAAATGCCTTCAACACGGTGCGCAGAGATCATTTTCTTAACGTGTGCCATCGTCGGGTCCCTAACATCTACCGTCTTGCCCACACAGCTTACGCTGAACCCAGTCTCTTATTGTGCGGAAACAACTCTATCACGTCGGCTACAGGCGTCCAGCAAGGTGACCCAATGGGCCCCCTCCTTTTTTCTCTGGCCATCGACGACATTGCCCAATCTTCCTCGACACCGATCAACATTTGGTATCTTGACGACGCCACTTTAGGCGGCTCTATCGATTCGGTGCTCCACAACATTGAACGGATCGTCCCAGCTCTGGCTGAAATTGGTTTGTTAGTTAACCCTAACAAATCTGAAATAATCAACTTGAACTGTTCCACCGTGGAGTTTCAACGGGGAATAGATGGCTTACGACTCGCACTGGGATCCGTCTCAATAACTGAACGGGACAACATAATAATTCTTGAGTCGCCTATCTGCTCTAAAGGTGTAGCTGCATCCCTACAAGACAAGTCTACTAAGCTAGAGTCTATGGCAGAGCGCCTCAACATGATCGACGCTCATGCGGCACTGTTCCTGCTGCAAAACTGTTTTGCAATGCCCAGACTTCTATTCACACTGAGAAGTGCTCCATGTTACAACAAAGTCGAACTTCTGGAAAATTTTGACAAGATTTTATGTCGCTCGGCCAGTGAAATTTGTAATGTAAATTTTGACGACACCGGTTGGCGCCAGGCCACTTTGCCATTTCGGTTCGGTGGCCTTGGTTTGCGCTCTGCAACCGATACTGCGCTGCCGGCTTATGCTTCCTCGACTCACGCTTCGGCAGGTCTCGTTGACGAGATTCTCTCCTCATATCTCGAATCCCCGTCTTCAGATCTTTTGACAGCCGTTTTGTCAACATGGACGTCAACAAACCTTCAGCAACCACACGATCTCATACATCAGTCGTCCTGGGACGACATTCAATGTCAATCCATGTTTGCCGAACTCGTCCGTAGCAGTAAACAGCATAGAGTTGCCTGCCTGAGATCGTCGGCTTCACCTTACAGCGGCGCTTGGCTCAGTGCCATCCCTTTGGTGACACTTGGAACCCTCTTGGACAATGACACTATCCGGATCACCGTCTCACAATGGCTACGACTCCGTTTGTGCCACCCATACCGGTGTCGCTGTGGGCAGGTCGTTGACGAGTTTGCCCTGCATCCTCTCTCTTGTCGATTTAGTGCCGGCCGCCTGCCTCGCCACTCTGCCCTTAACGACGTAGTCAGGTGAGGTCTCGACTCGGCAGGTTTTGCATCAGTCCTTGAACCAGTCGGCCTGGACAGGGGCGACGGCCGCAGGCCTGACGGGATGACTGTGTTTGCTTTCCGAGCCGGAAAGCCGCTTGTCTGGGACGCCACTTGTTCTGACTCCTTTTCACCAGCAAGGATTGCGGAATCCGCGGTGAACCCCGGCACAGGCTCTGCTCGTCGAAACAAGGAAGCGCGGAAAATATAGCTCGCTCACTGACCGTTTCGTCTTCCAACCAATTTCAGTGGAAACGTCGGGTGTGCTTGGCCCCGAGACTGTTAAATTTTTTCAGGACATTGGACGGAGGATTTCAACGTCTAGGCACGAGCCCCGTGAGTCAGCCTGGTTGTTCCAACGTATCTCCCTGGCTATCGTTCGTGGCAACGCTATGTCAGTAACGGCGGCGTCACTTCCGTTCTAATCGTCATCTGTTGACTTTCTCTTTCTTTCTCTGACAATTGTTTCAAGCAAAAACATAATTGATGTTCTGGTATTAGAACGGTACCAAATTTCATCAAATAAGATTCATCATTTATTATGAAAAAAATGAAAACATCGAACCATGTCGTCAAAAATAACACTTCTGAAACCCAAAATACATTAGGAAGAACCAATTTAATATAGCAGTTTCAATGTCTCATGTGAGAATGTAACAATAAAACTAATTAGTACATCGGTTTCACTACACTTTCCCAAAGACTCACCTTACATCTCTCCGACACAAGCTCCATTTGCCAACACTTAAAAAAACATGACTGCCCCTTCTCAATATAGACACACCCTAGTTTATAATACTAAAATAATACACCGCGATATCAATATCAAAAGATTAAAAATTGTTGAAGCCCTCTGCATAAAAACTAAACTGTGAATTACGAAACTAGTTACAACATTTTAAAGTGTCTAGCATAGTAATTAACGTTACCAAATTATTAGCCATTAAGCAATTATACGTTTGAATCTTGAATGTGCTTAGAACATAATCAAATTCTTAGCGGTTAAGCAATCAAACTTTTGAATCTTGCACGCTCTTAGAACATAATCACACTCTCATATAACATCTCAATATTATAGACGCTCTTTTTTAAGTTGTAAATTACTAGCTGTTATAATAAAAAAAGAACTCAGTAGTAAAGACATATTTGTAAAGATACCAAGACTAACACCGTCTGAAGATGATTTGACGAATCAAATCGAAAGTACTCACGAAAAAAGAAAGAAAATGGAACAAGAAACCCACGGAACTTACATACAACAATTTGACCGAAACACTAAATGGACCATTCGGCAAATTGAAAAAATTAAAAAAAGTCTTATCCAACAAAAAACAATCCATGTTTTTTAATAATGTTTGCCTAAATGAAAATATGCTGCCTAAATACACACACAATATATATATAAAACACACAGAATATATAGAAAGCAATCACTCTTCAACAACTCCTCAAATTAACGGAACAAACAACACTCATCATCATTTTTTAGAAACCACTCCCCGAACAACAATACCAGATTAGACAATTTAAAACCCAAAATCATCAATTTATCCACTTACGCATTTACAAAGGAGGAAATAGAAATACTAAAATTAGGCCTCAAATTCTGCCCAACTCCCAAAAGTAATATCACGGAACTGAGGAAGGACCTTAAAGAATTTGAACACAAATTTAGACTAATAGAAACACTAAACAATAACGAAAACAAAACAGATGATTCATTAGTGAGAAACAAATCAACATATTTCCCTAACAAACACAAGAATACGAAGGAACAAAACACCTACTTTGAAAACCTCTGGAACATCAACCCTCAGAGTAAAACTAAACCTACCAGTAACCTAACATTTAAACAAAACCAAGCACTAGATAACATCCTAAATAATAATAACATAATTATAAAAGAAGCTGACAAAGGCAGTGCGGTAGTCATCATGGATAAACATTACTATAAATCGAAAATTATAGAGGTACTAGAAAACAAAGATTACTACAAACCAATTAGCACCAACATTGATAACAACACCATTTCAAAAATCACAAAACATTGCACAACATACAATAAAATACTAACAAAGAAAGAAAAGGATTTCCTGAGAGACCTCATGATTAAAACAAATAACTTCTATGGACTACCTAAGATACATAAATCAAATGAGATAAGAAATGCCATCAACACACAGAAATCAGAATATATTAGTGTCCCGAGTCCCAGTGACCTTACATTTAGACCCATAGTAGCAGGACCATCATGCCCAACAAGCAGACTGAGTAACTTACACTTACTACAACCATTCACCGATCAAGTCAAGAGCTACATAAGAGACGACATACACTTCCTAGGCTCCTTACCACAAATAGTAAATCCGGGACTAAATTAGTTACATTTGACGTCAGCAGCTTATATAGCAACATACCCCATGACTTAGGTAAACAGGCAATATCACACTGGATGGACAAACACCCACAAATACTATACCACAGATTCACCAAACAATTCATCCTCGACAGCATAGGCATTATTCTCAACAATAACTCCTTTGAATCTAATAACAAAAACTACATCCAGATTTTAGGTACAGCAATGGAACCAAAATGGCACCAATATATGCCACCCTAACACTGGCCTACCTAGAGAAGATCTTGTATGAAAAGATAGAAGAAATATATGAACAGAATATTCAAACTCTCTTCATAAAATCTCGGAAAAGATACCTAGATGATTGTTTTATCCTCTGGGAACCCACATGGGGGACATCAATAAATTACACAGCATACTACAAAACCTACACCCCAAAATTAAATTCACCATTGAACACAGTCAAACAGAACTACCCTTCCTAGATGTACTAATTCAAATTAAAAACAATTACATAATCACAGACATCTACCACAAACCCACAGACACCCAACAATATCTCCATTTTAGAAGCCATCACCCCAAAAGCTGCCTAAAATGTATACCCTACTCCCTAGCATGCAGGATCTGTACTATAGTCAGTGACAAAGACCTCCGGATTGTCCAACTGGAGGAACTACGGAAAACTTTAACAAGAAGAGGATACCCCCTACAAATAATACACAAAGGTATAGAACTAGCAGAAAACATTCCATTAGAACAGTTATGAATCCCAAAAAAACGAAACAAAGAACAAATATTAGCATACATTTCTACACACAACAAAAACAATCCAGAATTATTCACAGAAATAACAAGAAACCTAACCCTACTCAACCAAAACAACAAACTTAACAACATATTAAAAACAATGAAAATAATAAAAAGCAAACGCCAACCAAAAAACCTCAAACAAATTATAACCTCATCCAAACTCAACCAACACACAATACAAGGGGTCACAAAATGCAACAAGGAAAGATGTAGGGTCTGTGACATAATAATAGAGGGGAACTCATACATATTTAAAAACCCAACACAACCATTCACAATAAAAAAAACCTTAACTGCACCTCCAAGAACGTTGTCTATGTGCTAGAATGTACAACATGTAACGAATCTTACATAGGTGCGACTAAAACATTTAATAATAGAGTATCTTTACATAAAAGCAACATTAAAATCAAAGAAAACCGTAAATTATTCATCTCCCAACATGTGCACTCATGCAGCGGAGGAAAATTTAAAATAATGCCAATTTTCCAAAGCCAAGATTACACCTACTTACTAACACAAGAAAAAAACTTTATATTTAAATTCAATCCAGCATTGAACAGATCGTAATTCAAACTACACACCATACGAACCACACTCCTATCAACTTTTCTCTACCTCTCTCTATCAATCTATCTAACCATACGCCTGTGTTTGTGTGTGTGTATGTGTGGGTGTGTCGCTCACCTATGTACAAGATTCAGAACTGACCACACGCACACACACACTTGTGCGCACACGCACACGCGGGCACAACAGCCAATTTGGAGACTGGACAATAAAAAGTAATAATTTCAAAAGAAAATCTACGCACTCTAAGAAATGGAGATGACTGATAAAATAAAAGTTAAAATAACACGTACTTAATAAACACACACGACTTTGACTAAGAGAAGCAGGAAAAATAGAAAAATAAAAATAAAAGATATAAAAATATCAAAACACCTACACACACCCACACAAACCCACACATGCACAAAAACGCCAAACAATAACACATTTCCTCAAATGAAACAACACTCTTTCAATCGAAAGACATTTCTTCAAATGGATTTACATATCTGATGAAAGCGGTCCACTGCTTGAAACGCGTTATATAAAATTATAAAATAACAAAATAATAAATAAATGTTGAAAAAAACATTTTATAAATGTTGGTAGCCTTACTCCTTTACATATATACTTTTCTCTCGTTGGAACTGAACTAATACTGGACTACCCTCTTTTCTCTCTCTCTCTCTCTCTCTCTCTCTCTCTCTCTCTCTCTCTCTATATATATATATATATATATATATATATATATATATATATATATATATATATATATATATATCATCCGAGTATGGTATAGATCCACAGGGTATAAATCCAGGGGAGTTGAACCGGGTTTATGAGAGTGCTCAATAAAAATATAGAGCAGAAATGTACATGATAATTTATTTCATTTTGACTACAAAATTGATTTTGTTTCATGAGAGCAGTTTGAGGGACTCCCGATCATCAGGCCTCGAAATATAAAATTATGTCTGTTAAGATAGGATCATAATCACACAAAGTTTTTTGAAGGTGATAGAAATTTAAAATAAAATTAAAGATGAATAAAACAAAAATACAAGTAAAAAGAAAAAGAAACCTAAAAGTTGAAGTCACTTCTAACGTCAAACAGGTCAATTTCCTGGATGTAACCTTTAAACTCACTAAGCAAACCTTTGAACCCTATGCCAAAGATAACTCCTACCCTCTTTACGTCCACCCTTTATCTAACCACCCTAAATCTATAACTAAACACATCCCTAAATCTATTAGTCGTAGGATTAGCAACAATTCTTCTAATATAGACATTTTAAACATAAAAACTTCTATAACAAAGCGCTAAAAGAAAGTTGTTATAAAAACACAAATAGAATATATCCCACCTACACTAAATAACCCTAGTACCAATAAAAATCGAAATAGAAAAATCATCTGGTTTACACCTCCTTTTTATAATATGATTAAGACCAAATTAGGCAAAAAATTCCTTAATCTAATTAACCCTCATTTCACCACTAGCAATGTCATCCAAAAATGTTTTAATAAAAATACACTTAAACTGAGTTACAGTTGTGGAGATAATCTAGAAAAAATTATTAAAAAAACACAATCATAAAATATTAAGTACATTAACACCTCCAACCCTAGTAGAACTTGTAACTGCATAAATAAACCTAACTACCCCCTAAACCAAAAATGCTTGTCAACCCAAGTAGTCTATGAGGCATCTATCTCTCCAACTCAAAATCCATCCCAACCCAAATTTTATATTGGAATAGCAGGAAATAATTTCAAAGAACGATTTTACAGTCACAACCTCTCTTTCAACAACCTTAACCACCCTGGCCAAACCGGACTATCCTTACATTATCATAAACGTAAAATAAAGAATGAAACTCCCATAGTTAAATGGAAAATCCTAAAAAAAACTAGTACCTGCAAGTCACTCAACACACCATGTTATCTATGCCTAAACAAAAAATTGGAAATTAATCCGTTTCAAGGACAAAAAGAAACTTTTAAACAGAAAACAGGAGACTTCCATCAACTGCCGACACAGTAGACTTTACCTTCTTAGTAATCCCCATACCCCACCTTAATCTCTTGTAAATCCCATGTTAATCATTGACACATAAGTTTTCCTATAGTTTCTCTGCTTACCCACATAATTTCATCTTTACCCCCTATTCTCTTCTCTCTCTACTTACACTATTCTAACTTCCCTCCAACACTTTCTACCCTCCCTTCTAACACATTATCAACCCCTACTCCTACCCATATCTCCCAACCCACCCCGTAATAGCACCTCCCAGATTAACTATGGGTTAGTAACCTTCTACCTACTCTACCTCATCGTTTCTGAATACAACCAGCAATTTTACCCCTACTCATACATCCATAAATACTACTTATACTTTCTCCCTTCTATGACAAACTACCCATATTATTATTTTTACCCAGAATACCCCCCCCCTTATTATAAAAAAAATGACCTATTGACCTGTCGGCAATCTTAATAATTTATGAATACTCTATCATCTTAGTTACCACTATGTCGTGCTATTATTTTGATTATCTTTCATATATTTTTCTTAATACCACCGTTTATAATATCTATACTAGCATTGCCGAAGATAAATAAGAACTTAATTACTAGAGCTACTAAAAGAAAGGTATCATCTTGATTACTATTATTCCTATAGTTATTATTATTATTTTTATTATTATTATTATTATTATGATTATTGTTATTATTATCATTATTATTATTATTATTATTTTTATTATTATTATTATTATTATTATTATTATTATTATTATTATTACTGTTATCATAATATATATATATGTATTTATATGTATATATGTGTTGTGTGTGTATATGTATGTTTGTGTGTGTATATATGTAAGTATGTGTATGTGTATGTATATGTATGTGTGTATGTATATGTATATATCTCTCTATATATATATGTTTATATGTATATGTGTATGTGTATATACAGGACCGGCAGGACAGTTATAAAAGTGGGGGGGGGCTCTCTTAAAAAGTGGGGGGCCCGGTTAAACACATGCATATATAACTTCATTATTGATGACCGTAAAGTGTGGGGGGGGGGCTTGTCCCCCCCCCCCCCCCGGTGCCGTCGTCCATGAACCTAAACTTAATTTTTAGAGCTACTAAAAGAAAAGTATCATCTTGATTACTATTATTCCTATAGTTATTATTATTATTATTATTATTATTATGATTATTATTATTATTACTATTATTATTATTATATATAGGATCAAATATAAACCAAAGTAAAACTTTTAGTAGATGGAACCTATTGTGAAGAGGATTAGCTCAATATACGAGATAGAGCAATTGTAGAGATAGAAGAAAAAGAGTGATAAAAATGCGACGATTGTCCAAATTTATTTCAAATTTCAATTGTTCAATGCAAGGTGTATTCAGTAATAAACTAGTGTTTATTATTCTTTCCTTAAGCCAAGGCTTTTCAAAGATCGAGATCTTATCATCAGAGGAGAAATACAGATAGATAAGTTGGCTTTCGAAAAAACCAAAGTTCAAATATTTGAAAAATATGAAAATTATTTTTTTTTTAAATTATTATTAAAAAAACGCAGTGAATGAAAAGAGAGGTTCCGTAAAAAAGATATGTGGTTTGTCCGGGTGGTAAATTTCTGTAGAAAGGAAGTCCGATGAATTGTATATATATATATATATATATATATATATATATATATATATATATATATATATAGTCTCGGAAGTTCTTTTAACCTTCAAAACTGGGGAAAAAAAAAAAAAAAAAAATTTTGTTGAAAGATTTTAGTCTAGTAAGTCAATCAATCTACTGCAATCACTATTTTAGTTTACTTCCAAGAATATACTCTAATATAAATATATTTTTATATATGTTTTTATATATAAGGGATAGTCAGTTGTTTACCATGAAAACTGTTTCGGGATTTTAAAAACAAAACAGTATTTCTTTATCATGGCATCCCAGCAGTGTTGATCAGACACCACCTCCCTATTTAATAATTATTTTTTAATTTAAAAAGTTTACAAATATTTAATTATATATATATATAAATTATATATATATAGCACTAGATAAAGTGAAAGAATAAAATAAGGTGCGAATCAAATTTTATTAGAATTCAATGTTCAAGAAAAGTACTTTAAAGTCCTTATCTCATGAGTTTTCAAAGAAAATCTTCTCCTCAGAAGACCATTACCGCAATGACATTACTGCAGGTAATAAAATTAAACTTTGAAAATATATATAAAATATATATAAAATACATAAAAGTATATTAAACATCAAATATATCGGCCCAAAACATATTTTTTTGTTAAACTTATACAATTCATCCAAGTCATAAAGTTTAAAACAGCTTCAAGAAAGATATCAAAGAGGTTGATTAAAAAACAATCCAAGTGGTGAATGGTAGTCCAAAAACGAAAAAGTTATCCAGGCGGGAAATTTGTTTGCTATCGATGCAGTAGAGCACAGTGAAAAGTGTATCCAAGGTGTATGCAAATTAATAAAACGATAGAAAAAACCAAATCATATGAAAAGTTCAGAAAACTCACTTGGTGTTGAATATTATAATGTCCAATTAAGGGTTCTTATGAGCTGATAGGAGTTGTGCAAACCATAACTTCCTGGTTAGATGCAAGCTCCGCTAAGGCCAATTCGAATAAAATTAAACTGACCTGATGTATTCAAACTCCCGCAAACCCTGTAGACAGTGTAACGAATCCAAAAGAAACCCTGCTCCTCGGTAATCTAGCCGCGCAAAAGTGGTTGAATGTCTACTCATTCAAACAGCATGTACAAACGGATGTTAAATGTCTGCGTTAACAAGGAAAACGCCATCATCATAATGACGGATGTGTAAAATCAGTTATATGTACACCGGATGTTAAATGTTTATAATATATATATATATATATATTTTATATTATTAATATAATATTTACTGTATTCATAATTTTATTTTTATTGGTGTATAAACACTTTTAATTTTAATTTTAAAATTTTATTGTTATTAGCACCTTCAGTATTTTTATCCCATTCCCCCCTCCTCATCCACCTGCTCTCCATACATGGTCACTCTCCCCCCCCCCCCTTCATAAGCAAATTAGCAAATTAGATAATCTGTCACTTGCCTCCTACCGGTAGGCTTGACCCAGACAGAGCCTCTTTTGACACGCGTTAACGCACGTCGGCCCGGAAATATGTTCTTTCATATTTCGACCCTCCCACACCCGGCCATATCTGCGTTCCCTTCCTCTCTTTCTGTTTCCTTCCTCTGTCTCGTGTAGCTCTTATCTCTGCCTTCAATTCTTATATTTTATATTTTAATATTTCCTTCTTCTTTTTCTCTTTTTCTTTTTTTTTCTTTTTACTTGTATTTTTGTTTTATTCATCTTTAATTTTATTTTAAATTTCTATCACCTTCAAAAAACTTTGTGTAATTATGATCCTATCTTAACAGGCATACTTTTATTTCGAGGCCTGATGATCGGGAGTCCCTCAAACTGCTCTCGTGAAACAAAATCAATTTTGTAGTCAAAATGAAATAAATTATCATTTATATATATATATATATATATATATATATATATATATATATATATATATATATATACACGAGCACTGTCTAAAAAGTATCCCACCTTAGGCCAGAATTATATATATATATATATATATATATATATATATATATATATATATATATATAAAACAAATATTTATAATTATTTGTCACCCCCAATCTAGGCTGGGCACTGTAGTCAATAGTATTAACACTGTAGCTTTAATGCATGTTACTTCAGTATTTGAACACTCTTGCCGACAGCTGCCTATAACAGGTTTAAAACTCTCGTCGATTTACCAGGTTGTTCATAGTGGCTGAGTGGGTTAAGGCATCGGAATTTGGGTTATAACATAACTGAGGTTTAGAATCCTGCGACCGATATATAATTATGTCTACACTGACGATTCCTGAAAGGATGAAACATATACGTATGTAGATAAAAACAAATATATATATATATATATATATATATATATATATATATATATATATATATATATATATAGAGAGAGAGAGAGAGAGAGAGATATCAAAGTTTCAATCCTTGTCAAAGTTAGCCAGAAACACGTGTCCATGGATTACTTTTATGTACGTATAAAATTAATAAAAATATATATATCAACGAAAAATATGTTCTATAAAGTTAAGGGCAACTAATAATGCAATCTTCAGCATTAATCTTTATCACTTAGGAAGTGAATAATAGAAATAGTTGTAAGAAAAGCAACTAACGCTACCATCACCAATAAAAAACAATTACATAAAAATACATGAAATATTTAGGTGATAACAATCGTACATATTTCCAGCCAAGGGGGCATGGTCCGAAGGTAAAACTCCAGACTATAGACATTGATATCGAAGGTTTGATCCTTGTCAAAGTTAGCCATGCTTATGACAGCTGTGAGCCATAAACAAGTGCACATGGATTACCTTTATGTACATATAAAATTAATTATATATATATATATATATATATATATATATATATATATATATATATATATATATATATTAGTAAAGAGTTCCACTGTATAGAATGCATTTAAATTTTGTAATTGAAACGTTTTTTTTAAACCAGTAAAATGCAGAGGCTTTTTTTTTAAATAAACATATTATTTATTTAAATTCAAATTTTCGATTCACACAGGAATCTTCATCAGGATAATAGACAATATTTTCTTTTTTTCTTCTTCTTTTTTTTTAAACGACATGGTGTCGCTTGATCTTGTGCTTCAGATGTTAACGAAGCTCGTTGTGTAATAATGGTGTGTGCTCTAGTCGCACGTTATAAGTATTAGTAAAGAAAATTGAAGAAAAAAAAACACGCTGAAGCCTAAGCAAACATTTTTTTAAATAATAGTGAATTTGCAAATAAATATGAGCAATATCATAAACTATATGAAAAATTATAGAGAAAAAAAAATCGAGAATAATTAAAACAAATAATGCTAAACGACAAGAAAAGTATAGAGAAAAAATAAAAAATATAAGTGAATTTAAAAAACGCCATATTGAATATCAAAAAAGTATCAAGAAAAGAAAAAAATTGAAAATTCAAAGTCAAATAATATTAAACGGCAAGACAAATATAGTAAAAAATAGAATGTATGACTAATATATTAAAACAAGAACAATTTATCAAACAAATTATAAAAATAGTAAAAAAATTATTAAAGAAAAGAAATTACAAAAATCTACTAAAAAAATTAATTCAAACTTACAAGAAAACTTTTTTACTGGAAAAATAAATTGAACAAACTTTCTATTTTTTATTCAAAAAGCCATTATTATTCACAAATTGACAAACTCTTATTTAGTTAATAAAAAAGAACAATAGCAAAAGTAATTACAAGAAAGGACTTGACAAAGTTACTCAAGCATACAATTTTGCATTAGAAATAAATGTTGGAAAGAATGGACTGTTCGCAGTTTATTGGGGGCAAGATTTGTACCATACTTTCACTAATGAGCAGTTTTTGTTGAAAAGGAATACATTGTATGTTTTCAGGCGTCATGATTTTGAAACTACTGAATGTTAAACAAATGAATGTGAATGCAAAAATCCTAGCCAACCTGATCAAAATAATGATAAAGAAATTAGTCAAGATGAAATTGATCAAGAAATTGATTATGAATTTGTGATGGATGAATGCTTAGTTCGTCTTTGTGACACTAATGAAGGGTGTCTTGATGAAAGAACTCAACTTTTGGAAACAAGAAAAATACATGAAGCAATTTAGGAAATTGTATCTGATTTGACTGTGAAAGAAATTCGCAAAAAAAATGAAAAAAATTGAAAAATGCAATGGCATTCATAGTGACTATATGTATTGTTGTGGCCAATCTGATTGCACCAATGAACTCAAACTCATTAGAAAAATGCTACCCACACCCACAGACTTCGAACATTTGTGAATCATGTCTACAAATTAAGAGCTGTATGCACTTGGTTGCATTTGTATGATATTGCAATTTTGGAAGGAAACTGGCCTATGTTCAAAATATTAGTGGAAAAAGACACAATTAATCAAACCAGTTCTGAAATTATTGGAAATTTGCTTGAGAGAGAAAGTGAAATTGATCATTGTGAACCAAACATTGTCAACAAATGTGTCCTCTTATTAAAAATTTTAATTAAAAAATGCAAAAAATGAAACCCAATTCTTGTGATATTTGCAAACAAAGAAAATGTTACAGTGATTTAAAATAATTAACTAAATGGGATGAAAAAGTTCCTGAACTCATTAAAGAAAATCATACTTTGCCATTTACTATGTGTATCAATTGCCAATCTTATTTGAAAATAGGAAAAATTCCTTCACTGGCTTCAATCAATAGTCTTGAAGTAGAAAAATGCCCAAAGAATTAGAAACATTGAATATTTATGAACAAATATTGATACAAAGAGCCAAATGTTTTATTAATGTGATAAAACTTGTGCTTCAAAAATTCAAAGGACCATTGTCTTATATGTTGCCTGCCATCAAAGGAATTGCAACTTATTTTCCAATTCCTATAGAGAACACCATCAATCATGTCATGGACACATTGTCATCTTTGGAAATCGTTGTTGACAAAATAATTTGGAAATCATTAGTCAATATGCAAAATGTTTTGAATGTGACAATATTAAGCGAATGTGACAATATTAAGCGGACCTGCGAAGGGAAGGGCCTAGAATACGGCGCTAGTGTGAATTTGTCACGAGCTAATTCAAAGTCAATTATCATCTTATGCTTCTAGTATAAACAAAGTAAGAACAAGCTGGAAAACATAGTTCGACCGCCCTGGTAAATGAACTCCCCATTTCAATTTCAATATCGATTCGAAATCGTATTTTGTTTTTAATTGTTTTCATGTTAACCTTTCTGCCCTCGAGTGTCAATTGCAATCTAGGTCATATCGTATTTTCGGTCAGAGTGAAATATACACTTCTTTTTTAAATTATTATCATTCTTCACTTATGGCACCTTGCTCCCTCATTGTTGTTCTCGTGGCATGATCTTATTGGATGCTGACAAGAATTCGCCACCCCCTCCCCGTAGAGGTCGGCACATTCTCAATAAAAGAGTAGAGAGAGTCGAGAGAAGTCAGTCAGTAGAGGGTGACCAACAAAGTGAACAGATAGACGGAGCCGAGATGGAGAAGACACGGCCGAGAGAAGAGGTCGGCTCATGTATGTCCCCCTGAACTCCTCAACCCACTTAGAATAAGAACAACACATAGAATAAGGGACGCCCGACTATAAACACACGAAATTAACTGATAATATCGAACAGCCTGTTTTTGTAAACAAACAATGTATATTATTTTTCCTTGTTTCTTCTAATATAATTATTCTTCCAAGAAAACCAGCAAACCAATTCGTTACGGCTTATCATTCCTTTCTTCAACTGTTTATGTGAAATGACCCTCTCTTCACAGCGAGACAAGGTTGCTAGCCCACCCCAGTTGATTGCTCACTGATCTAAACAAACACAACGTGGAAGTTTGCAGTCACTGGACCGGGCGTTTCAACATCGGCAACCTTCATCAGAACGGCAACTTTTCCCGAACAGTGTCGGGTGACCAACCGAACCCGGAACGGCCGAACTGGTTCATACAAATGTAAATTACATTGTTCTCTTTAAGTCAATAAAGGCTTAAAGAGAACAATGCAATTTACAAAGACTTTGAGATTGATGAAACTAATGATCTCAATGACATTGTCTTGTGTACTGGACAGAACTGCACAAAAGATTCTGATCATTTGTTGACACATTTGACCAAGAAAGATGCTGAAACATTCTATGAGAATCACACTGTTCAAACAATGTACTCATCTTTACCAAATGAAAAAGACATTGACATTTTTAATTTGAATCAATATGAAGGAGATTTAATGAAAGACAACTACCCAAAATTGGATTTTATGTGCTTTCCCAGGATGTCGGGAATAATGGAATGCTTAAAGATAGAAAATATGGAAATGTCAGACCTCATATGCTTGTCAGAAACAGACTTAGGCATTCTTACCCTAGATTTAGAATAAACATCCAATATCGTTTTTACAATGTTGACAAGGCAGACAAAAGAGGTTTGGATGCTGGAATCTTTGCCATGTCAATAGTCAATAAAAACATGAAATATGACTTTGGCATAAGTCGACCAAAGATTACAAAATAATGACACAGCTCTGCAAGGCAACCTTTCAATGATGATGGTAAATGTCAGAGGTTCAAACAATTTTGGAATAGAAAAGCATCTGATCTTCATGCTATGGATGATAAAATTTGGCCCTGCGACTTTGTTCATAACATTATCTTGTGCTGAATATTTCTGGTCTGATTTGAGAGAATATTTGTAAAAATTGAATAGTGGCATTGCAAATGTCAAAACAGCAACATTAGCACACTTTGTGTAAATGATGTTGTTGATGTTAGTGAATTCTTTTACTATAGGCTGAATTATTTCATGAATTAAGTGATTTTGGCAAAAAATAATCCAATTTTTGGTAAAGTTTCACATTATTTCTGGAGAATTGAGTATAAAAAATCAGATGCCCCACACACCCATATGAAATTATGGTGTGAGCCGGCAACCATTTATGACAAAAACTCTCCAGAAAAAATCCTACAATTCCTTGAGCAACATATCACATGCAGAATGCCTTGTTCTGTATCTAGTCCCACATTGCACTTTGGTGTTTAGATTTCAACTGCATTCTCGCAGCAAAACTTGTTGGAAAGTTTTTAGCAAAGGGAAAAATGTTGCAAAAAGTAGAGATTTGGATTTCCAAGATCTGATGGAGTATTCAAACGTTTTATTGTGGCCCATAGTGTAAAATGAATAAAAAATGGTAAAGTTTTTAAAAAAACTTTTAAAAATGCAAAGAAAATCAACTGAAAAATATATCAATGATTACAATCCTTTGCTTCTTTTGATTTGGCAAACTAATGTTGATGTCCGAAACATTGAAGTAAATAGCATGATTTTGACAAGATATGTGACAAGTTATCAAACAAAAGCTGAAGGTGTTTGGGAAAGTTTGGATGAAACTAAATCAAAATATTGAAGATACAAGTCAGCTGGTCTTCATCTCATTGGAAAAAGAAATATTGGAGCACATTAGTGTGCTGATAAGTTGTCAGGACACCATTTATTTGGCTCATCTGATCAAGTTATTTGGATTAGTGCTGATATTCCTAGCAAAAGAAGCCATAGGATCAGATCAAAACAACAATTGCAAGAAATGACACAAGATTCCACAAACATATTTCATGAAAATGTGGTGGAAAATGATTATTTTAACAGACCATTGTTCTTAGAAGAAACTTTATTGTATGAAGTTGCCAGTAATTATGAAAAGGTGTCACACCACTTAAGGAGAAATAAGAAGCAAACAGAATGGTCATGACAAACAAGAAATGAAATTAGCTAAACTTTAGTTCCTGTGCATCCTTTGATTAATGAAAGGAATGCATGTTTTGCAAATTCAGTTGTGCAATCACTGAATCAATTGCCTTAATTTATTGAGTATTGGCATAATTTTAATAACATGAATGGTGTGTATCAAGAATTGAGTAATATCATCTTTAATAATCATAATAATGTTTCTACCTTGAGAGGAATTATTGGAAAAAGATTTGATGATGGAAATCAGTAATTTTCTCATGAAATTTGGAAAGAACTCTCACTTCATTTAGACTTAGTATTCAGAGAAAAACTTCAATTTATTCAAACTGATCATACTAGATGCATCAGACAAATTGTCATGTATTAAATAATAATGGTTGCAATTGTAATTCAACGCCTGGATGTGGTATAGAATCTGAACTTTGAAATAAAAGAAGATTTAATATTAAATCCTATTAGTGGCACACAACAATTTAAATCTTTACTTTCAACAACAACTACTTTGATTAAATATTGTGATACTTTTTCAGAAAATACTGAGCATCCGTAAACTTCAAGAATTGAATTCACTAATGATTTCGAATATTTTGTCATCTCAATTGATAGATTTTTGATTAATAATGAAGGAGAACAAAGAATTAATTGTAATATTATGAACTTTAGTTCTAAAAAGCAGCAAATATATGGAACTAATTTTACATTAAAAGCTGCCATTCTTCATAAAGGAGCATCATCTATTGCAAGTCATTAATGGCACTGAAAATTGTGATGAAATAAGTGACAACATTATTAAGAAAAGGCACAATAAATTTCAATTCCAGCTTCAATATTTTTCCAGATTTATATTTAAGAATATTAATACACATGCGTCCGCATTTTTCAGTCTAGTATATATATATGTATTAGAGTGTATAATGTGGATCGGGTCTACCGTAAAACTATAGTAAAGATATACAAATTATGCATCTCTGGAATGAAAGCTTGATAGTAATTTGCTAGTCCCAGAAAACTCTGTAGTGTTGTGACGTTTTCTCACGCCGGCATGTTCTTAATCGTGGTAGCCCTTTCTGGGTCCGGTTTTCTTCCGTCCTTGTCTATAACATGACCCAGGTATTTTATTTTCTCAAGAAAAAAATCACATTTTTCCACTTTCACTTTAAACCCATAATCCTGGATTTGCCAAAATACTTGGTTGACATGTTACCGGTGCTGTTCAATGTCTTTACTGTTGATTAGAATGTTGTCAAGATATGCAATAGTAAAATAAAATTAGCCTAGCATTGTATCCATCACTTGCTGAAAAATAGCTGGAGCAACTTTGACTCCGAAAGCTAGCCTTTCGAACTTGTATAAACCGCGATGCATATTTATACACAACAGTTTTGAACTCTCTGTTTCCATGGGTGGAGATATGCTTCACTCCGATCTATTTTTGAAAAAAATCTGCCTCTATTTAATTTTGAGAAAATCTCCTCCGGAGTGTGCCGTGGGTAATGATAATCTTTTAGTGCTGCATTTAATCTCGTTACAAAGTCTTCACACACGCGAATCTCTTTTGATTTCTTTTTCACATAGACCGAGAGTGCTGCTTACTGACTGTACTCCACTTTTGATAAAATGCCGGTCGTCACAAGTCGGTCCAATTCCTCGTTTATTTTGTCTATCGAGGCAAAAGGCACATTCCTTTTTTTCTTAAATACTGGTTGCACGTTTTCGCTCAGTTGAAATTTGGCCGCCATCTTTGTGCATCGACCAAGGCCGCCAGAAAAAACTTTGGGAAAAGGTTCTTTTAATTCCAGCTTTAGTTTTTCTGATTCGGTCGCCTAACTCTCTTTTTTTTGCAAAATGTATTTAACTCCCATAAATTAAATGCGTGCATCCAATCAGTTCCAAAAGGGTTATTAGCATCTTTTAACACCAGTATTTTAAATTTTTTGGTATTTCCCATTAGGGACACATTTGTAATTATCTCACCCTCAAATTTAATTCTTTCACCAGTCACTGTACTACCTATCCTTTTGGTTCTTAACAGAGTGGGTTTATTCAATCTCTTCCACGTATGTAGATTTATTATTGACACGTCCGAGCCCGAATCTAATTGCAATTTAATATTTTTATCCAGGGTTTTTACGTGTACATATTTTCTTATATTAATACATTCCTGATTATTTGTACTTGTGGCTTGTACCCGAGTTTTATTTCTTCTATTAGTTCTACAGTGCAAACTTTTGTGTCCGACTTTTTTACAAGTCAGGCAGGTCTTAAAACGAAATGGACAATTCATATATCAATGCAGGCTACCACAGCGTGAACAAGGACTCGGCAGCCATTTATTGTTTCTTACCAGGTTGGCTTGTCTTGGTGGCATGAAAGTCACTATTTTTGTTTTTACTTATTTTTGGATGAGAGTTGAATTTTGTTTTTTGGCGTACTTTACGTATATTTGCAATGCCTGACTGTTCGATGTCTTTCGAATCCTGCTTTACACTTTCAAATCTCTGGCAGTCCTCGGCTAATTTCTGTAGAATACTTGATTCATTTTCTAATTTATTTAGAACTCTACGCCTTATTTCAGTGTCTTTCCCTGATACCAATCCTTGAACGAAGATTAAACATTTAAAATTATCAGCACTAAGTTTGGATAATTTAAAACCATTGCAATGCTTAGTTACTACCGATGCGAACGTAGAATAATCTTCCTCGTCTTTTTACCAGGTTTAAACACTTCCAGCGTTTGTGAAATAACGTAGTCTTGGGACTGAACAACTCTGTTAACAGTTTTACTGCTTCTGCAAAAGTCAAATCGCTAGTTTTTCGGTGCAAAATAAAATCCACGAACTTCGTATGTTCAGTGGTACATAATTTTCTAAGTAGCAGGCAAACCTTTTTAGAGTCAGCTCAATTTTCGCAATCAAGTCTATATAAGTCTTCATATCTTCTAAAATATGATGCAAATGTTTTTTCTTCATCAGGAGAATATATGAAGTCGTTGATAGTACTCCACACGGCATTCTGCGAAAAAAAAACAGTAACATGTTCGTTACCTTTGCTTCTAAGCTATATTGTTTGCATTAACATTTCAATCTTTTCGTTAGTTTCTTTCTGTCTGTCGTCGCTCTTTTCTTCTGTTCGAGTAGAAGCTTTTGAAATTTCTTTTCAGTTTTCTGTTATTGTTGTATTTGAAATTTTACTAATTCTGTAATGGTCGACTGAAAGTTTTCCATATTTAAGTGTGTTCTTTAGAAAATAAATGTTTTTTCTTTTGAGAAATAATAAGTTTGTTTTCACGTGTTTCTTTTTTCTCCTTTTTTCCACCGATAAGCCAGTTTTCAGAACTAGACAAGTTTGTAATCAATTTCTCCAAGTTTTGTTCTTTTTGTTTTAAAAGGTTTTCCTTAATTTGATTTTTCTGCCTGTTCAAATTTAAATCCAACGTCACCGTTTTTGGGGGTCGTTTTGTCGAAGGTTTGTTAGAAAAAAAGCGTCGCAAAATGTTAGAAAGAGCGTCGCAAAATGTTGGAAATTTAAGAAGGCTAGGGTTCGAACTCCCACAACAGGCACGAAAACTGAACCGTTGCAAACGCCAACAGTCAACAAAGCAACAAAACAGGAATAAATAAATAAATGAATGAATAAATAAATAAATGAACGTTAGCGCGTGCTTACTTGCTTTTCAAAGTTGCGACGTTGTTCTTTTAGCATCTCGACTCGTTCTGCCTGGTAACATATGGCACTGTGGCTAAGTGGTTAACGACGTGGACTGAAGACCTGGGTGTGCCGGGTTCAAATTCACCTGACCTTGTGTCTAACCTCCTGGAGAGGAGGTAAATAAAATAATAGGAAAACGAGATCCTTTCATAACGGAATAAGTCCCCTAAAATAATTATGGTTGGAGAAGAAAAAACAAAACAAAAACACACTAACTTACCTGGAAAAAGTAAACAACTCTAAAAAAAAAAAATAAGATGAATTAGTATCCCCAAAATTAATTTCAACGTTAGTCACGTTCAAAGAAATAGTTGGTAACTTATTTGGTTGGATAGTGTGTCAAAAAAAAACCCCGTAATATGTGTATAGAATACAGACACGCGTCAACCAGCCCAACTGAACCATTAAATATCCAACCTCTCCTCCATCTCCTTGCTAACGTCTGCTGATTACCCCTCTCCCCCTTCCTCCAAGAAGGGAAGGTAATCCTAACACCCCTCAGAATAGAGGTATGGAAAATTCCTTCACTCTCCCACTCAAGAGAAAAAAGAGAACGAATAAATAAATAAATGAAATAAACCCTTTTTTCTTTTAACTGACCATTGTAATAACTTCAATGTCAGACTCCCCTCCCGATTTTCAGATAATGTCCATTCCTCGTATGGATGTAGCAAACAATCTTCAATCAATTCCAATACAAAAATAAACGCTAATAAATGTTGTAGTAAAAAATAGAAATTGAAAAGAAACCTTAATTTATATCGTTTAAGATAAACGCATGGCTTACAAAGGAAAGAGTCCTAGAAGGAATATTGTAACTGAAACTCCCTCAAATAGAAGCAGGAATATATGGTGATATTCTAGCAAGAAAAAGAAAGAGTCCCAGAAGAAATACTGTAACTGAATGCAAACGGGAATTTGGAAGTCTATTACTAGACTCCAAACGTTAAAGAAAAAAATGCAGTTCGGTTCAAATCCTGTAGAAGCACCAAAAACCTCTGTATAACTTCGAGCTCCAATAAACGAAAATAATTCGGCTCACAACAAAATCTCACTCCGACACTCACTTCTACCTTCTTCAGATTCTCTCTCAGTATTTATTCATAAATATAAAATATTTATAAAATGTGGCACAAGGCCGAAAAAGGGGGAGGGGAGAGATCGGTCTTCACTAACTGATATTAACTCTTCTAACTTAGTTAGTTTCATTCGTGACCATCATTCACCAAAATACCACATTTATACTATACATCCATCTCCAATCACCAAAAGAATTTATACCATGAAAACCTACTTAAAACCCATATAAAAGAAATATGCAATGGGGGGTGGGGGTGATAATAACATTTTATGTACAAAAAAATGATATTTACAATGAAAAACCGGAAGTTAGTAAAAAAACAAAAACATTACTAAACTGTGGCAGAGACGCAGATTTGCCAGTCGAAATCGAAAGATCGAAAAAAAAAGGGTTGATGCAGGCCCCAACGTTTTATTCAGACACACCTCCATCGAAAATATCGAATATCAAGCGCTCTGTCACCTAATTGGGGCAGGAAGGGGAGTTATCAAAAATAAAAAGGAACAAAATAAAAGGCCGTAATGAAACTATTCATACACTAGCTAAGTTATGAACTAAACTTAACAAAAAACAGACAAAGAACATGTCTTCAGGCTAACTTAAAACGGGACAAAAATCAATGTTCGTTTCTGCCTATACCTAAGGTACGTCTAAATATCACTCTAATCCAGCTCCAGTCACTCTACACAGTCGAGCACCTGTCACCCACCTGTCACCAAAATCTGCCGAAGAGAGTCTCACTCTCTCGGCCCTAATGAAAATCGCAATAAGGTCGAGAGGAGTGTAAGTCTCATCTCCGTAGACTGCCTTCATACGAGTCTTCCATATCGGCTAGTATGCTTAAAAAAACAAAACGTTTCTGTCTATCTGTTGTCAGAAGCCAGTTGCTACATACATTAATAGGATCCAGGTCAAAAGACGATATGTTAAGTATGCGAACCATGAAACCCGAAACAAGCCTAATCAGCAACACAACTATGCGGCAATGACTAAAGCGTGACTAAAGGTCTCGTCTTTGTCACCGCATTTAACACAAGTCGGCGAATGAAGCCTCTTACGGACCCAGAGTGCATTTCTTATCATCAGCGAGATCAGCAATGCCTCATCATTATCGAAGCACGGTAATCCAGGCGCCCAAGGCCAGACTGAGCGTAGCTCCCCTCTCGCCAAAGCGAGCCCCTCAATCATATCAGCTCGAACAGTCCCCCTCACCATAACCCGATATAACGCCTTTCGGAACAACAGCAGGGTGTCAGAGAGGCTTTCTTTCACCCTTAAGAAGAACTTCAAAGCATGTCTACACATGCGATAAAAGGAGCATTCGCCTCAGGGCAACCTGTGTGCCTCCCCCTCATCCAAGTGCACACTTTTTACTTAGTGTCTTCCTTCCAGAAGCCACCGTTTCCCTCAGTTTGTGAACTCATTTGATCTAGATAAAACAGCCGAAGTGTATGACGTCGAATCTTGACACTTGGCATACCCAGACCGCCTTCAGAAGGATGTAGATAACAAATCTCGCGACTGACCATAGGGGCTTTACTAAGCCACAAAAACTTGAAAAGAGCCCGCTGCATCTCAAGCAGTGTATCCGACAGAAGAGGAAGTACTGATAAACGATATAGGTTGATCGGGTAAATGTGAGAACAACACACCTCCGCTCTCCCTTTTAATGAAAGATTTGTATGGATCCACAGACCAGCTGCGGCCCGAATCGCTTTCAATACTTCCAACCAATTTTTCTCCAGCTGCAGATCAGGACCAAACCAGACGCCAAGTAGCTTGCAAGGCCCATCAGTTCAGCTAAAGGGTCCCTGCAGGGATACACCCTTCCAGGCACCAATGTTCAAGCCCACAGACTTGTCGCAGTTAATTTTGGCCCCTGTTATCGTTTCATAAATTCTGATTTCTCTGTCGACAACACTAATCCCGGCATTGCTCGTTACAAGCACAGTTAAGTTGTCGACAAAGGCGGAGTACTTCAACGTGGTGCAAGCACCTGCCAAAGTAATCCCACGCAGGACCATGAAGGAAGGGCTCCAACACAAGCACATAGAGCATCGGTGAAAGCTGACATCCCTGACGAAGAGATCTTGATAATCTGAAGACCTCAGACCATTCACTTCAACCAGCGCACCGAGGTTCGCATACAAGAGGCGAATCCAAGAGCGAAATTGTGGGCCAAAACCGATCGCAGACAAAACAGCCTCCAAATACCGATGGTACACTCTATTGAATGCTTTGGACTGATCTAAATTGATCAGCACGGCTTCTGTGTCGACTTTCTCAATGATCAAGTGTATCGAGTGCAAATTATCTTGAATGGTCCGACCCTTTACAGCGCAAGTCTGTTCAAGGCTAATTAGACCAGCCAAAACAAGCTGCAGTCGATTGGCTAAGATCTTGGCTAAAATCTTTAACTCAGTATTTAGCATCGTTAAGGGCCGAAAATTATCTAACCCTTCCTCACCATCTTTGCTTTTGCATAACAATTTCACCACACCCATGGGCAAGCATTTGGGAATGATCCCATTCCTAAACCACGAGTTAAATAAAACTGTCGGCAAGGGAACAAAAAAGTGCGACAACCTCAAATACACCTCGTAGGGCAAACCATCAATTCCGGGAGACCTGTCAAGACCAACCCACTTTAAGGCTTCCTGAACTTCTTCCTCTGTTATGATACCTTCACACCTAGCTGCTTCGGTCGCCTCGAGATGAGAAAAGTCAGCTAAATGGGGGTCGAATTGTGCTAAAGACAAACCGGGTTTTCTGGTAAAAAGATCCTGGAAATGAAAAGAAAACGCCTCCAGAATACCTTCGTTTGTAGTCACGAAACATCCGGCAATGAGACACGTGCGATATGTGGATCAGATGCATGTCAACGCTCTTCTGCACGCAGTTCAGCGGCCATATTTGTTGCTTCTTTAGGCGTTCGTTTTTAACCTAGCTCTAATTACTAAAGCTTGGTGTTCTTGGGTAGCCAAGGAAGCCAGCTTCGCCTTAATTATAGTAACTTTACCACTATCCCCCACCTCCACCTAATCTAGACTCTAGTGCCACTTTCGCTGCCCTAGTTGTTAGATTGAGTCGTCGGCTAAAATCGGCAGTAAAGGACCTAATTACTTTCTTAAAGTGAACCCACTTCCTATTTCCAAATACAACCCCCGTCGTGACAAAATATCCAGAGTCCTATGGGGATCAGGTACCCTGGTGATGCGCTAATATACATCTTGGTGGTAATGCTATGACGACTGAGGGCCCTGCGACGAGACGAAGTGGAGACTAGTATATATTTGACGTAGAAATGAACTTATTCGGATGACAGAACGAGACACCAGCTAGTCTCATGGAATCGTGTAGGGTATTCAAAATCAATTACCACCAGAGACGAGGAGACAGTTGCCAGCTGGAAGGTGGAGATTAGAGAATTCCATATTGCAATTTTAATTCTTAAATATCAATAACACGATATTATTGTTTGGGTGAATGGCGCGTTTTTCAGAACCACAAGTCTTTTTTCTTTATGTCACGACCAGGAAGACACAAAACACTATTGACAGAGATTTATGTGAGCCTGTCATCGTTTGTTTACGATGACGGTGGGTTACGGGAAATTCCATTTATTTTGAGAAAAAAGGAGTGAGACACCCGTCCCCACCCTCCTTGAGAGAGGAAGACAGGCAGAAAGTAAGATGGTGGAGAAAGGGTGTGTACGACTATAGACGCACGAGAAAGAGAGAAAACAAAAATGCTGCCGCTTCAATAAAAGAATGTTTTTTTCACGCATGAGCCAGAGTTGAACTGACGCCCGGGAGAGACTGAAGTGGAGTGCGACGAAGAACCAAACTGGACGAAATTCTACCCACCGCCTTTGCCTGTTAAGTTTGTGACTTAGACAACCACCTGTGTAAAGAATTCCCACACACAGAGAACTAGCGAAATAACTAGCTTTAAATTTTAATGCAATAAATATAGCATAAGTTTTAAATTTTAATGCAATAAATATAGCATAAGTTTTAAATTTTAAGAAATAAATATAGCATAACTTTTTAATTTTTATGCAATAAATATAGCATCAGTTTTAAATTTTAATGCAATAAATATAACATTAGTTTTAAATTTAAAGCAATAAATATAGCATTAGTTTAAAATTATAGGCAATACATATAGCATCAGTTTAATTTTTAATGCAATAAATATCAGATTAGTTTTGGCATTAGTTTAAACTTTTAATAAATAAATATTGCATTAGTTTTAAATTTTAAGCAATAAATATAGGATTAGTTTACAAATTTAATGCAATAAATATGGCATTAGTTTAAAATTTTAATGCAATAAATATAGCATTACTTTTAATTTTTAAGCAATAAATATAACATTAGTTTTAAATTCAATGCAATAAATATGGCATTTGCTTTAAATTTTAATGCTATAATTAAGTCATTAGTTTTCAATTTTAAGCAATAAATAATAATTTGTTTTAAAGTGGAAGCAATAAATATAACATTAGTTTAAAAATTTTAAATTCTAATGCAATAAACATGTCATTAGTTTTAAATTTTAACCAATAAATAAGCATTAGGTTTTGATTTTAAGCAATAAATATAGCATTAATGTAATATTTTGATGCAATAAATATAGCATTAGCTTTAAATTTTAAGCAATAAGTATAGCATCAGGTTTATATTGAAGTTTAAAAAATATGGCATTAGTTTTTAAATTTGAAGCAATAAATATAGCATTTTATTATTATTTTAATCCAATAAATATAGTAGTAGTTTTGAATTTTATACAATAAATATTGCATAAGTTTAAAATGTTAATGCAATAAACATAGCATTAGTTTTAAGTTTTAAATTTGATTGCAATAATCATAGCATTAGTTTTTAATTTTAAGCAATAAATATAGAATTACTTTAACATTTTTTGCAATAAATATAGCATTAGTTTCAAATTTTAAGTAATAAATATAGCATAAGTTTTGAATTTTATGTAATAAATATAGCATTAGTTTTAAATTTGAATGCAATAAATATAGAATTACTTTTAATTTTTTTAGTAATAAATATAGCATTAGTTTCAAATTTTAAGCAATAAATATAGTTAAGTTTTGAATTTTATGCAATAAATATAGCATTAGTTTTCAACTTTAAGCAATAAATAAGCATTAGTTTTAAATTTGGATGCAATAAATATAGCATTAGTTTTAAAGTTTAACCAATAAACATAACATATGTTTTAAATTTTAAGTAATAAATACTTCTGTGTCTTCAATTTGGTGTTCAAGTCCTAGACATCTTTTACATCTGAAGTCTTGATCTGGTGTGAGCCTACCATGTACTTTTTGTGCACCCATAGAGTGCAGTGGTTGCACTGTATTGCATTGCTCTTAACACTACTTCTACATACCATGCATGGGTATTGACCAGAGTCCTTTGTCTTTTCAGTGTTCACCCTCAGACCTTTTGCTTTCATGCGCTACTTCCATACTTTCAATCATTCTTCCAGCTCGTTCATTTTCTCTGCTATTATGACCATACTATTAGTTCTCATGGGAACCCTATTTGGAACTCATTGGAGAGGGCCTCAAGGGCAACAATGAATAACAAGGGAATGAGGAATGACCATTGATGTACTCCAGCATTTACTCTGAACTCATCGCTGTAGATGCCATCTACCCTTACCCTGCCTCTAGCGTTCCTGTGCATTGCATTAGTCTGAGAAGCCATTCCACGACTCTAAGCATTGCCCACCATAGCACTTCTCGAGGAACCCTGTCAAAAGCCTTGTCTAGGTCAACAAATACCATGCATAATGATCCGTTTATTAATTTAGGATATTATCCTCTCTCTCTCTCTCTCTCTCTCTCTCTATATATATATATATATATATATATATATATATATACATACATATATATATATATATATATATATATATATATATATATATATATATATCAAATTGATTTTAAAACAAAAATTTGATGTCGGTCATCAGAGCATTTCGAGAATGAAAAGTCTCATGAGAATCTATGTTTATTGGACAAGTCTGGATAGAGACATTGAAAATGTGGTGAAACTATGCAAGGGGTGTGCTTTGGCAGCAAAGACACCTTCTACAAAGTTCAGACCCTGGCTGAAAACTGGTCCAGGGTCCACATAGATTTTGCTGGCTCAATCGATGGTTTCTATTACCTAATAGTGGTGGACAGTTTCTCGAAATGGTCGGAAATATTAAAATGTAAAAAAACAACCACGGAAGTAACCATTAGTTTTTTACATGAATTGTTCATAGGTTCGGGTCGTTGACTGTATTGTATCAGACAACAGAACGCAATTCACGTCTAGTGAAATTAAACAATTTTATCAAACATTTGTAGTGAAGCATACCACGATCACACCGTACCATGGTCAGATTATTGGCAACCTATACGAAACCAGGACGTGAAAAAAATGTTACAAAGGGAAGCTTCAAAGTTGTTTAAACCAAGAAAGCCTACTGTTCAAAAACAAAAAATGTTCAAAAACAAAAAATCCTCCTGAGAAACAGGGATAGTGGATAAACGGATTGGGAACATGATTTGCATGATAAAGGGACCCAAGTTTAGGAAACGATATTCAGATGCTGTCGGGAATAATACGCCAGAGGACGAGTGGCGAGTTAGACACATTTGAGATACAAATCCCGCAAACAAGTTATGAACATCGAAGATTAAAAAGAAAACGTAAGATTACGGACTTGATTCTAATAAACACTAAAAGGAAAAAAAGTATTGACTAAAAAGGGGGAGCGTTATAGTGGTGATCTACCCTATTTCGTGCCTATATAGACTCTTCCAGACATGTATAGAGGAGCCTACGACGAAGGACGAGCACTCTTTCTTGCAGTTTTACTGTGAAATTCAGAGACGCCATTCTTACCATGTCGAGGATTCGTTCTCGACAATCAGCCCGACGGAAATGGTGGCTTTTCTTCTGTCGGGCTGAGTTATGCTTCTGGGTAGTCCTAGATCTACCCTCCATTTAATTGAAACATGCACCAGTTTCCTTCGGTTTTCTTCTGCTAGATTTCTTGTTTCAATGTTTATCAAAATTTATTTAATTTGCTTCCTTCCCCCACAGTGGAGACAAAGCACTAGTGTTAATTTCCTTTTTCGTTCAGTTTCAAGATTCCAAGTTTTTATCATTAAGTCTACAACGCTAATTCATGTGTAAATTTTGTCTTTGTTTAGTGAAGCGATGCCGAGAAAAAGAACTTTTTAAAAAGTTTCACTTTAATAATTTCGTTCTATCTAAACTTTTTCACGAACAATCGTTATTTTTTATGCAATTACTTTATTGCAAAAGTAACAATATTTTGAATGAAGTAAGTAATCATTCATAAGTTGTTTAAACAAATGATAAATAATACAAAATGATAATAGTAATGAATAAATAAATAAAATAAATAAATTTATTCCTTTCCTTCTTTTTTGGGTCACTCACCAGTTTCTGGTTTTATCGGTAGGGCCGCGTCGGTGGGAGAGGATTTGGCGCCCTAGGAAAGCTCTGAGATGTGCGATCCCTTTGAAAGTTTTGATAAAAGCTAATGTAAGAACAATACCCTAGTATTGTACTGTTGATATACGATTTTTCAGTTTCTTAATTGTTTTTACAGCTAAGCAAAAGAGATAAACCAAAGAGAACTTGAGAACCTTAAATATTAAATATTGTGAAAAAAAGAGGTGACGATACTCACGTGAAGAAAATCAGAGGACCGGAAGGTAAAACCCGATGCCTTCCATCTATTTATACTAATAGGGAAGGCATTCAGTGGTTATAAAGTCTTCCTCTTTTTACCGGAGAGGGATTAACATTTTGGACTTGCTTCTGTGTTAACCAGTTATCAGTTAATCGTTTGATTTGTTACCAAGCTTACAGCTACCCCCTTCCCCATCTTTAGTTATTTGTTAACTGACTCCCCGATTTCGGTGGGAAGTCGCGAATCGGCAGTGTTTCGCAAGACAACAGCACTTCTACTATTCTTACACTTCAACCAGTCGAAAGATTTTTTCGACACATTGCGAAACAATTCTGCAACAGTGTGAAGTTGGCTGGACCTTTTTTGGTTGTCTGATTACTGCCCATTCATAGCTTTTTTTTTAGAATTACCGTTACAGCTACTTATCACCCCCTTAGGCGAAATGGCGGAAACTATTGATACAGTACGCAACAAAATTTCGGTCATTAAGGATATGGTTCAGACGAAACTTGCAAGTTTGCATGCTGGAAGGACTTCTTCACTTACATTTTCCGTGTTCGAGGAACAGATTATTAACTATCTGGTGGAGATTGACTCTCACATTAGCCACATAAGACTTCACGACCCCTCCTCTCGTGACGAGATAGAGAGTTGGTCTTCTGAATACGCAGGGTTTTTGGATTCTCTCCACCAACTCCGTATAACTCATCCCCCCTCCAATTCTGATAACGCATTTGGCCTACCTCCACACTCTCCACCATCTGACTCCTTTCCTCGCAGGACTCGTTCTTCCTTTGTAGTGAACCCTCCTCAGGTACATGTAAACGCGCCTACCTTTAGTGGTCGAGAGATGGGAGAGGACATTATGAGCTTTCGTAGCTTTCTCTCTCGATTTGAGAATTGCGTCGCAGGAATGGCGAACGATGCCGAAAGACTTAACTTTCTTAAGTGTTCGGTAACTGGCCGACCTCTTCTGCTCATCAAACACCTTAGTGTATGCGACTTGAACTACAAAACAGCGGTAGACATCCTTAAGTCGGAGTATTTGGATGAAGAGGAAATCATACAGCAAATATTTCAGGATATCCTGGATTATAAGGTTCGACGTGATGACCCTTCTATGGATTTAGGGGAATTCCTAGCAAAAACCGCTGCCCTCCTCACTGAACTGGCAGATTCCTTTGGTTGTGACTTTACCGATGATCATTCAGCAGGTGCTCGCTTAATGGCCCAGATTCTGTTCATCAAGTTCCCCAAGGAAATAAAGAGTGAAGTTATCCTGCTAACCGGACGTAGAATCCCTACTTTGTCCTCTTTACTTCGTGACACTGGAGAAGCAATCAAACGACTGTGTGTCAAGGAGGGCAGATCCACCCGTCCTACCTTCCCGAGGTTCTACAGCTCTCAAGGTCCCCCCTCACGGAAACCAGGAGGTTCTACCCCTCGTAAAGATACCTCCTTCCTTACCTCGACTGAAACCATAGGAAGTATTCCTCCTGTCATGCGCGTTTCCTTCTCTTGGGGAAACAAGACTGTACAAGTTAACTGCCTGCTGGACACCGGAAGTGGGCGTACTTTTGTTTCGAAAGAAGCTCTACAGCCTCTGTACATCCCTGATTCTGAGGGTCGCGAGTATGAGCTTTCGCTCACCACATTCCAGGGACAACATAGGAAGTGCTATCGAGAGGTCGCTCTGAAGACCAGTCTGGGAATAGAACAACTACTGATACTACCCATTCTAATTCACGAGAACTTGGATCTTTCGTCACATTTGGAACACCTGGATGACCTGTTGGATAATTTCAGGGGAATGGGATATACACTAGCCGGAGATTTCGCGAGGGGCACCAACAGAATTAAAATTGAAGGTATTCTTGGACTGGATGTCATCCAATATTTGAGACCCCTTCAAATTGTGCCCTGCGTTCGGGGCCAAGCCTTTTCAGTGCCATCCGGACTCATTCCTTTTGGAAGAGAAGATGCTTTCCTCCCCGAGCAAAACCCATCTCTTCAGGAAAATGTAGGCCTCTCTTTCCGCAGGGTATTGGATTCTACGGAGAATGTTGAGTCATCTCTTTTGTGTTTTGCGTTGGAGTCTGAATCAACTTATACAGATCCTTTAGGAGATTTCTTCCCGGACAGCCAGGTTCAGAGGGGATTGGAGCTCATGTTCAGCATGGAATCGCTGGGGCTCCCCAATGAGGAATCTCTTGCTGAAATTGACCAGGAGAAGATAAAATATTTTCAGGAGGCCATTATACTAAAGGACAACAAATATTATGTGGAACTGCCTTGGCATATGGAGAAATTATCTCGTGTTCGTTCCAATCACGCTGTCTCTCTCCGCATTTTGGACCGGGTAGTTAAGAAACTAACGAAAGAGGGTGTGTATGAAGAGTACCGGGAGGTATTTCGTCAACAGGAGCTAGATGGCACCATTGAGGAGATCAAGGTACTTCCTCACCAGTTCAAAGATTACATATGGATCCCTCACCGACCCGTCATGAAGACAGACCCAACTTGTACTACGAAGATTCGACCTGTCTTTAATTGCAGTTTAAAGGTTGGAAACTCTGTTTCTTTAAACGAGGCAGCCTATCCCGGGATTAATCTGAACTGCGATATGCTGAATCTCTTACTTGCATTTCGGTCTAACAAATATGTGTTGTTAGCAGATATTAGAAAGGCATTTTTGATGATTCGTCTGAAACTGGAGTCTGATAAAAACAAGTTTTGCTTCTTCCTCCGGGATGGGGATCGACTTCGATGTTACAGATACACAACGATCATTTTTGGGTTTGTGTCAAGTCCCTTCATCCTGAGTTGCATATTGAAGTTCCATGCAGCACGATTTCCTCAGGACCGTTGTCGATCTATGATGGAGGATCGATTTTACGTGGACAACCTGGTAATGACAGGAACAGAACCAGGAATAATTACCGAATTGTATTCTACCTCCAAAGCTCGCCTGCAGGAGGGAGGTTTTGAGTTGCAGGCCTGCAACTCCAATTGTGCCACCCTCAGAGAAAAAATGAGTCAGGACGGCACTCTCAGCACCCATGGAGGCAGTTGGGAGAGAGTATTAGGTTATCGCTATGCTCCACTTACAGAAGAAATGAGTGTCAACCCGGTGAAATGCCAGTCGGATGCTTCGACTAAGCGAAGAATACTGGCTGAAGCCGCTAAAATCTTTGATCCTTTGTCTCTTTGCCTCCCTGTGACCCTGCGGAGCCGAGTATTAATGGCCAAATTATGGAAAAGAGGATTAGGATGGGATGAACAAATCCCAGGTGAATATCAGATGCTATGGAGGACTCTTGCTCGGGACCTGTCTGACCTGAGTGACTTACCATTTGACCGTTGCGCCTTCCAGGGAGGTCAAGAAGGAGAGTTATTCGTTTTTTGTGATGCCTCTGCAGATGCGTATGGGTTTGCAGCATACGTCTTACAGCAGGGTTGTCCCCGATTGATTTTTGCCAAAGCCAAAGTGGGCCCCCTCTAAGACGAAGTCGCTCCCGACATTGGAGCTAATGGCCATATACTTGGCTCTAAAATGCTTGCCCTCAGTGTTACTGGGCTGCAGGGATTTGATCCTCACCAAGTTATATGTGGCAACGGATGCACAAGTGGTCTTGTCATGGATTCTGTCACAATCTATGGCAAGTAAGAATGTTTTTGCTCAAAATCGGCTCAAGGATGTTCTTCATATGAGGAGTCAATTTGCTACTCTCCATGGACTCGAACCGGTGTTTCGTTATATACATACCTCGCAAAACCCAGCTGATCTCATTACCAGAGGAATGTCCTTGAGGAAATTCAAGTCAGTTTTCAAGTTTTGGTGTCATGGTCCCTCTTGGTTGGGGGGAGGAAGTTCTGCCTGGCCGGTACAGGATATGCCATGTCTCAGCAAACATTCCCAACAAATGGCATCTGCTTGTGTAGGTGTTTCCGTGGCCCTCGAGACAGAATGTACTCCCTGCATCAACTTTGGACGTTTCTCTCAATTTTCCCGCCTTCTCAGAGTGGTTACATTGGTGTTCACGTTCATCAATAGGCTTAGGGGGCGCAATGAAGATGCGGGAGGAAAGGCCAAAATATATCTGTTAAAAAACTTGCAGGCCCAATCCTGCGTGGTGGAATTGCATTACTTGCAGGATCCCTCTGGAAAATCGGTCCCCCCACTGATCCATTCTCTTGACTTGTTTCTGGACCAGGATGGCCTCATCCGTTCTCGAGGCCGAATAGACAGATCTCCGCACCTCAGTTTCGAGGTAAAAAACCCCATCTTATTGGGCAAGGACAACCTCGTCACTAGACTCATTATTATGGATTGTCATTACCGGAGCGCCCATTTAGGAGTGGGGTCTACTCTAGCTGAGCTCAGGCGTTGTGGGTTTTGGATTCCTCAAGGGAGACAGGCGGTCACTAAGGCTTTGGCATCTTGCCATTTATGTAAGAGGTACAACTCAAGAGCTGTTCTCCCCACTAATTCGGCTAGTCTTCCAGTGCCTCGGGTCGAGTTCACGGAGCCTTTCCAAAACACTGGAGTTGATTTTACTGGACATTTTTGGATCAAGAGCGGATCTACGGAAGAAAAAGTGTACCTTTTACTCTTTACTTGCATGTCCATCAGAGCTATACATGTGGAGGTGGTTCCTGACATGGGAATGTTATCTTTCGTGCAAGCCTTGGTTAGGTTCACTAACCTGTATGGTGTTCCTCAAGCACTTTATTCTGATAATGCTAAGACATTTGTAGGCAGCGGCAAACTGTTTTCCCGACTCTCCCTGTTTCACGAATACCAGCAGAAATTTGCCACCTCCAATATCCAGCTGCGCACTATTCCTCTGTATTCTCCCTGGTATGGAGGTGTGTGGGAGAGATGCATACAAACTGTCAAAACATGCCTGCACAAAACCATAGGCAGGGGACGAGTGGATTACTTCTCGCTAATAACTATCGTTTCGGACATCCAGAGGGCAGTCAATAATCGTCCTCTAACCTACTGGGAATTTGCAGACCGAGGACTAGAAGCTGTGACCCCTAGTATGTTCCTGGGACCCAAGAAAAACCCTGGATTGATGTTGAAGCTAGGAGCAAGTGACCTGACAAATACAGCTCCCCCTGGTCGCAGAAAATTAGTTGAGACAATGATGCTGCGGAATGAATGGTTGGAAAATTTCCGGCATTTGTGGTATGAGGAATATCTCCTCTGTCTTAGAGAGAGGCCTCAAGGCCGATCACAGGAGTCCTTCACTAACCGAATAAGGGTAAATGATGTTGTCCTCATCAAGAGCCCCCTTAAACCAAGACCATTTTGGCTATTGGGGTCCGTCTTAGAACTTTTGGAATCTGACAGGGGTGTCGTCAGATCGGCACGTATCAGGCAGAGTGATGGTGCAGTGGTGGTGCATTCTCTCAAGAATCTATTTCCATTGGAGCTTTCCCTTTCACCGGAAGAGGCTGGACAAACCGCAGACTCATCGTCCCCTCCCAACATTCCGAGCAGCTCCATAGGAGAGGAGGCCACACTGTGGTTATGCCCAAAATGCAATTCCCCTCAAGGAGAGGAGAACATGATTGCCTGTGATCGGTGCAACGAATGGTTCCATTTTAGATGCGCGGGTGTGGAAAGGGCTCCACCGCAGAGACAGAAATGGTACTGTCCTGAGTGCGTTCCCCGCAAACGCCGGCGGGGTAGACCCAGCTTACTTCCAGCATAAATTAAAGGTCCTGAGCACGACTTCAAACTATAGCCTACCTCACCTCTTTTTTTCTTTCTTTTTTTTTCCTTCCTCTTGTTCGGGAGTGTGTGAAAAAAAGAGGTGACGATACTCACGTGAAGAAAATCAGAGGACCAGAAGGTAAAACCCGATGCCTTCCATCTATTTATACTAATAGGGAAGGCATTCAGTGGTTATAAAGTCTTCCTCTTTTTACCGGAGAGGGATTAACATTTTGGACTTGCTTCTGTGTTAACCAGTTATCAGTTAATCGTTTGATTTGTTACCAAGCTTACAGCTACCCCCTTCCCCATCTTTAGTTATTTGTTAACTGACTCCCCGATTTCGGTGGGAAGTCGCGAATCGGCAGTGTTTCGCAAGACAACAGCACTTCTACTATTCTTACACTTCAACCAGTCGAAAGATTTTTTGGTGCCTACAATATTTACACATGTCAAACTTCTAATACTTTGATATAATGAAAAGCAGACTTAGCAAATATTTGTAGAAATCTGGTCTCCAAAACACATTGACAGAACTGGTATTCGACAGAAGATGTCTCATTGGCGGATAGGATGGTGGATAAATTCTCTAATTGGCCAGAATGATTGAGGGAAGATATCTTGGATTTAATCCAACGAAGACCACTCTATACAATTCTAGAGCCAACGATATTTTTTAAATAATTTAATTACGAAATGTTATTCATCAGAATGCATTTCGGTTTCTTCGGCCATTTTAATCTTTTGTTAATAGTTGAAAAAAGTAAAATGCGACCCTTCAAAATTTGAAAGTCATTTAAACTGGCTTCAAAATTCTTAGCAAATCCTCATGTATTAGTTTAGGGAGTTATTTACATCCAATAATGTTATAAATAGAGATCGCCATTGATAAGAACATGCCGATCCAAGAAGCAATCGACGAGTTTCTCAAAGACTAACCCGCTCTAACTCCTTCCCCCAATCAATTACCTTACATCGGGGGGGGGGGGTCTTGTCCAGAAAGAGAGGTACTGTATAAAACTGCCTGCTCTTCTCAACATACAAGAAGCAAAACCATGGGATGTTTTAAGAAAGTCCATCAAGCAAAACAAAAGGCAACTTGTAGGATCACTACTACTACTACTGCTGCTACTGCTACTACTACTGCTACTACTACCGAGAAGCGATGTCTAAATCATTCGAGATTTGATTGACTTAAATACTTGGTACTGATTGCATCAGAACACATATATCGGACTTTAGCCAATCAGAAACAGTCTCCGCAGGAGCTGTGCATCTGAAAATCTCAAAACCTATATAGCAATCGAGAACCAGAAAGAAGGCCAAGTTGCTTAACGAATCTTTGTCATTCTGAACACTTCCACACTTCTTCTTGGCGCGTAAACAAACACCGCTTTTAGCCTCTGGCTACTAACATCGGCACGTGGACTTAACTTACAAAAGATGGCGACACTTCAGCACATGGACTTACTTCCTAATAATAATACGAAGCCTGTCAGTCTCACAAACTCCCTAACCCTAATCTGTGTATACAGGTCGTAATAACATTTTCTCCGTTAAGACATGTGAACATTCAATCACTTTTTTCTATTTTGCTTGTTGAACGAAGAGGTGAAATAAAGTTGATAAATGATGTTAGAAAAGACTTTGTCAATTATTCACTTATGACTCAATATTTCTTTTCTACAAACTCCTCCATGTGACATAAATACCCAGAGATAAGCGAGGAAAACAAAGTACTACTAAAACGCACCAAAAGACAATAAGTACCGGTCTCTATTTGGCGGGCATACAAGGACATTGCTACGAACTGATCTACGAAGGTGAATATCAAGTCATCTATAGTAACATCAGTGATATCAAACTCTATATGTCGCTTAAAGTCGGAACATAAATAACACAGCCTTGCACACAGCCCTAACCACTTGAAATTGTTGAGATTGAGATAGGCTCACACAAGTTCCGAGGTCCATACTGTAATTTTATAAGTTATCTCCCTTGCATTAGTTATCATATTATATCCTTTGTAATACTCGGTTATAAGTTTTCTCTCTTTGTTAGAACTCTTCAACGACATCACACCAGAGATGAAAGAGTCTTCTCTGTCATTCACACAATGATGAGCGTATCATTCAGACATGCAAAAACTTAATAAATCAAACAATAAAATCAACATATGAACACCACGTTTTCTGCTGCAATTCCTGACTTCAGCCTTGGTATTAGAAGTGAGAGAATCTGCATGGACACCCACCAACATAAACGTCCTCAACCAGCAAGGTCAAAGCCAACTTCAAAAACTTGTTCCAGAAATTCGAGTCATACCTCCAGGCATTAGAAATAAACGTCGAAGCCCAACAGTGCCCAAATTACATATAGCCAGTGTCAATTCACCATCCACAGATATGGAAGGAAGAGAACTACAAACGCAAATTCTCAAAGTTTATTGAGGGTGAATGGTACATCTTCAACAGCAGAAACAAGAAAGGAGAAACACTTGTGTCTTCCTAAACGGACATCATCTCACAAGCTGAAAATGCGGTTTTGAACGACTTAAAGGCAGCATGATATGCGACCGGATAATATCGAATGTATGGAGTGATAAAGAAAAGTTAAAATTAAGAGAGATGGCAAACCCGGATATAAACACAGTAAAAATGAGGAAATTACAAAAAACGCAACAAGTCAGCAAGGAAGCTGCTATACACGATATAACGTCTAAGGGGATACCAACAAGAAAATATTGTTTTATAAAAACGACCACAGAAATAATTGAGAAAAAAAAAGCCTGTGGGAAATAAAAAAGGATGCACAAGATGTGACTATCACCAAGTGGACAAAGCATGTCCTGCTAAGAGACAAATATGTAGAAATTGGCAAAATTTTGGACATTTGATAAATGTGCCGAGTAAAGAAGAAAGATCATTCTAGTAACGAGTTAGAACCGGGGAGAATAAGCTATAAAGAGAACTGCAACAACCACTTTGTAGTAGACAATATGAAGGGGGCAAATGCAATTAGTTCTGACTACAGCCGGTTGACAGTGAACTTGACATCGGAAGGGTTAACAGTCCTACTGAAAACTGATACCGCTAACGTTCAGCCGATATCACATGACAAAATAATGAAAAGAAGGTCAGATATAAAGACGACAAAAATATCACTCCCATCATGCGATAGAGTAGCAATTACGGAAAATATAAAATTAACCCTCAAAAGAGAAGACTTATTACACGAACTATACTTTATCATAACATCAAGTTCAACCTATATGAGGGAAAGACGCACGTGAATCTGATTAGGTGGATAAATACTATCCAAAACTTGGATTAAAAACAACATATTAGTATATGCTCAATACTCATGAAGGGAGAGTTGTTTAAAGGAATGGGGTGTACGCCGGGGCGACTACACATAAAAGTGGTGTAGTACCCGTTATCGAGACATGTAGAAAATAAACATGACATCCTGGACTTTAGTAATGAACTTTTGGAGTTTGCAAAGTAACTTTTTTTCTTCGGGGGTTGTTCTGAAATGATTTTGTTAGAATTTTGTTCAGCAGAATTAAGTGAAATAAATACTGAATGATGATGGTAAACATGGTAAACATGCAGTGATGCTGCATGTGGAAAACTTGCAGTGATGCTGCATGTGGAAAACTTGCAGTGATGCTGCATGTGGAAAACTTGCAGTGATGCTGCATGTGGAAAACTTGCGATGAGAAAGGAACACCCAGAGTTGAGTTTTGCCACTTTGAAAAAAGTAATTACTTCTTAATAAGATTACATGCTGAGAAAGCAAATCACTTGAGATTCCGTGGAATTTATATACATTTCAGCTAAAAGACCTCTCAGGCATACAGATTTTGTGTCCTGGGATTGACAGCTGATAAGGTTCGAGTAGAACTCACTGGGTGGTCTATCCTAAATGGCAGATGATGTCTCTCTCTCCCTGCCCCCCCCTCTCTCTCTCTCTCTCTCTCTCTATATATATATATATATATATATATATATATATATATATATATAATTAGTATATATATATATATATTCCAAGCGAACCAGGAAATACACAGAGATTTGTTGTTTAAGCTTAGCCTGGTAAGTGAGCTGTGAGTTTTGATCGTTGGTATGGGATGCGATTCTGTTGGTCTCATTACAAGTCTGTAATTGATCGATAAATCAAATATAATTTTGTACTTCTCAAAATAAAACATTCTTACTTGTTGAAATCTGAAGAGAGGTGTGATTTAATTTGGATGAAAACCCTTTTGTTTGTAGCGCTGGCCGAGACCACACGATTGGCACTAAGGCCAGTGTCAAAATCAACTAAGCCGAATTCAGACGAAGATCACAACCAGACGATCACGCAGTGAACGTACACAACGACAAGTTCACATAGGTTATGCAGAAAGTAGAAACCTCCATGGACGACATGGTTATATGGGAAACTGACTTTTGGAAAAGTGGCACATTTACATCTTGTAAAGAAAGTGACTAACAACATAACTCAACAAAGAAAAAATGTCAGATAACCGTGAGAGAACTAAGATTCTTAGGCGACCAACTCACAGCTTATAGTTTGAAAGCAGACCCAGTCAAGGTGAAGCCCAGAGTTGAATTTACAAGAGCAAACGAACAAGCAGACGTAGTAGGATTTCTAGGTGCGACTACCAGATACACAGAAAGATTCTTAAAATCAAATGTAGTTTTCAAATGGAGGGCAGAACACAAGGAAGCTGAATTGTGTTGCCTGGCGCATGTGTTTCTGTTAACAGTGATTTCCCAACATTTTCCAACGTGGATCGTGAGAAGAGTGGAATGTCTTAAGCCGTGTCAAACTGGACTTATTAACAGTAATAAATTTTCTGAAAAATTCAAAATCGATTTTAAATGTCCCAGACACAGAATTTGAATTCTTCCAGCTTGTTTTTTTCTTGAATTTCTTGATCTCTTGTGTGTGTGTGTGTGTGTGTGTGTGTGTGTTGAACGTTTTGCTTTTCTGATGATTACAAAATTCTTTTTTATGTCCGTAATTGAAGCACTACTGACACTTATGCTTTTTAAATTGACAAAAGCGCGAAAATGCATTTAGCCGCGATTCCAGCAAGCACTTGGAGGGGTTCTTCCTTGGAGGTTTATTGACTTTGCTTGGACACTGTTTGTTGAAAATGGATTACATGATTGTTCTACTATTATTGTATCGTGTTTAAGGGTTTATAAACACCGGCGCTCCTTAGTGAGAACTTTGACTATGACATTATTCTGGTCCAGTCTTGATAGTAAATGAATGTCCAACTCCTGTGGTAATATAGTCGTCAGCATCGTTCTTTGTCAGTTTTAGGCAATTATAACGGACGTTGAAAAGCGATTGCTGAACGCTAAAAATGTATGTAAGCTGTTTCACTGTTTCAGTGAAGCTTAACTCTTTTGCTTCTTTCGGAAGAATAAAATTAATGTAACGCGTATGCTCGTCTGGTCTTAATTTTCTAGTAATAAACGTGTCTTCCAAGCATCCTCCTTATGGAAAAAAAGGTTGAGAAAGTGTCTTTTCAACGTGAATAGTATGAAGTAAAAGTAATTCTCTGAGGTTCATCATAGATAAATTCTTATATGTTTGCATATAAGCTACTGCAAAATCATTAGTTATTTTGGTATGGACGCTTTGTGTTTAAATTGTTGGTTCAAGACAGTTAAACTCCCGAGTTGAGATTCCTAAAACAAATTTTGTTGGTTTATTAAAAATGTTTCTACTAAGTCTTGAGAAATCGCAATTCTTTTTATTTTAATAAATTTTTTGTTTGTTTATTTTTTCAATATTTGTCTAATGAAAAGGTGGTTTGGTTTGTTTTTCTAAGTGATGATATTTGTGAGATAAAAGACGAATATAAAAAATGAATTGAATAAAAACGCTTCTGTATGAATCAACAAATAATATTTATTATATATTTACAACTGGAGAAGAATTACTTATTAATTAAGACGTATTAATTGAAAGTCGCTGTGTGACACGCCCAATCCAAAATGACTACTGGTCTGTAATATGTGAGGGACATAACTTTGCTTAAAATTTCTTTGGGACAAGAGAAACAACTTTTGGTACAAAGTTATTTTCTCTTTTCATATTTTCTATATAAAATCTGTTTTATGTAACAGAATTGATATCGATTATATGCCAAATTTTTAGATTATTATGAAAATATTTGGAAAATGTATTATTTTCAAAGAGGAGTCATTGCGTCATGTAAGCTTATAGTAAAACACACCTCTAATGGAACCGGAACTAACCTTTAAGAGTTTAAAAATGTATTTTATTTGTTTACCGTTTTCAACACCAAGTGTACAAGGGTCTAACACTTCAAAATGTGATCCGGATTGTAAATATTCACATCCTCACAAATTCTATGTGAAAACAGTGCACAAATAGAATGAAATTCAAGATACAATGAAAGGAAAAACATGAGTAATTATAAAATTAATTTGGTATTGTAAAAAGAATTACATTGTGGAATTATTTTTATATGTGCATCATTTTCAACATCGAGTCATGCAATCTATGATAAATAAATGTTTACATTGTTCCATGCTACAAATGAAATGAATATACATACAATGTTTCTATGTAAAACACCAATCAGTGTAACAGAAAAATGCTTTTATAACAACAGAGCAACTTAAATTGACATGTTGCGATCTGTTTCAATGAAACGGACAGCACTCAGCTAGCTAAAGGCTGACTGACTTCACTTACAACAACGATATTTCTTCAAGGGCAAAACAACAGAGAAATGTTTCGTGGAAAGCGGAAATTATAAACATTAAAAAGTCAGTTTTGTCAAATACGTTTCAGTTTTAGGGATGATCATATGAAACCGGTTTTAACCGGTTTATAAAATCGGTTTCGACCCGTGGTGTGTCCAATCAAAAATATCAGTTATGACTTCTATGGCTTTTCATATTTTACGAGGCAATCCCTTCTAAGAATGCAGGGCTGATTTTTGAGTCTAGTAAATCGTTTATTTCTTATTTGGTTTTCGATCGAACAACATTCAGCGGCAACTGTCTATTCGGAATGTTGTGAACAAAATGTGAACGCTGAAGATAAGCTTCTCGAATGAAATAAAGGATATCCCGTTCTCCCTGTTGGCCATAATTTATGTGAAACTAGATCTACTCATCCGGCGTTCTTTTTTTTCGCTTTTTGTTTCACTATGTCATTTTTAGACAAATTATTATATTTGAAGTCATAGTTAATGTTGGGTAGAAAACATTTCATCATAAGAAAAGAAAATATACATATTAAAGAGAGATAACTCGTCAGAGTTATTCCCCTTGAGAATTTGGAGAGTTATGCTCCTTTGGCTTCCAACAAGAGACAGACATTCTGTGATTACGTTATCGTTTTAGCTCCCAATTAATTAATTAATTAGAAAATCCTCTTCTTTCAATTGTAAAAATAAATAAATAATTATTTATTTCCCATACTAAGTTTCCTCAGTCAAATTCTTTCTCATATTGTTGTTTGTTAACTCACATTCATATATTCAAAGTTATACCCACTCAAGCATCATTCAATAACCACGACACGGTTACATCAGTAACATTTAATTATTACGGTATTGTTTGGTCATTAAATTATTAATTGAATCAACTTGTTATAAAACTATAACTAATTTTTTTAAGGTACTATTGTTTTAATCTCTCTATATAAAATTATTGGATGTAAATAGCTTCCACAACTTTTAATCAGGAGGGTTTGCTAAGAATTTTATAGCCAGATATGACTTTATCTTCGACAGTTTAAACGATTCCAAATTCCTTTCAAATTTCAAAAGGTCACGAAGTATTTCATTCTTTTTTCTTTTTTCAACTATTAACAAAATGGCTTATATGAAGAAACCGAATTGTATTCTGGTGGATTGAATTTCGTAATGAAATTATTAAAAAAGATATCGTTTTATTCCATGCTGTTGCATTTTTGATTTCAATAAACAATCGATTAATAAATAAATAAATAATAATGAGTAAATCACGTAGAGGCGAAAAATACACATATACAAACAGACGATAAGTTGTCTCATAATTGCATTGATATAAAGATTATATTTCCTCTCGTAAAGAAACGGAACAACGAAAAGTATTTCTGTAACTATAACAAAAAGGGATTTTATTAACTCAAGGTTACCTATACCGTTTGGTATAGGTAGAAGAGAGTGGGTAAAGCGAAAGGCAGGGAGCGTTCAGTTGTCGAATAACGAAGTTGGAAAAACACTGGAAGAAAGATTACAGAAATCACACAATACAAGATTCCGAGAATAATATGTGTATTAAATTCAAAATAATACAGGAAAAAGGTCCTTGCAAAACTAGTTGTGTTTTGCGGCTACAAGAAGTCCTATAAAAAGTTCTTTTAACGTCTAAAATCTCTTAGACGGCTCCCAGAAATGTTCAATTCAATTCGTGGCAATACAATTTAAACGGATAGAATTTCCTTACTTGTGTATAGGCCAGCGACCACATTCAAAAGAGGAAGAATAGAGTTTTTTTTAATTCAGCTCGCTAAACCAAGTGTTTGTTGATTGGTCAAGGAGAATCGTCCTGGCCAATCAAAATACGGCTTTCAGAAAAGGAGTGGGGTCATAAGGATTATTTAGGGGAACAAAGGGAGGTAACTACTTTTTTTTATACTCTCCCAACAACAATAAACAATGCGACGATTGAAATCGTTGCATGCTATTTAAAGGCAATCAGTTACAATATTTGTGATTGCTACATAAAATGTTTAAATGAAATTGTACAGAATATTCTGTTTGATGGAAATATTTAACAGGTAGAATATACCTTAATGTTTTAGGCATTATTATGCCCCATTTACAATGAATATGTTTTTTAATAATAAATGTATTCAGGATTAGATGTGGATTTCTTGATCCTTTTAGGCCTGTAATTGGCCATTTCTTCTGAATGTTCCGATGGTTCCCTACAATCTTCTATAAGGGGGGGGGATGCAAGTTCATCGGATTCCTCCTCTGCTGGGGTGTCAGGAAAATGGTTATGAGTGAGTGACAACTCCAATGGATATAAATGTTTGAGGCTATGTGTTTCCACTGAACCATCACCTCTTTTTATTCGAGCAGAACGAACCTTGCCATTTGCCATCGTTGCCACTAAATAGCTCAATAACTCTGCCCAGCTTCCAGAAGGGCCTGGACTTGGCCGGATTCTTGACGAGTATTACGTCGTTGACATTTATTTTATTGTTAAACTCAATTTCATGCAAATCCTTGCAACTTTCCCTCAGACTTAGCAAATATTCATCGTGCCACATCTCTTTGAATTTAGACATTAATTCCTCTCTGCCTTCCAAGGTACTCACGAGGAAAGATCTAGTTATTGGTTCTATCTCAACCAAACTGGGTGTGTCAGATTGGAAGGAGAGCTCACAGTTTATGTTTGGATGAATGAAGCAGTTGGGCGTTAAGGGAAGCAGATCAACATCTGTAGAGCATCTGTAGGTCAGAGCTCTAAGGCTGCATTAAAGGAACGTGCATTGTCACTGTATATGTGACTGGGAACTCCATAGATATTTGAAAACCGAATCACGGCTTGAATGAAGGCGTGTGTGCTCATATCAGGCACAAGTTCAATGTGGATAGCTCTCACGTTCATACATGTGAAAATTAATAGATACATTTTATGAGACTTTCCATCTCTTTTCACCCAGATGTGACCTGTGTAGTCGATGCCAGTGTGTTGGAAAGGATTGATTAACCTAACACGGTGTTTTGGCAAATTTGTCAATTTGGGGTATTTGAAAGCTAGGCTATTGAATTTCCTGCAGGTATTGCAGTCAGAGATCACAGTCTTCACAGACTGTCTTGCCTGTGGAACCCAATATCGGATAACCGCAATTTGGTCACGGTCGTACCAATACCCAAATGCCTGCATCGATGATGGCTATCCATAATCAGTAATTTTGTAAGAGGGTGATGTTTTGCAATCAAAATTGGATAGACTAAATTATAGTCATATCTTGTCGAATTGGCAATTCTGCCATCCACTCTCAAAATCCCATCAGAATCGATGAAAACGTTAAGATTTCTCACCAGCGATGGAATTTCCCTGTTAAGAGGATCCTTCAAATAAGCAATTTCTTTTTCAAACGATTGCAATTGCATCATTTTTATCAGGTAATTCGTAGCTGTCTGTTTTTGATCTGATTGTTCTTTTACTTGTCTGCATCGATGCACAAATTGGAATATGAAAGCAGTTGACCGACACAACTTGTTGAAGTCTGAGAATCTGTCAAATGGAATCAGTGGTTCCCTGACAGCTTCACTCAATGTATTATGGAAAACACTTTCCACATGATACTTGTTTTCCGGGCTCAGGCAGCTCAAAGTACCTGTAGGCCACTTCTCCGGTTGCTCAACAAGCCAAGCAGGTCCGTATGTCCAGTAGTCTAATCCCTGTTTAAACTTTTCCAGAGTGATACCACGAGAAAGAAGATCAGCCGGGTTGTTCGCAGAAGGGACATATTTGTAATGAATGTCCACCCCAAATTCTTTACTCAACCTCTCTTTCATTTCTCGAATGTCCTTAATTCTGTTTCTGGTATACAGACTCTTTGCCTTCATATTCTCGGTGAGTAGCCATGACAATACAACCTGCGCATCCACAGAAACAAAGACGTCCTCTATTTTGACACCAGAGAAGGATCTCAGCAACATGGTTAAAGCCTTGAGAGCAATATATACTGCAAGCAACTCCATCATAGGTAATGTCTTTGTCTTCATCAGGGCCACTTTAACCTTAGAAAATATTATATGAGATTTCCCATTCTGCACGCCATAGACGACAAATCCATATGCCTGAGGTGACTCATCACAGAACAAATATAATCTCAGTTGGCTATCAGTGTCCATAGCCTGTCTTGTAAAGAACAGATCACTTAGACCAGAAAGGTCCTCGGCCAAATTCGACCAGGTAGTCATTATGTCAGTAGGAACCTTTTCATCCCAACTCAACTTGAGCGACCACAATCTTCGGAGAAGTATTTTTGCTTTAATTGTAACCGGAGCACATAGTGACAGTGGGTCAAATACCTTTGCTGTCTGGGCCAAAATATCCCTTTTTGAGAGTATGTTTCTCTGAACTATAGTGTTAGCAATGCTAATGGTGTCCAATTCAGGGTGATATTTATACCCTAAGACCTTCTCATATTCACAACCATGCTGCACAATTCTGTCATCCTCCGTTATAATATCTCGGAGAGGCTTATAATTAGAATTACACAACCTCAGCTTGAAATTTCCTGCCTGCAGATGAGGCACTGCATTCTTATAGAGGCTGATTATTTCCTCAGAAGAATTGCTGGTCATACATAAATTGTTGACATAAAATCGATTTTTCAGCATCTCAGTACATGCATCATTCGGAAAACGGCTGACATGGTGCTTGAGAACATAATTTAAAATGAAAGGGCTGGCATTGAAGCCAAATATCAATGTACAATATCGGAAACAAAGCAATTTGTCTCCATCCTTCACAAAAAAACAAAATCTGTTTTTGTCCTCAACAGACCTGAGCCTGATCATAAGAAATGCTTTCCTTATGTCTCCCAATACGTATTTGTTAGTGACAAATAAGAGCAAAAGTTCAAGCATGTTATTCATCATGTTCACACCGGGATAACATGCTTCATTGAGTGAGTAACCACCTCCGGTCCTCAACGAACAGTTAAAAACAGGCCTGATTTTAGTGGTTACCTGTTGATCCGACTTGAAGACCGGTCGATGGGGTATCCAAATGTACTTATAGAAATCTTGTGGGGCGACTTCAATTCTCTCGATGATCCCTTCGTTCTCTTGCTGAAGAAAAATATCAGTATAGGTCTTATCCAAGTCCCTTTTCTCCAATGAAAGCATTGTTCTGTCGAGCACCTTAAGAGCGACTTGATAGTTGGAAGGAACGGAATCGATTTTGTCCTCATGCCAAGGTAGATCCACGAAATAAGAATTGTTCCTGAATTCGATAGATTCCCTAAAGTTTTCAATCTTACTTCTGTCATAGTCACCAATTAGCTCTTCGTCATGGGAAGTAGCAGCTGAGTCTACAGCAAACATTTTTTCCAAATTCCATTCCACGTTGGAAGTTTCAAATACATCTGGGAACGGATCCAGGTAGGAAGACTTGGGTTCCAATATGGAATTTAACTGTCGTTCAGGGCAATATGCATATTTGGAAATAGTAGTCTGATAATTAACAATGGTTTTGGAGGTTCCAGATCTCACAGGACTGACTTGATGAGGATACAAAAAATGTTGTACATTACCAAATGGGGCAATCCCTTGAGGCAAATCCCAGGCCTGTCCATTCATACATTCAATAATCCTGGAACCTTTCATGAATTGAAATATATCAACTCCCAGGATACCCTGAATTGTTATAGAATCGCCCTGTTTTTCATTTGAAAATGCCAATCTGTACTTCAATTCATTCAGGTTGGATTTCACCTGGCCAAAGCTGGCGAACTCAAACTGTATACTGAATCCATCATCAATTAAAACTGGAACAGGGAGTTGTTTCCCCTTTCCCACAGTAACACTCAAGACAACCTGTTCAAATTTCTTCATAGTCACACCCGAATAGGTCTTCATCTGGTAATCCGTTGGATCAGAATTTTCCTCAGGATACTTCAGCTCCTTTAATATTTTCTTAGAGAAATAAGAACGCTGGCTACTTGTGTTCCAATAGGCAGTTAACAGTAGCTTTCTCAGATCCATAATTAAGAGAAATTGCTACAACCGGCAATATAATTTCGTTTTCATAGACGTGTGAGAATAGTGAAATCACTCTTTTAGGAGTGTTGCACAAGGGAGTAATATGCGTCATGAAACACATATGCAGCAAGAGAGAGGTGATTTGCTCTGGAGTCCAGGGCAATTCTCACTTTTAAGTTTAAAGCTGGAACATCCTGTACACAATTTCAATTGCTTGCACCTCTCAACTCTGGCCTCATAAGATGAAAACTTGGTGCATTTTAGCATGGCGTGGCCACGTGACGTGCAAAGTTTGCAATATGCCCCGGAAGAGCTTGTAGTGGAATTCTGTAGAGCAGCATCACCATTCTTTTTTTCATAGGCCTTGACATGCCCTTTATCATTTTTTGAGGGATTTTCAGTAAATCGAAAATGTTTTTTGTTTCTAGACAGTGCACGAACTGCCTCATTGTAGTTTTCAAAAATTTGTGTCAGAGACGGGTAACTCGTGCCCACTCTGTGGTTAATTTCCCTTCTCAAGGCAACTGGCAACTTTTCATATATAATATGGCTGACCAGCAAAAATCCGGGGGAATTATCTTCAAAAAAATCTATCAGGTATGAAGTCCTCAATTCGGATAAATCCGCTCTCACCTCAGCAAGGTATTGCCTCACAGACAAAAATTCGGGGTCATATTGAGGAGAAGTAGAAATGATCTGCTTAAAGATCTCACTTATGATAAAAGGGACATCCAGGAATTCCTTGATCAGCAAATCCACAGCTACACTGTAATTACCGTCCTCCAAGGTCAGATGGGAAACCAATTGCAAGGCATAGTCACTCAAATATCCCCTCAATAAGGCCAATCTTGCTTTGCCGGAATCAATCGAGTCAATACAGTTTTTGAATTGTGCGATAAAATGTTTGTATTCAAACTTGGAAGGATTGATTCCACTAAAGGTGGCACACTGCAATTTGGGGATAGAAAGCAAAGGTACAGAGGCAGGTTCATTTTTCTCTGATGTGGTGAAGTTTTGAACAGAATCTTCAATGTCGGCAAGGCGATCATTAATGCAAGCTCGAAAGCCAATTTCTTTCCTCTGCTCCTCAACAAATCCACACTTCTTTTAAATTAAGTTCCGCCTTAATGCACATCCCTTTCATTTTATCATTTAAGGAGCAAACCTCAATTTGCAACTCTTTAATGATTGCTTCTTCTTCCTGGAAAGTTTTTTTTCTCAATCCTTCGCGTTGTTCTAACATCTCTGTGTTAAGGGCAATATCGTCCTTTAAAATATTTCTGGAGTCTATGACCGCTTTTACACCCTTCAAGGTCTGGAAATTATCCATTTTACAGTTTTTTGGAAAGGGTGAAGAGTTTTAAGTTTTTTTTTTAGTTTTTTTTTAAACAAATTAAATTTCGTGGAAGGAGTCAATATTACCATTCGTTAATAACAGAAAGTAATATTTTTGAAAATGTTCCGAAGAATGTTTCAAATCGTTAATAAAACAGCAGGAAAATTATTTTTTTTGTTTTTTAGAAACGAACGAAGTTTCTTTTTTTTTTTTAAATGTCTGCTGAATGTTAAAACCTTTAATAAAAAGGCAGAAATTATTTTTTGTTTGCCCTCGAGAAACAAATTAAAAATGTATATTTCTGTCACACGTGGGCAAATTATTTTTTTTTTTTAGAGGGCCTTCTCAAGATGATATTCCTTTTTCCTTTTATTTGTAAATATCCTCTGGTATTCAAATCTTTCACATTTTTTTCAACAAGCAGCTAAACGTAAAACTAGTTTTGCAAAATAAAGCGAAAGGCAGGGAGCGTTCAGTTGTCGAATAACGAAGTTGGAAAAACACTGGAAGAAAGATTACAGAAATCACACAATACAAGATTCCGAGAATAATATGTGTATTAAATTCAAAATAATACAGGAAAAAGGTCCTTGCAAAACTAGTTGTGTTTTGCGGCTACAAGAAGTCCTATAAAAAGTTCTTTTAACGTCTAAAATCTCTTAGACGGCTCCCAGAAATGTTCAATTCAATTCGTGGCAATACAATTTAAACGGATAGAATTTCCTTACTTGTGTATAGGCCAGCGATCACATTCAAAAGAGGAAGAATAGGGTTTTTTTTAATTCAACTCGCTAAACCAAGTATTTGTTGATTGGTCAAGGAGAATCGTCCTGGCCAATCAAAATACGGCTTTCAGAAAAGGAGTGGGGTCATAAGGATTATTTAGGGGAACAAAGGGAGGTAACTACTTTTTTTTATATGGGACGGTGTCCGTCTGAGGAAGAGGAAGAATATTAGAGTTCTTAGGGCTGCCCGTGGATTTTTTCAGGTGAAGATGGTAGTAGTCGTCGAGTGGGTGACGGCGGCAGGAGAGAGAGCGTTTCCTCGTTCCTCACTGGTGCTCTCTGTGATGTGTCCAAGCTGGTGCCAGGAGGTCGTCTGATCTTTTTCCTCGAACCCTAAGGGAACATAAGTAGTCCCTTAGGGAACTAACGGTATTACTGCGCCCTGTGGTTTGATTGGACAAGCCAGCTCACAGGGACAGTGATTACGCATTCAAAAGTAGTCCCTATTGGTGACTGCTACATAATAAATGACACAATGCTATTGAAGAAGACGCCCACCGAAGGGATTAGTAAAGTAATTTTAATTGGAATGATGTTTTTACTTCAATAATTCGTTCATTTTATTAATAACATCTCAAGTAAATTCAACAGATACTTTGCTTCAGTTGACTAGAAACTGTCTACGAGAGAGGGTGGGGTGAAGCTTTATGGAGACCATTATGGAATTCACCTTTCAACAGCAGTCGACAGGCGTTTTCAACACCCGCAGAAAACGCCAAAATAGGGATCATATGTTTCCGGTCACTGCCCCTGCTGATTAAGACATATATAAACGTCGTTTGCGACAGATCCGAGCTCTTGCCTCCAGAATTTCTTCAGACACAGCAGGGAGAATTGTTTCGCTCCATCGGCCAGCCGCAAGACGATGCGACGACTACCTGTCGCGTCAAATCATTCCTTCTCCCCTTTTCTGACTGCTGGACACACATAGTAAGCTTGGCATTTTCTTTCTCTCTTTTCAATTACACACGCACACACGCACACACGTACACACGTACACACGCACACACGTGCGTCTTTCTTCTTACAAAACTTATTTAAAGAGACATTGCTTTAAATAACAAAAAGACACTATTTCTTTCAAGCCGTCAAAGAGACATTTATCCAAAAGACACTAAAAGACTTTCGTCAAATATGGAATATAATTTTTATGTGTAAAAATGCAAAATAAATTGTTGTTGTTAATATAAATGTTTGAGTATTGGATATTTTATTTGCCCTTCATTTGTGTTGAATGTTGACGTTTTCTTGCTCGTTTTTCTTCAATATTTAAGAGGAATAGAATGCGTTAGCATCCCCCACAATTTGGTGACCCCGTTGAACATTTATTTAATAAGATTCCAGTATTCAAACAACAATGGCTTTTAGCGACCCGACAGAATGTACATTGACTGTGAATTTGCCAACATACAACCCTACAAACGTACAAACGTGGTTTTCTCAGCTGAATGCAATTTTTATGGCGAAAAAGATTACTTCGCAAAATTCAAAATACGTGTACGTGGTAGAAAAACTACCAGCAGACGTAGCTACAGAAGTCGTAGACCTTTTAGACCACATGCCGCTGGAAAAACCATACAACATTTTGAAGGAAGCCATAATAAGACGAACAGGCAAATCGAACGAAAGGCGACTCCACGACCTTTTCAACAACCTGAATTTAGGAGACATGAAACCATCTCAACTTTTAAGAAAAATGCGCACATTGTTGGGATCAAATACAATGTCTGACACGGTTCTGAAAAAGTTATGGACAGACAAGCTCCAGGCCCACACTACACAAATTTTGGCATCACTACCGGACGACTTGAATTTGGAGAAACTGGCAGAAGTAGCTGACAAAATACACGAAAGTAACAACCCAGAAAAGAACGTGTATGCGTCTTCAGTGCCGACACTAAAAACAGACACACCTGACATTGTAGCCAGGCTTGAAAAAAACATGTCAGAATTAACACTGAAAGTCCAGAGTCCCCTTAACAACCAAGAACAATTTTACCGACCTCGGAGACGTTTCAGAGACAATTCCTATTCTCCACATAGGAATCGCCGGAGCCGGTCAAATTCCTCCTCCAGATGGGGACAAACACACGATACCTGCTGGTATCATCTCAATTTTGGAAAAAAGGCGAGGAAATGCATAAACCATGCAATTTCAATGCTGACCAGACTCAGGCGGGGAAACGGACGCTCCAGCAGCGATTAAAGATGACATTAACTGCTGGAATCAAACAAATTAGTCGTCTATTTTAAATCCGGGATAGCAATACCGGATATCATTTTTTAGTCGACACAGGTGCACAAATAAGTGTAATACCACCAGAACCCAACAGCAAGTCTACACCATCAGAATACACATTGCAAGCAGCAAACGGATCAAAAATCCAAACCTTCGGTGAGACATCACTAACATTAAATTTGGGACTGCGACGACCTTTTTCATGGATTTTTACACGAGCCCAAGTAAAAACACCCATTCTCGGGGCAGACTTTTTATCTCATTTTCGTCTATCGGTAAACATGTATACACACTGTCTCATCGACAATGAAACACAGTTGTCGATGAAAGGAATAACATCAGTGTACAAATCGACAGGAATCAGCTGTACTTTACCAACTAACAGTGATTTACAGGAACTGTTTAAAACATTTCCATCCATAATGACTCCTTTGAAGCACACGGATGAAATTCGCCATTCTGCTAAACACCACATTAAGACTACCGGACCACCAACTCATGCATCTCCACGCAGACTACGCCCGGATAAGTGCAAAATAGCAAAAGACGAATTTCAACACATGCTAAAGTTAGGAATCATCCGCCCATCAAGTAGCCCATACTCTTCGCCACTACACATGGTACCAAAACCAGATTCAGGGGCTTGGCGGCCTTGTGGAGATTTTCGACACCTCAATGCTAAAACAGTTCCTGACAGATATCCTATTCCACACATCCACGATTTTGCCATAGGTCTGCAAGGAACTAAAATTTTTACCAAACTTGATTTGGTCAAGGCATACTATCAGATTCCAGTGGCGGAAGAAGACATAGAAAAAACAGCAATCACTACTCCTTTCGGCCTATACGAATTCACAAGAATGCCTTTTGGATTACGTAACGCAGCTCAAAGTTTCCAGAGACTAAGTGACAAAGTTTTGAGAGGATTACCATTTGCCTTTGCATACATCGATGATGTTCTCATCGGTAGTCGAAGTATGCAGGAACATCACGAACACCTAGAACAGGTTTTTGAGAGACTGGCACATTTTGGTTTAAAAATCAACGTGAACAAATGTGTTTTTACAGTTCCTCAACTGACATTCTTGGGTCATGTAGTCGATGAGCAAGGTATTGCGCCCATACCAGAAAAAGTGGGAGCGATACAGCAGTTTCCACAACCAACAACATTACGACAACTGAGAAGATACCTCGGTCTTATCAATTATTACCGCAGATTTATTCCAGGTTGTGCAAAGATATTAACCCCACTCACAAATTTACTGCGCAAACAAAAAAAGAAAAATGCAACAATTGCAGTAGAAGGGGAAGAATTGATCGCATTTAAAAACTCGAAGAAAGTACTAGCAGATTTCACAAAGCTTTCCTACATCCGTGATGAGGATAATTCACTACTCACACTGACTACGGACGCTTCTTAAGATTCGATTGGATCAGTTCTACACCAGTCTCAAAACGGTACAGAAAGACCAATCTCTTTCTTTTCTGTGAAATTGAATAACGCACAGCAAAAATACAGCGTTTTCTCCAGGGAATTACTTGCGATCTATCTCTTGATCAAACATTTTCGGCATCTTCTCGAGGGTCGAGACTTTACAGTTTTCACAGATCACAAACCCCTCACATACGCCTTACACACAAGCATGGAAAGATATACACCACGAGATACCCGACAACTGGACTATATAGCCCAATTTACATCGGATATCCAATACATCAAGGGTACAGATAACATTGTAGCAGATACTTTGTCACGTTCCACTATTCATGCCATAAATTCGGAAACACTCAACTTCGATCTAATCGCAGAAGAACAGCGAAATGATGTGACATTAGACAAAGTAAAAAAGAACACTTCCTTAAAATTAAAGGCACAACCAGTCCCTTTCGGATCAGAAACATTTCTATGCGACACGAGCACAGGCTATTCCAGACCATACATACCACCTTCACTAAGACAAAAAGTTTTCCAACATTTTCACAACTTGTCACACCCAGGCAGACGAGCTACAAAAAAATTAATTAGTGATCGTTTTGTATGGCCTAAAATGCATAGAGACATAACTGACTGGACTAAAGTATGTTTAAAATGCCAAACTAGCAAGGTAGGCAGACATACAAAATCTCCTCCTGGACAATTTATTCACCCAGATTGTAGATTCACCAACTTACACATCGACATAGTTGGACCACTACCAGAAGCAAAGGGCCATCAATATCTACTGACAATAATCGACAGATTTACCAGATGGCCTGTCGTAACTCCTTTGCGTGATACATCCGCACATTCCGTCGCGAAAGCAATATTGCAGGATTGGATAGCTAATTTTGGTTGTCCATCCGTAATAACAACAGATCGCGGCGCACAATTTCAATCAACACTTTTCGAGGAGTTCACAAAACTTTTGGGAGTGAAACACATAACCACTACGGCTTATCATCCTTGTGCGAACGGAATGGTTGAGCGTTTCCATAGACAACTGAAAGCAGCTCTGACAGCAAATAACGATTCCGGAACATGGTTAGAAAACATCCCTTTGGTTTTGTTGTCCATCAGAAATGTGTTGAAACAAGATTTAGGGTGCACATCATCCGAAATGGTTTTTGGGACCACACTGACATTGCCTGGCCAATTTTGTGAGAAAACAAATCATTTTCAACCAACTACAAACTTTGTTCAAAATTTTAAGCAAAGGATGAATGATTTGGTTTTTACACCTACAAGGACACAGACAAAAGAAATTTACATCCCAAAAGACCTCAACAACTGCGAATATGTTTTTGTACACATAGATGCAGTAAAAAAACCTCTTTGTGCTACATATTCAGGACCTTTCAAAGTAGTCGAGAGGAAATCAAAGTATTTCACTATTATGAAAAATGGAAAATAAGATACGGTTGCCATAGACAGGGTAAAACCGGCATATTTGGATCTATCGAAGAATAGCGTGTCGGAACACCTCACACCTTCACAAGACACTGACGTGTGCGAACAAGATACTACAATAAGCAGCACACCACCTACACCGAAGCTAAGGACAAAATCCGGCAGGAGAGTAAATTGGCCTGCCAACTTGAAACAATATGTTACATATTGAAAATATTTTTTTTTCTTTCAATATTTTTCAATCTGAGGGGGGTTTTATGGAATTCACCTTTCAACAGCAGTCGACAGGCGTTTTCAACACCCCGCAGAAAACGCCAAAATAGGGATCATATGTTTCCGGTCACTGCCCCTGCTGATTAGGACATATATAAACGTCGTTTGCGACGGATCCGAGCTCTTGCCTCCAGAATTTCTTCAGACACAGCAGGGAGAATTGTTTCGCTCCATCGGCCAGCCGCAAGACGATGCGACGACTACCTGTCGCGTCAAATCATTCCTTCTCCCCTTTTCTGACTGCTGGACACACATAGTAAGCTTGGCATTTTCTTTCTCTCTTTTCAATTACACACACACACACGTACACACGCACGTCTTTCTTCTTACAAAACTTATTTAAAGAGACATTGCTTTAAATAACAAAAAGACACTATTTCTTTCAAGCCGTCAAAGAGACATTTATCCAAAAGACACTAAAAGACTTTCGTCAAATATGGAATATAATTTTTATGTGTAAAAATGCAAAATAAATTGTTGTTGTTTATGGCCGGGGTGGAAGTGTGTTTATGGCGGGAGATTCAAAAGAGAACAATGGATTTTGGATTTTAACCACAGTCGCGAAGAATGTCAGACAAATGGTTTTGCGATAATGAATCCCCCAACCATAGGTAGTGTAATAGATGCCATTTATAACTGCATGTTATCACACCGTTAGGCTTCCACCATCGGACCACGTGGAGATTAAATAAAACAGTTTAAGACAACCAAGAGAAAGGAAGAAAATATTATTTAAACTTACCTTAAAGAAAGCGAAGGAATGATGAGGCTATACACATATACGAATAGGCCTTTTATAATGGTTAATAAAAAAAGGAAAGGAATAACATTTTTATTAACAAAACAATTTATTTAATATTTAAAAGAGAGTGTAAGTTCATAATTGGGGCGTATGATGCGATGCGTGTTGAAATGTCTTTTTGTGTGTAGAATGCAATGTGTTGAAGAAATAAGAGTTCGTTGGGAATGAAAGATTACCATATCGTAGAATGTTCATCAAATTGAAAGATAGATAGTTTTCTTGAATCAAAAGGGGTTACCTTTTTCTTCCTCCCTCCTCCACACCATCCTTCTACAAAACATTCTAATTTGCCCTCCTTTGGACTTGTCCCATTATTCATTCTAGCTTAGCTAGACAATTACATAAGTTAGGATGTTCGCTTGTTTATTGCGTATCAGATTTCATTTTCATTCATGCGTTGCTGATTCTCTATTTGTGTCGCGTTAAATGATAGTAAAGTATGAATTGTAGTATTAAAAGAATTTGATTAATGAATATTGCGTCATATAAAATTGGGAAAACCCAAATTTCCCTTTCAAAAAGAAATCCTACGTTTCTGACGTCAGTTAATGACGTAAATATCAATGACATTTACGTCAGTGCTAGTCTTTTCAAGACACGCCTACTTCGTCGGAGCTGCACCCAAGTTAATTCATGACAAAAACTTACCACTAGTAGTCGAGAATTTTATAAATGAGATTCAGTTAATAAGTGGAACAGTAGTAACTGTCTCCTTTTAAAAAGTGCCCGAGTAAGATATGATCTTTAAAAATACATGACGTGCTAACATATTTTTGCTAATTTTATTAATCTGCAGAGTACATGTATTTAAAACTGAATAAATAGTATTTTTGGAGGGAACCTTTTAGGGTTCCAGTTTTGGGGGTCGATCTTTGGGAAGAACCAGTTTTAGAGAAATATTTTAAATAAAACCGTTTACGGTTAATACTCAAATGTGAGAGCGAGAGAAATGTTATATGATAAACACAAACAAAATAATTGATTCAAAAGCATAAGTTCACAAAAGAGATATCTTATATTTTTTCTCTCTGTTTTGTTTCATTTTACTTCAGTCGAATTCTCGGAAATCAAGGTGCCCCTTCTTGGGACTAACACTTGTAAAGGAATTTAGCAAAAGAACGGTTGAGTCGTCGTCTACCGAAGTCGAAAAAATGCTGAAAGAAAGAGTGAAGACACAGACGACAGAGACAAAGGGAAATTTGTTTTAATACAGGAAAAAATTCAATTTTAGCTTTTCAGCTTTTCAAACATTTCTCGTTTTTTGAGATACTAAAAATGCTAAAACAATCTTTTTTTTTAAATGATAAAAAAAAAGTTAATGCTCAAGACGTGTTCATCCATACACCTTTTTTTGGTGCTACTGCAGAGACGGGGGCCACTGTTCGATCGATTGCGGCGGAAACTTCGGGAGAAATCGTGATCGACAGAAAGAAATTTGATTTGAGGGGAGATAACTAATATTGGGTTAATTACTTTTTCACGAAATGGACGTAAACCGGTTAAACTTTGTGTAATGTTATCGTCTGGGTTAAATAAGTAGTAAGTATAGGATAAGTAACAAGGTTTATTGGCGGTCAAAATACATTCTAACTGAGTCATCGCCAGGGGCCGTAACTCGTCTCTGACCGGTGAATCATCGGTGCAGTAACACTACATCCCCCTTTCGGTTGTAAAGTTCTTTACAAGGACAGTCTTTTAGGTGGTCGAATTTGTCAACCGCTTCTTGTATATTTCCCTTGGTCAAGACCTCTGGAACTCTCTAGTGGGATGTTTCTTTGGTTACTGGGAAGATCTGTTGAGTCATCATCACAGCTATACATATATCCATATCGAGGGGAACGTGGTAAGGTGTTTGCTTCCTGTGGGGTAGCCACCTGAGAGAAGCTGGTTTCTCCGTTCCTTAGGCGCAGATTACTTTTGTTGCGTCGGTGTAGTCCTGAATCTGTCTTAACTAGGACTGACCTTGGTGACAGAGTTTTACTTACTACAGCTGTACTGGTCTTAGGTATCTTGACCCAGACTGGTTGTCCTTTTTCAAAGGCAGGACGATCTTTAGCCCGATGACGTTTGTCATAGTTTTGCTTTTGTCTGGCTTTGAGCCGGGTGTCTGCCCTTCTGTGTTCCTCGATGTTTTGCTGATCAAATGAATTTCTTTGAGGAATGGTAGGGATCCGTGTTCTTAGTTTTCTATTCATTAACAGCTCTGACGGACTCTTGCCGTGTTGCAGAGGTGTGCTGCGATAATTTAGCAGTGCTATGTATGGGTCACTTGCTTTCTTCAATAAGTTTTTTATTGTCTGGGCTGCACGTTCAGCTTCTCCATTTCCTTGTGAGGTGCAGGAAGTCAAAAACATTTGAAAAGTTCCTGAATTCACTAGAACTGAATTGGGGACCGTTGTCAGATATTATTGTCTCTGGGATCCCATGCCTAGCGAATATTGATTTGCAATGCTCTATTACGCTGGCTGAGGTGGTTGTCCGTAAATGGGCTATTTCAATCCACCTGGAAAAATAATCGACAATCAGAAGATATCGGTGTCCCATGAATTCGAACAGATCCATTCCTATTTTCTGCCATGGATATGCAGGTAATTTGGTGGGTTGTAGTGGTTCTGGTGGATATTTTCGTTTTTTTTCACAGATACCACATTTCCCAACTTTGTCTGCAATTTGTTTAGAGAGGCCAGGCCACTACACACTTTCACGAGCTAGTGCTCGGCATTTGACAATACCTTGGTGTCCCTCATGTAGACGCTCTAGAATGTCTTTTTGAAGTATATTAGGAATGACAAGTCGGCTCTGGTACATTAGAAGTCCCTGGTAAACTGTTAGGTCCTGGTTGACAAACCAGTACTGTTTTAGTTCGGGGTCCTGCCTTGCTCTTTCGGGCCAGTGGTCCATCTCATAATATTTGATTACCTGACTGCAGACCTGGTCAGTATTTTGTTTTAGTCGGATATCCTCCAATCGTTTATCACTCACCGAGATATTTCCTATGACTGAGCGGATAAATGAGTAGGTCTCTGTCTCCTGCTGGATATCCTGTATAACGGGACTACTCCCAGGTGCTCGGGATAAAGCGTCTGCTGTTGTGAGGTCTTTTCCCGCTGTGTATATGATCTCACAGGAGAATTTCATTAACCTCATGCGGAAACGTTGAATTCTTGGAGTCAATTCGTCGCGTCGCTTCGACTTCAACAGTGCCAACAGTGGTTTGTGGTCTGTTTCGACTGTGAATTTCGGCATTCCGACCAAGTAGTCCGCAAATTTTTCACAACACCAAGTGACTGCTAGTGCCTCCTTCTCAACCTGTGCATATCTCTGCTCTGTTTCTGTCAGAGATCGAGAAGCATAAAATACCGGTCTCCAGTCATTTTCTTGCTTCTGCAGTAGTACACCGCCTAGGCCATAGCTAGATGAATCTGCTGATACCCTTGTCGGCTTGTTGGAATTGTAATGAGTCAGTACTGGTGCAGAACTCAGTTGCTTCTTCAGGGTCTGGAATGCTACTTTCTGAGGCTCATCCCAGATCCATTCTGACTCTTTCCTAAGAAGCTCTCGGAGTGGTTTGGTGGTTTCGGCTAGATTCCTAGCAAATTTTCCGACCTAGTTTGCCATGCCCAGTAAGCGTCGTAATTCGGACACATTCTCAGGTCTGGGCAAGTCCATAATTGCTGCTACTTTTTCGGGATCTATTTGTATTCCCTCATTTGATATTATGTGACCCAGAAACTTTATATTTCTGACAGAAAATACACATTTATTGTTGAGTGTAGCTCCTGTAGCCTTCATTTTCTGCAGTACTGCTTTTAGTCGCTGGTCGTGCTCCTGCTGGTTTCTTCCACTTTAATGAGGACGTCATCTATATCACAGATGACTCCTGGTATTCCGGACAAAATGTGTGTCATCTCCCTATGAAAGATTTCTGGCCCAGAACTTATCCCGAATGGAAGTCGTTTGAAACAGTACCTCCCATAAGGTGTTATAAATGTGGTAAGGACCTGCGATTTTTCGTGTAGGACGATATGGTAGAAACCGTTGTTGCAGTCGAGCTTGCTAAACACTGTGGCTCCATCGAGCTCGGCCAGTAATTGGTCTGTGGTGGGTAAAGGAAATTTTTCCCGTTTCACGCTCTCGTTTAGCTTGGTAAAGTCGACGCATAACCTAACTTTACCGTTAGCTTTTTGGACGGCGACTATTGGGGCACACCAATCAGTTGGTGATTTGACTGGGCGGATTATGTCCTCGTTCTCCAGACGTTTCAGTTCTTCCTGAACCTTCTGTTTCATAGGCAACGGCAATCTTCTAGGGGTAGCAATGGAAAAGGGCTGAGCTCCTGCATCCAAACGTATCTGGTACACATGTTCCAGTTTCCCTAGGCATGTGAACAGTTCTGGGAACTCTTTCTTATACTGGTGCCCTTCGCTTGTCACTCTATTAACTGCTTTCAACAGGTTGAGGGCTTTGATTGCTGGTCCTCCCAGTAGAGGTTCTTGCAGACTCTCTATAACATAAAGGTCTTGTTGCGAGCTTACTTTTTCCGTGGCCAGTTTGGCCTTCACACATCCTATGAGGTTTATCTCATGATGACCCGGTCCATACAGTCTTTTGTTTGTGGGTTGGATGAGTGGGGAATTTTTCCTGAAGAACCGGTCCGGGATTACGGTCACATTTGCACCTGTATCCAGCCTAAAATTTATAATTTTGGTACAGGTCTTAGTGGTGACCTTGATTTTAGCCTGCCAATTTGTATTATCCTCAGTGGTAATTGTACCTATATTTTCGAGAGTGACAGAACCTAAAAAATGATTTTCTTCTTCCTCTCTTATTTCTCTAACCTTCGCCTTATCGGTTCTGCAAAATTTTGCATAATGCCCTTTCTGCGAACAAATTCTGCAGCGTGCATCTTTTGCTGGGCAGTCATTTCTATTGTGGAATGGAAATTTCCCGCAGTGTGTGCATTTGCTAAGCATTTTCGATTTCGGATGTGGTTGTTTGGTGAAGTTTGTCTTGTAGGTTTGCTTCGTAACCTGGTTCATTTGAGGATCCGCTGCATCGGCACCGGAGGAAATGGTCTGCGTCTGTTGTTTCGAAGTTTCATAGGCTCTACCTATTTGTAGGCACTTGTCTAGAGTAAGCTGTTTATCAGACAGTAATTTTTATCTGACGGTATCGCTTCGAACTCCGACAACGACTTGGTCTCGAATAAGCCTATCCTGTAGCTGTCCGAAATTACAGTTCTTTGCAAGTTGGCGAAGAGCAGCTATATAGGTCTCGATACCTTCCGATACTTCTTGCTTGCGAAGATGGAATGTATAGGATTCGTAAGCTTCGTGTGTTTCGCCTACGAAAAAATCCTCAAACTTCTTCATCACCTTCTCTAGGTCCGTCTTTTCTTCCTCAGAGTTAAACTTCAACCCTTCATATATATCGTAACTATCCTCCCCGATACTTGCTAAAAATACCGATGTCTGATATGAAGTATCTGCTTCTTCAGACAATCTACTAGCGATCGAATAATTGAGAAAATTTCGTTTAAATTTTTGCCAGTTATTTGCAACATTTCCAATGAGAGTCATTCGTTCGGGGGGTGGTATATTAGCAGAATATTGCTTTATGTCCGTGTGAGGCATTTTTCAAAAGTATACGATATATATGAGAAAATTTAATTTCTGTACTTACTGTTCTCTCTTTTCTTACTTTTTTTTTTTTGTTTGTGGGACCGTTTTCCGTAAGTCGTTTGTTTATCGATAGTAGAATTTTCTTTTTCTTAGAAATCCTTTGTTTTTCTTACTACGATATCCGATTTTTTGTTTGTTTTTGGTCTCCACAAAGTGTATCCTTTATCTGACACCATGTAATGTTATCGGCTGGGTTAAATAAGTAGTAAGACGGAGAGAAGTATAGGATAAGTAACAAGGTTTATTGGCGGTTAAAATACATTCTAACTGAGTCATCGCCAGGGGCCGTAACTCGTCCCCTTACCGGTGAATCATCGGTGCAGTAACACTACACTTTGAAGAGTTATTGCATTTACTCGGGGATTTATCGTTCAGTCAATACTCTGTTTAAAACTTGGGCACATGTTCGTCTTTTCCCACAGTCCGTTTTTCACAACTTTTTACTGACCAGCTTTTTTTCTTTTTTCGGTGTACACTTACCTATCAGGCTGCTAGAGAATTCCGGGGTTTTTGGAAAAAAATTTCAAATATTTTATATTTTAGGAGGGGGGATCAGTTTTCAATGTAAATTCAACATAGACTGATCCCCCTCTTTTTGACCATCTCAAATTTTTAAAATTATTCTTCTGCTTACAATTACCTATCATGTCGCGAGAGAATTCCGGGGTTTTTGGAAAGAAATTAAAAAAAATTGAGATTTTAAGACGGGGGATAAGTCTTGTTCGTCTTTTACCATAGTCCGTTTTCCACAACTTTTTACGTCTTAAAATCTCAATTTTTTAAAATTTCTTTCCAAAACCCCTGGCATTCTCTACTGAAATGATAGGTAATTGTACACCGAAAAAGATTTTTTTTAAAATTGAGATGGTCAAAAAAAGGGGGATCAGTCTACGCTGAATTAACATTGGAAACTGATCTAAAAATGTAAAATATTTGAAAAAACTTTCCAAAAACCCCGGAATTCTCTAGCAACCTGATAGGTAAGTGTACACCGAAAAAAGAAAAAAAACTGGTCAGTAAAAAGTTGTGAAAAACGGACTGTGGCTAAAATTCATGACTATACTGAGCCGACTTTCGTCCACAATCTACCTACATAACAGGATGGGTGACAGAATCAAATTAAGCAGTGACGTATTGAAGGCGTACGCTGGTGATGGAGACGTAGTGCGATGGCTGTCTAAATTGAAGATGGTTGCAAGATTGCAGAAAATTGAGGATGTGGCAACCTTGATTCCATTATATTTGGAAGGAAATGCACTTTCGGTCTACCTGGAAATGAATGACGCTGAACGAGACGACGCAGATTTGATAGAGGCAAGACTAAAGACCGCTTTCGCAGAAAGCGTTTTCGACGCCTATAGCAAAATGCGCAGGATCACATGGACAGGGGAGCCAGTAGATGTCTTTGCGACGGAGATTCGGAGGCTAGCGGGACTGGCGGGTTATGCAGGGATGAGCCTTGAAAAAACGGTGAAAATGACGTTTGTGACTGGTCTTCCTGATAGTGTGTCCACAGAGCTGCAGAGACTGACAATGATCGAGAGCATGAACATGGATGAAGTGCTGACCCATGCCAGGGTGCTGACAAAGAAGAGTCACCAGTTGGAGGCAACCGCGAGTGTAAGCCTGATGGGAGGGAAGTCCGCAGTTAAGGAGAATCTCTCGTGGGGGCGGTCACCTGGAAAAGCCCCAGTGAAATGTTTTCGATGCCAGGGGCCTCATTTTGTACGGGACTGCCGAGAACCTAAGCCTGGCATAACCTGCTTCCGTTGCGGGCAAACTGGGCATATCAGCCGAACCTGCACAGTACAGGGAAAACGATTAGAGGGGTGCCATAGCGGCAGTGGCTACCCCCCTATCAAGTGACGGCGCATAGGACTGCATTACCACAGGTGGAGGTCACCGCAAACGGGAAGAGAGCCAAAGCCCTGGTTGATACTGGCTGCACGACCACGTTGGTGACAACGGATGTTGCTAAATCTTGGCATGGAACGACCAGTGTGAGGGCGGTTGATGGCCGTGAGGTGATGTGCCGAGGAATGTGCACTGTGAGAATAATAGTGAGAGAGACCGAACTAGAGGTGAGGGCAATTGTAATGGAGCGGCTTGTTGCAGGTGTTGATGTTGTGTTGGGCCTGGATGTCATCGATCGACTAGGGGGTGCTATGTTCAGCATGGGCATGATCACATTTGGATGCAAGCGCCCAGTCGGATTGGCAGGAATGGAGAGTGTTAAACCCAAGAAGGCGGAACCGTGCCAAATCAAAGACAAAGACTTTCAGGCCAGTTTTGATGGAGATAAGTGGACGGTGGAATGGCGTTGGGTTTCAGAGCCGCCAATACTAAAAAATCAAGTTGGGTGCTACGAAAGTACTCTGAATGGTGACACAAGGGCTGAATTTGAGAAAGAGATAGCGAGGTGGATTGAGGAAGGTATCCTTGTACCATGGTCTGGGAAAGCAGACGGAGTCCTACCACTCATGGCGGTAGTCCAGCCCACCAAAGGGAAGGTTAGGCCAGTGTGTGGCAAGCAATATGCTGGTTTAGCTCTCTGTAGTCCAATGACTACAGAGAGCTAAACCAGCATATTGCTTGCCACACAGGGGACAGTATCGACGTTTGCGAGGAAGTAATGCGAGAGTGGAGGAAGATGGAGCGGGCAAGTAAGATTGTGGACCTAAAATCAGCCTACCTCCAGATACACATAGACGAGAGGCTATGGCGGTACCAGCTGGTTAAGTTCAAGGGTCAGACCTTTTGCTTGACAAGGTTGGGTTTTGGGCTCAGTTCTGCACCCAAAATTATGACTGCAATTTTGAAAACAGTGCTGGGGAAAAATAACGAGGTGGAGAGGGCCACAAGCTCATATATTGATGACATCCTGGTCGAGGAAGGAAATCTGTCCGCGGAAAGTGTTAGCAATCACGTTGGAAGATATGGATTGATTGCGAAGCCACCTGAGCCATTAGAAAATGGCACGGCCCTAGGACTAAAGCTGTAAAGGAATAAGGAGGGGACGTTGATGTTCGGACGGGGTAATGAGGTGCCCAGTATCTCAGACAGACTGACTAAGAGAGAGCTGTTCTCCATATATGGGAAGCTGGTTGGCCATTACCCCATTTGTGGGTGGCTCAGAGTAGCATGCAGCTATATAAAAAGGCGGACCGAAGGCGGCCGCTGGGATGACACAGTGACCGAGGATGTTGTGCAGTTGATACGCGAGGTGGTGGAGGAGGTTAAGGTGGAAGACCCCGTCAAAGGAAAATGGCGTGTCGAACAGGGCAAAGAAGGTGTGATGCTAGCACTCTGGCTCTCAGTGTGCTGCTTGAAATTGGAGGAGCAACAGTGGAGGATGCCGCTTGGCTACGCAAAAGGAATGACCATGCCCACATAAATGTTGCAGAGCTCGAGGCTGCAGCAAAGGGAGTGAACCTGGCTCTAAAGTGGGGCTTGAAAAATGGAGAGTTGAAAACGGACTCGGCCACAGTGGCCTCCTGGATCCAGTCAGAAGTCTCAGGAGACAGGAGAGTAAGGACCAATGGAGCAGCTGAGATGCTGATCAAGCGTAGGCTCGGGATTTTGGGAGACTTGATTCGCGAGTTTGGACTGAGAGTGTCGGTTACGCTTGTCTCAACTCAAAAGAACAGAGCAGATGCCCTGACCCGAGTAAAGAAGGCCTGGCTTAAAGAGAAGGATGCAGCGGCTGTGTGCGCCGTTAGTGAGGAAGCGAGAGAGCTGCATGAAATGCACCACTTTGGGAAAGAGAGGACACTTTTTCTTGCAAGAAAGGTGAACCTGAGTGTGACAAAGGAGGCGGTTAAAGAGGTGGTGGAACAATGCAGAGAGTGTCAATCAATTGACCCTGCCCCATCCAGGCACGAGAGAGGGGAATTACAGGTGACTGAAACTTGGAAACGGCTGGCCATTGACGTCACGCATTATAGGAATGATATATTCCTGCCAATGGTCGACTGTGGACCTGGGAGAGTGGCAATCTGGCGTAAGTTGAGAGCGGAAACTGCGAGTGAAATCTGCAGATCCATGGAGGCATTGTTTTTGGAGAGGGGGCCAGTGGAGGAGATATTACTGGATAATGGTGCCGCCTTCCGCTCTGAAGACTTTTCAGAGCTGTGTGCCAGGTGGGGAACCCGGTAATTTTTCGGGCTGCATATCGACCGGGAGGAAATGGGATTGTCGAAAGGCATCACCGAACCATAAAGACTGTTGCAGAGAGAGGCCGAATCTCACCAGAAGAGGCGGTATTTTGGTACAACATGTCTCCAAAAAGTGGTCAAGATGAAGAGTCAGTGCCGCATCAGTCAGTCTTTCGGTATGAGTGCCGTCATCCTCTTGCTAGAACGAACATGAGTGAAGAGGGACAAGGATCCATCACAGTTGGTGAAGAAGTGTGGGTCAAGCCACCGGGAGCTCTATGCACTACACGTTGGGGACGAGGAAGGGTAAAGCATGTACAGTCTGTAAACAATGTGAGTGTTGACGGGATGCCGCGACACGTGCTTGACATACGTCGTGTCTCTCTGCCATCAAATGGAGATGCTGAGGAAGAAGCCGGTGAACCCCCGTTGGAAGAACCCCCGCGACGCTCTAATCGTGAGAGGAGACAACTGGTCTGGATGGCTGACTATGCGAGGTGAGATGTGATTTTAAGATCACGGGGGCATGTAGTGGAAAATGGGAAAAAGGAAAGAAAACTTAAAAACATAAGACTTACCCGTAATACCAGACCAGGCCATGTGGAACAACAAAGTTAAAGCAAATGGCTGGTTTTATAGAAAGGAAGTACCAAATGATCATGTGACCTATTTTGCATTGCATGATGGGAGTCCCCATAAAGAGGACAGGAAATGAGAAAGCGCACTTCTTCTATGGTTCATCCCGGATTGAGACCAGTGAAGGTGGAGGTCGGATTTGGTGCTGTCAGAAGAGTGAAGTTGGAGTTCAAGTTGGTGTTTGCGGACTAGTGACTGTTTTGGGTCGGATTGGGTGCCCTCAGAAGAGAGACATTTTGGTGTTTTCGGGCGACAGGATGTGTTGTTTTATTCTGGATTCAAACCTTTGCACTGTTCTTCCCACATATACGGCATCGCACCGACATTTAAATTGATAAATAATATTACTGATATGTTGGAGTGGGAGAACATCCTTATGAATAGATTTGAGCAACGGTCGAGCAGAAAAAACAATTCTAGGATTAGATGCCTGGTAACACCAACGCACAACTACAGAAATTTGGTTAGCAAATGTTATGCTAATATTACCCAACCAAGGTAATCTGAGGTACGCCGGGCATTTTGGCGGACCAAAAAGTTTAGGCTTATAAAAGTGAGTGATCTTAGTAACGATATTAGAATTAACAATATCGAGAGGGTAACCATTTTCAACGAGCACCTCTTTGATAAATTTAATCTCCGAATCAATCAGGGATTCAGAGCAAATCTTTAAGGCACGATGAACCAAACATTTAATCAGATTTATTTTTCTTTGTATGGGACAAAAAGAGTCCAGTGACAATATAAACCAGTAAATGTAGGTTTGCGGCAAACAGATGTAAGAAACAATGAATCAGATTTATGCACTAGTACATCCAGAAAAGGAAGGGTGGAGTTGTGTTCCCTCTCACAAGTGAACTGTAAGGCTGATTGAGTGCATTAAGGTATAATATGGAATCTGACTCATTGTTAAACACGCAAAATGTATCATCTACGTATCGGAAATAAGTAAGTGGTTTATTGATACGGGCCAAAAGATTATGCTCGTGAAAACCTACGAAGATATTGGCCAACGCAGGACCAAGGGGTGACCCCATAGAAATGCCGTCGATTTGCTAATACATGACATTATCAAAACTGAATTCGACAGACATGGTAGCAAACCGCATCAGTTCTACGAAGACCTCCTCAGAGATAGTAGGACCAACTGAGAAACCACGATATAGTACATCAACACAAATATCGATGGTTTCTTGTAAGGGAACGCATGTAAATAAACTGCTGATGTCGAAAGAACACATAAACTTATTCTCAGCAGAAAAAGGGCAATTGCGTATATATTCAGCAAAAGTGAATGAATCTTTAATACAGTTGGCCGAATATACTTCAAGCACAGGTTGAAGCAATTCAGACAACCATTTAGCTAACTTGTGCTGAACCGACCCGACCCGACCATAGAGAGAATCGGTCTTACGGGTATATTTTTCTTATGTGTTTTTGGTAGGCCGTAAAGACGTGGTCTTATAGACCCTATTGGTCGGATTATGTCGTATATTTTCCCAGGAAGAACACCTTTCTTAACCAATTTGAGTAATCTTTTTTGAAAATTACTTTCAATGGAAAGGGTCTTGTCATGCATATTAACAGGTCCGAGTCTTTTAAATTTATCGACGTCATCTAAGATCATCATCATTTTTGCCACATAATCGGCATAATCTAGAATCACTACTCCCGAACCCTTATCTGGTTTAGTAATGATAAGTGACTGATTTGACTGCAGAGATTTGATGGCAAGAAAATGCTCATTTTGCCAATTGAAATTAGAGCGGTCAATCGGAGTGCCTGCATAAGCGTAGGCAAGATCATTAAGTCTTGCCTTCAACGCTAAGGGCTGGTCGACTGAAGACGAGGACAGTTTCGAAATTTGTGAAAATAAAACTTCAAATTCCGAAAAGATGTCCTCACGTTTGATGGATACGGGTGGAATACAGAATTCCAAGCCATGAGACAATACAAATTTCTCAGTATCCGTCAATTAGTATGTTGAAAGATTAAGGATATTTTTTATGTTAGTCAGAATAAGAAACCAAAGTTTTTTTATGATGGTTGGCATTAGACAAAGTAAAGCCACGTTGATCAAGTTGATGGTTATACGTTTTGGTTCAATTACAACTCAGAAAAATGAAGGAAGTACGAAGTAAAATCTTTAACAGATTTATTTAACAAACACACTGATAAAATTAAAATGTAGAAAAACCGTTGAACGCGAGATGCTTATTTGATTGTGAGACCGTTCTGTTTACTGTTCACTGTTCGGCAGACGACTTTTTTAATCTAAGGGCGATAACTCTTACTTTTTGATTCAAGGAAAATAACTCGATTTTGTTTGTTAGGTTGTCTTAACATGGCCCCATCAAGTTTCTTTTAACAATGTGAAAAGTCTTCTTTTAGCAATGTGTTGGGGGGAAATACGTATTACGTACGATATACAAAATTATCGAATATAAAAGCATCTCTCACATCGCAGGACTCTGAAGGGGGAGAGGCAGCAGTCAGAAGGAGAAAGGGTTTGCTAAAAGAATTGCTCTTTCAGCGATCCACTCAACAGGGTCTGGTAATAAATGGAGTCTTTGGATGAAGCAAAGTCGAACTGTGGATGCCGACTCGTAACAGAGTCTGTCTATGTCATACAAATGGCCACCCTCTCGCAAGAGAGTCTGTCGATCTCGTTGAAGGGTTGACGTGTGAATCCGAATCTGAATGAACTCCTCAGTGTCGAAATTCCTTCAGCGTTGTAAAAGAGTCTGTCCATTTCGTGCAAATAACTACCCACTCGTAAGAGAGTCTGTCTGACTCGTAAGAGAGTCTGTCGATATACTACTATAAGTAGAAAAACTCTAGTTGAAATATCTCACTCGTAAGAAAGTCCGTCGATATATTTGTGTTTTTTTTTATCTCCACGTGTTCAAAACAAAGGAAATGGCGTCGAAAAAAAAGGGTTGAAAAAAGTTCGTCTTTTTTTTTCTTTCCTTTTGGTTTTGAGCGAAATGAATTACTTCACTCCATACAACAAAGCTTGTTCGTCGCGGGTCACCAGTTATTGGGCTTTTTGAATGTGTCCCGTTAAATATTGGAATTGTCTCATCACTAGTGACTACCCTATGCACAGACATGGGGGAGGGTGTGGCCCACTAGTTTGGGAAACTAGTGGAGGGATTAATAAAAAATAACTGTGCATTTATAGGATATAATAATCATGGCCTCTGTTCAGTCTTAAGAGACAATGGATACCATCTGTAAGTGTAGCTGCACATGTAATTGTGAAGCAAGGGTTGCGCAATCTCCAACCACACCTCTTCTGAATCAGCACTGCTTCAATCCAGTGGCAAGGATAAGTCCAAAACGACTGGAAACAATGCCGAGAAGCGGAGAGCACATACAGCATCTGGTATTTCCAAATGGTCACCCATTTAAGTACTGACCAGATTCAACGTTGCTTGACTTTGGTAATCTAATGAAATGCGTGTTCGTTAAATCAAGCAATGTTGCATGCACAAGCAAAAGTAATAATTTACAAACAAAAAAAGGTAGTTCAAATAAGACGTTTATTGAACGAGTGTATGTGGAATGATGAGATGTGCTATGTGTATATGTGTGTTGTATGTAGAACATATATCGAGCAGAAACAGTCTGAATTGTGTATACAAAGAAATGAAGGTAGAAAGTCTCTGAATGCGTATAAGGAGAACTTGTCTCTTTCCAGGAATATGTATGTAGTGAAAAGTCTCTTAGTGAGTATGCAAAGAAATAGAATCTCTTACCAAGAATTGTATGTAGTGGAAAGTCTCCTAGTGTATACACGAAGAAATTGAATGTCTCGTCGCGGTGAACAGTACGTGTGTTAGTGAGGAAACGTGTGTTGGTTGTTGTTTTGCCGAGGCCGGTTGAACAGAAAAGAGAGTGATTTTCCGTTTACACCGGTTTTTATAATCAGAAGGGCAGATAACTCTGGTGTCGCTTTTCAGCGCCACTTGTCGGTGAAAAAGCGACACCTAACGGCCAATCGATGCAGTTATGTTTGAAAGGAGGAGGCAACTGCTACATATCCGACTCGTAAGAGAGTCTGTTTGAATGGAGAATGGCGGCGACTGCCGCCACTGTTCACCCTGTTGGCAACTGGCCACTGCCAATTTTCGCCGTATTTGCCACCGGCCATGTTCGCCGGAGAATGACGGCCGCCACCGTTCACCACTGAACGGGGAATGGCAACCGCCAATGTTCACCTTGTTTTTTTTAACACCCATTGAATGGGGAAAAGCAAAACCTAATATAGTTTTTTTAACTACCCTAACCAAAAATGCACCAGTCCGACTCTGCTCCGTTGGGTATCATATCCACCCTCCTGAAGGCCTCACCCACTCAATAAGTTCGACCGTCTATTATTTTATTACTACTGTAATAAAATAAATGGAGTCATTATGTTCTGTAGATCATTAATTAATAAATATTGAAAATGTCATTAAAATTGGTTGATTTCCTGTATTTTGGTGAATTTTTAAATGAAGGAAGAGTTCCTAAAAATTAGCATTTTTTGTGTCAGATGATGGAATATCTGGCAGTTTTAATTCCATTTTGTATTTTTATTTCATGGTAATAAATACGGCGAGATAAGATTACGGCACGGTCTATTTTTAACTCTTGATAAATCTTGGGGTGGGGGGAGATACATAAAAAAGAACTTGTGGCAATCAAAAAGCTCACCAAGATATCGAGTTTCGGTATCGAGCTCTTTCTTTCTCTTTTCTTCTTCGTGCGTAACGCGTTTGTATATGTTTGTATATTTGTTACGTCATGGAGAGTAACTAAATTACCTGTTTTCGTCGGAAATGACGAAGTGATGTGACATTTTTAGAACAAATCAATCAAGCATGGGGCAGCAGCATCACCAATCGATGCTGTTTCGTTTAAGAAGTCCGCTTGAAAGGAAGTTTTAAATCAGCCGTTCTCAACCGTTTTCTATCTGCCCCTTCCCTCCCCGGTTCTCGTGCCACCTTTCCACGCACATACGAAAATAAAGTAATTGTTGTTAGGGATACTACAATTAGATACACGATGCGTTGTATTAGGGATGATTGATATATTTTACAAAACTGAGTGCAAGGTAATTGGAAAAAATAATCCTAAGCCATTGTTGTTAATTGGGTTTGTGCCTGGCATTTCCTGTTTCCATCGCATCAACATGGTACACACATCTGACTTTTGGAGATAGCATATTTAATCTTATTATTTTTAATGCGACTTCTCAGATACAGACCGGGAAATATTGGCCCAGATACTGCAAGGCTATTCGTCCTCTAAAGTTAGAAAGGCGCTAAGAGACAACTCTACCCTCAAACAAATACTGAACGAAGCCAGGGCCATTGAACTTGCTAATACACGAGCTGCAGACATGGAATGAAGAAAAATCCATGCACTTTCGTCCTACGGCAACAACTTAAACCACAAGTGATACACACACCGAAACAAAGTCAGTAAATGTGTCAATCACTCGAACAGCGAATGTCATACCAGCCGCCATTTCACTCCGAGACCATGACCACATGGAAGAAAAAATAAAGATGGTGTCGGATTTTTCGTGGGTGTTAACGAAAACCGCTCTAAACAAAAGTCATGTTACCTAGGAGAATTATCACAAAAAAAATTATAACAAGAGAGAAGGAATGGACGAGTACAAGATGTTCATAAAAGTTAAAATAAAGTTTTATTTACAAAAAAAAGGTAGCTTGGACTGCTTTTTTTCCAGAGCTGGAATAAATAAATTATTCCTAGATAACGTACAAAAAAAATAAAAATCCAAAAAATTACAACATCAGGATTTCTTAACATTAAAGTTATATACAACAAAAATAGACACACTCTTAAAAAGGCAGTATTCTTACAAAATCAATCAAATAGTCTCTTTTTTTTCTTTACACCAAAGTTACAATCAAAAGTAATAAAATTGACAAACCGTGCTGAATGCCGACATAATTTCCATGGTAAAATAACCTATTTTTTTTTATTTTATCAAACGTCTTTCACAAAGTTCCTTTTTTCCTTTTTCTTTCCTTTTCTTCTATAATTTTCTTATAGCAAACCCAACGTAAGAAATACGTCACTAGAACAGTCCAAATTTCAAATAAACATAATACTTGATTTTTTCACAGTTTGTCCCAAATAGCATCACACGCGATCATGTGAGGATCCAATTTTCAAAGTTATCTCTTTCAAATCGATCTGTGTTGCAAGGACGATCACACTTTACGATTCTTAATCTCTGATTCAGAATCTTCTCAACAGCAAAGTATTCCAGTTCCCGGGAGCTAAGCTCTTCAACATAGGCAATTTCGTGCCCGGAGATATTTTTATCTCGTTCAAATTCTCCATAATTCTTCATTGCAAGTCTCTGACCTGAAACATCTTCAAAGGGAAATATTCGTTGACCGAAGGAAGAATATTTCATACATAAAAGGCAATTCTTGCCAAGAGATACTCTATTTCTTAAATTTCTTCAAGTAGAAATTCTTCTCAAAATTTAACGTCCCAACTATGGACGGAGAAACAGTTTTAACAGGTGTCGACTCCGGCGCCAAAGTCTGTTCTGATTAAACTTCGCGCCAATATCAAATCGAGACAGAACTAATGCATCATTTCTAAAAATAGAAACCACGTGACACAAAATGGCGTCAACCTAACCCAACTCCTACGCAAAATAATCCATGTGACTTTCAACCTGGCACGTAAGCAAAAACCGAAAGCCTTCACCCTCAAACGGTTTCAAACAAAGGGAAGTAACCCATGACTTACTAGAAAATATACCGAAATTTCCACACTCTTCCGACGAAGAAGAAAAAAAAAAATGCACAATGTTATATACATGTCTCATGTACACCTCAATACCACAAGTAGTCATTATCCCGTTCACTCACCTTCTTGCGAGTTCGAATGGGTTCAGAATTGGAAGTCGAGGCATGATCTCTATCAGCAACATCCGACTGGACCACATCAGGATCCTCGGAACCACAAGGCTCTTCGGGAACCTCCGAGGTCTGATGGGAATGAGTAACCGACAACTCCATCGGAAAAAGGTGTCTCAAAGAATGTTCCTGAGAGGAACCATCTGCCTTCTTAATCAGGGCAGATTTAATATGAGAATCATCACCTGGAGTCAAACCTATCACTCTACCCAAGGACCAATATGGGCGAGATTTGGCTGGGTTCTTAACAAGAACCACATCGCCTACAGCGATGACATCACTAAAATCAGACTGATATAGATCGCCACTCAGCTCTCTCAAGCCGAGCAGGTATTCCTCATACCATAAAACTTTAAACCTCTGTAAGAGAAGGTCTCTCTGTTTTAACTTCTCCAAAAGGTCACTCCTAGAAGGAGGAGAATTCTCAAGAAAACATTCTTCAGAATTTATAAAAATTGAATTATTACAATGCGGGCGAATAAACGCGTTTGGAGATATAATATCCAAACCATCATCTCCAGAACATCTATAAGTTAGAGGACGTGAGTTAATAGCATTCTGTATATCAGACAACACAGAAAGAAGTTCGAAATAACCCAACTTCTGTCGTCTCACTAACTTGTAAAGACAAACCTTCACCGTCTTAACAAGACGCTCCCAAACACTGCCGAACCAAGCAGAATATAAAGGTATCGTCAGGTGCTTGATGTCAAATGTACTAAATTTCTCCTCGAACTCGTCAGACACAAGCACTTGCTTAATCAAACTGCATCCAGCAACGAATGATCTAGCATTATCTGAGTATATATGGGAAGGCACCCCATAAATGTTAAAAAATCTAACCAATGATAGTATCACTGAGTGAGTAGACATGTCACTCACTAACTCCAAATGGACCGCCCTCACATTGAAGCATGTAAAAAGCAAGATATACATTTTTTGCGGTCCCCTTTCATCCTCAACCCACAAGTGACCAGTAAAGTCTATACCTGTATGGTTGAAGGGCTTCACAAAATTAACTCTGTGGTTAGGTAAATTGGTAACCTTGGGGTATTTGAAAGATACGGCATTGTATCTTTTACACAGAGCACAGGCAGAAATAACCGACTTCACCGCCTGCCTGGATTTATGTATCCAGAAACCTGACAAACGGAGTTTGCTGAGGGTAGCGGCAATACCCAAATGTTTACACTTGAAATGACAGTCCATAATAATCAAATCAGTTATATGACTGCCTCGAGGTAACAAAATCGGATGTAAAATTTCCGGAGGGTAAAGGCTGGATTTACCAATCCTTCCCCCAGACCTTATCAAACTTTTATCATCCAGGTAAAGATCCAACTTCGCCACCAACGGAGGAATCTCACGGTTGGAGGGGTTCAACAAAAAGGACTTTTCCCTGGAAAGAAGCAAGGACTGCTCCAACTTAATCAAATAAATTTTAGCCACTAGGCCTGGTACTTTCATGGATTTCCGCAATTTCAATACAAACTTAAACGTGTAGGACAAAACTCTCATGAGTTTTCCCAAGGAAGAAAATCTCTTAAAATCCACTACTGGTGACAATTCCTGAATCACAGGAGACACAGAGATGGCATTAGTCAGCACCAACCTCTGACTGTCAGAACTCAAACAGTTCAAATCATACACTGGCCAGGTAAAATTCTCACCGACCAGCCACTGCGGCCCCGATAACCAAAAGGGCAATAGAGATTTGAATTTCTCCAAGGAAATACCCCTGGTGATCAGGTCGGCAGGGTTGTCAGAAGTGTTCACATACTTGAACATTACTTCCAAACCTTGTTCACACAATTCATCCACTCTCACTCGAATATCTTTTAACCTATTTCGGACAAATACACTCTTTGTCACAACTGTCTCGGACAGAATCCAGGACAACACGACCTGTGCGTCCATCGCAACCACTATTTTCTTGACCACATCCTTTTGAAACACCTTCAAAAGATTAGGGATACATTTCATCGCCAAAAAGACGGACAACAACTCAAGTGACGGCAAAGTTCTCTTTGTCAAAGGAGCCACTTTAGCCTTGGAAAATATTAATTTAGCAGCCCCATACTGGAAAATGTAAGCCGCAAAGCCAAAGGCTTGTTGTGAAGCATCACAAAAGATCATTAACGTGGCAGGCGCAGAGGAATCAACAGCACATCTGGGGACCCTCAAACCATGCAGATTCATCAACTCAGGAAACAACTTGTTCCGAGTGAGCTGCAAACTCTCCGGTATCTTCTGATCCCATGACACCTGAGTTTTCCATATCTCACTGAGTATTACCCTTCCCTTGATAGTTACAGGTAAAACAAGCCCCGAAGGGTCGAATATGGAAGAGTTCTGCGATAGGATGCCCCTTTTTGTATCAGCCGGCACATCTAAGGAACCGGCCGCCACATGCAAATTATCCTGCACAGGATCATACGCATAACCCAACACCCTCTCCAGAGGAGAATCATGGGTGACGAAACCTTTGTCAGCTTTCATTCGAGTGGTCAAAACATCATTATTGGAATTACAGGACCTTAATGAAAAATTACCATCCTGCATGATACTCCTTGCATTCAGGTATAGGTCCAACAAAGTTTTCTGTGAATTGTGAGTTTTTATAAGATTATCCACATAAAAATTTTCCATAAGCATATCCCTACATAAACTATGAGGGTATTTTTCAACATGATGTCTAATGACGAAGTTGAGAATAAATGGGCTGGCCACAAACCCAAAAATCAATGTTTTGTAACGATAACATACCAGTTTATCATTCAGTTTTACAAAAAAGCAAAACCGATTCTTATCTCTTTCGGTTTCCAACCAAATCATGAGAAAGGCTTTACGGACGTCTGCCAACAGGACATAACGATCCATTCGAAACTTCAACAGTAATTCTAACATATCCGTGAAAAGGTTAATTCCCGGATAGACACAATCATTTAGAGAGGGATGTCCACCTGTTCGCAACGAACAGTTGAACACCGGCCTTATCTTTGTGGTACTCTGACCATTAGCCTTAATAACCGGACGGTGAGGAATCCAAGTATAATGAGTGAAATCCTCTGGATTCACTTCCACTCTCTCAATAATGTCCTCCCTTTCCTGCTCTAAGAAAACCTGGCAGTAGTCCTCATACAGACCCTGCCTCGTCAAACGAGTGACAACCTTATCAAGTACGTTCAACGACACCTGATGGTTGGAAGGAACAGAAGGCAACTTTCCCTCATCCCATGGCAAACTAACATAGTAGCAACTGTCTCGGTACGAGATCGAATTGCGAAAGGAATCAATTTTATTCCTGTCATAATCACTTAACTCCTAACGTTTCCAAACTAAAGAGCTTGTCCACGGCTCTTTCCACAGAAGAATCAATAAAACTATCGAAAGGGTCGAAGTATTCAGACTTCGGCTCAAGCACAAAATAAACATGTGTCATAAGACACTGTGAGTGTTCGGACACAACTTGGCTGTAATTCGCGCCAACAACGGACTTCTTCATAACAGGACTCACAAAATTGGACATATCTCCAAAAGGCACAATTCCTTGAGGAAACTCAAAAACCGACCCATTCATGAAGGGAGACAACTTCATGGGTCCCAAATACATCAGTAGGTCAACACCTACCAAACCATGTACAGTAATGCAATCATTTTTAACATTTGAAAAGTCGGCAGCTAATTTCCCCCCACCCGCAATAATTCCTTCAATAGCAGTAGACAGACCCCTGACGTGAAACTGAAGGTCCAAGCCTTCGTCCACCAAAAAGGGTATAACACACTCAGAGTTCGGCACTTTGACCCGCAACTCGAGTTCATTTAGGCTCCTTCTGGCCGTTCCGAGAAAAGTTTTAATAAAGAAGTCCCTTCTCTTTACAGGCACAGAACGGCAATTCAATAGGTCCAGAACTCCATCAGACAAATAGGAGCGCCGGCTTCCTGAATCCAACAGACAATTAAAAGATTTTACAACTCCATTATTGACCACGTCAATTTTAATTATTGGCAGAAGATTCACTTCTCCCACCTGAAGACAGGGGTTAGTATCCAGCCGAGACTTGTCAAAGTCAGGGCACAACGCACCTGCATGCTCGCAACTTTTACATTTCCAACAGGGGAGGAGACGACCACTTTTACCGGGGCAAGCCTCGGCGTTATGGAACGGACTAGTACAACGGGTGCACAACTTAGACAATTGGCATCGTTGTACCCGATCCCTTAGAGAGGGATACTTCCTGCAATAGTATGCAATATGGCTGTCACTACTGCAAAGGAAGCACTTATGTCGACTGGGTTTAGTTTTTACAAAAAAGTTCTCCAAAGTGGAGGGCTTCTTAACAGCACTAGCGGGCCTGAATCTAAAGGAACCAGACGAACGCGGTTTGGCGACGGGCTTTACAGTTTTAACCATCCTGGGTTTGACGATGTCTAACGTGCACAACACCTCAGAATAATTATCTAAGATATTTCCCAGAGATGGGTAATTCCAATTGACGGTATGAATCAGTTCCCGTCTCACAGAAAGAGGAAGTTTTTCAAAAACAATGCTACTTAGCAACAGATTGCCGGGGGCCTCCTCCTCTAGAAAATCCATACCAAAGGAGTTTTTCAGCTCGTATATTTGAGCTTTCACCTTAGTTAGAAAGCTCTTCACCGAGTCAGTATCAGAATCCCCAAGAGGTTTAGCACTATGGAGATCCCTAAAAATAGAGTTTACAATAAATCTTTTATCTAAAAATTCTCTATCTAGGATCTCTATCGCTGCCTCAAAGTTGGCATCCGAAATGGAAAGATGTCCCACTATTCGGTGGGCATAGCCCCTGAGGTGATTTTTCAGAATGATCAACCTCGTGGACTCACTAGGTATATTTGACACGCAATTTTCGAACTCCTTAAAGAAGTTGAGATACGCTAATTTGTCGCGTTCCAAACTCATGGGGTCGAAAATAGGACAGTTAAGTTTGGGTGTCACACTACAAAGTGACGCTTTAGACTTCTCCCCTTCCCTATTGGGTGGGGAGCCCTCATCCCTCCACATGCTCTCCAATTCGCTGAAACGTCAATCCACATGGATACGATATAACGTTTCGCTCCGACAGTTCTCAGACATCTCTTCGCGAGACTCACTCTCAATATAGGCACTTGTGATCTGCTCATTGAGTGAATCAATGGACGCAAAGAGTTCCTTAACCCTAACCTTCTGGGAAGAAACAAATTCCCGGTTCTCCCCCTCGCCACCCCCAAGAACATTAATAATAGTATCAACTTTGATTTTTACACTATCTCGCCTTTCTACAAGGAGATTAACAGTGGGGGTAGACGCCATTATGGCGAAAATACAATATGGCGATTATGTGTGGGCTAAAATAAAAGAGGCGCCAAACGTCTTCTTAATGGCGGGAAAATGACAACGTAAAATTATCTAAGTAAGATTCCTACAAAAAAAATGGAAAAAGGCTGTACCATAGTTAACCAAATTCGTTTAAATGTAAGTCTAACAATTCCACTTGTCAGTCAAAGCAAAAATTCAAGGGAAAAATAATTACACAAAAATCATTCAATATCTAACATTCACCAGTTTCCCAAAAATGGCGACTTAGAATACGCGGGAGATTTACAAAAATGACTCCACGTGGCGAACAAAAATGGCGTTCAGACTTCAAAACATGCAATTTTCACATAAAATACATAAAAAGGAAAAGAAAAAAAAACAGTCAGCTTAAAACAGTATTAAAACCTGAACATCTCGTATTTGACTGTTTAATTGTAGTCAAAGGAAACCAAGGCTGCCGAATTCCGGGCATCATGTCTAATACACGCAATTAGATGCCAAAAGCAGAAAGGAGATTATCACTTGAAGTAAGTTCCCTCCAGTGACTTGGGTACCAAAAAACAGCAATAGAAGAAAATTAATTTAAATCTAAACTAGTGGCAAATCTTCGAGTATTCTTTCCAATACGCAAATTCTGGAACAAAAAAAGCAGAATGCTTTTAATAGAAGAAAAATAGATACTATCCCAGCATATCGTCTGAAGTTTGTCCACCCAAACGAAAATGGAATAAAAAAGCAGAATGCTTTTAATAGAAGAAAAATAGCTCTAAATCTAAACAAGTAGCACATTTTCGAGTATTCTTTCCAATACGCGAATTCTGGAACAAAAAAGCAGAATGTCGGATTTTTCGTGGGTGTTAACGAAAACCGCTCTAAACAAAAGTCATGTTACCTAGGAGAATTATCACAAAAAAATTATAACAAGAGAGAAGGAATGGACGAGTACAAGATGTTCATAAAAGTTAAAATAAAGTTTTATTTACAAAAAAAAGGTAGCTTGGACTGCTTTTTTTCCAGAGCTGGAATAAATAAATTATTCCTAGATAACGTACAAAAAAAATAAAAATCCAAAAAATTACAACATCAGGATTTCTTAACATTAAAGTTATATACAACAAAAATAGACACACTCTTAAAAAGGCAGTATTCTTACAAAATCAATCAAATAGTCTCTTTTTTTTCTTTACACCAAAGTTACAATCAAAAGTAATAAAATTGACAAACCGTGCTGAATGCCGACATAATTTCCATGGTAAAATAACCTATTTTTTTTTATTTTATCAAACGTCTTTCACAAAGTTCCTTTTTTCCTTTTTCTTTCCTTTTCTTCTATAATTTTCTTATAGCAAACCCAACGTAAGAAATACGTCACTAAAACAGTCCAAATTTCAAATAAACATAATACTTGATTTTTTCACAGTTTGTCCCAAATAGCATCACACGCGATCATGTGAGGATCCAATTTTCAAAGTTATCTCTTTCAAATCGATCTGTGTTGCAAGGACGATCACACTTTACGATTCTTAATCTCTGATTCAGAATCTTCTCAACAGCAAACGTATTCCAGTTCCCGGGAGCTAAGCTCTTCAACATAGGCAATTTCGTGCCCGGAGATATTTTTATCTCGTTCAAATTCTCCATAATTCTTCATTGCAAGTCTCTGACCTGAAACATCTTCAAATGGAAATATTCGTTGACCGAAGGAAGAATATTTCATACATAAAAGGCAAGTCTTGCCAAGAGATACTCTATTTCTTAAATTTCTTCAAGTAGAAATTCTTCTCAAAATTTAACGTCCCAACTATGGACGGAGAAACAGTTTTAACAGGTGTCGACTCCGGCGCCAAAGTCTGTTCTGATTAAACTTCGCGCCAATATCAAATCGAGACAGAACTAATGCATCATTTCTAAAAATAGAAACCACGTGACACAAAATGGCGTCAACCTAACCCAACTCCTACGCAAAATAATCCATGTGACTTTCAACCTGGCACGTAAGCAAAAACCGAAAGCCTTCACCCTCAAACGGTTTCAAACAAAGGGAAGTAACCCATGACTTACTAGAAAATATACTGAAATTTCCACAATGGCAGACAGGCAGCAACACACGCGGCGTGTCATGCCAAGGGGCAGGAGTGTATGAACTGCTTTAAAAAGAACCACTTCGCTCAACTTTGCAATTCCAAACCGGTGTACAAGCAAAAAGTGAAGTATTTAATATATGAACATGAAAACAACATTGCCAAGTTGAAATTAGGCAGAGATTACGACCAAACTAACGAGATGGATTTATGCAAAGACAAATGGAATCAGTAAAAATTAAAGAAAAAGAACTATCATAACAAAATACAATCAAAACCCTCAAGTCGAAAAAGATGAAGACATGACGAATTTACAAAATGCATTTGAGTGCAAAGTCAAAGAGATTGAATCCAAATACGAAAAGAAGATGAAGGATTTATGAGACGAATTTGAGCTGAAACGTAAATTTGAAATCCATGAAATTGAAAAGAGAAAGAACAGCCAAATAAACACTTTGATGAAGAATCACAAGGAAGCGTTCAGTGAAATAAAAAATTACTATAATGATATTACGCTCATCAACCTTGGTTTAATTAACGTTCTCAGCGAGCAGGTCGATACGAAGAAAAAAGAACGACTGGAAAAAGAAATGGCCAATCTTACAACCGAGAACAAACGATTAGTCGAGCCACTCCAACACGCACGGAAAGAATTTAAAAATGACCAATGTCCGTTTAAAGGTAATAATAGATGAACTAAAAACTCTTAAATGTAAACATCACTTTCTTGGGCAAGATTTTGAGAAGATCCAAGCGAAACGGGATGAAATGTGGTTTATGAAGTCATTCCACGAGGTTCAGCAGTAAAGCAGTTTCAGGAATATTCCTTTGGAGAAAAGGTTTCCCACGCTGGATGAACTTCTTGAACAGAATTAACTCCAACTTAACGAAATCCTCTTTTGTTCCAACCTTGATCCGTCCAACATGATCACTCGAAAACTGGAGTAAGTTTTATTATCAAAAAGTACATTACATTCACACACCTTTAGATGATGCAGGGAGGCGGATTAAATGAGACACATCAACTAAAGGGATACATATATATATATATATAGATATAGGTTTATTCGCAGGAACAACAGAACAGAACATCTTTTATACATGAGGTTGAATATATATTGACAAGGAGAAATAACCTTTTCTCAGAGTCCGTATATTCTCTGACAGAGAACGCAGGATCACATCTTTCTTTGTTAACTGAAAGTCACGAACTGGTTAACTCTCACATGATCTGGGTTATTTAAAAGCGATTAACTTAGATGTGAGTTAGCCATTAGGAGTCAAACACGCAAGGGCGAGATGCATGCCACGTGGGAATATTTAAAAGATTGGGCGGGAAAGCATAAGAAAAGGAAAATACGTTATTAACGTTACAATTCTAAAAATCGCAACAAATCTTAATTCAATTGCAATTAATAAATTGCGGTTGAAAAGCAATGGAAAATGTATTTTATAACAAAATCGACAAGGTTTAATTGCTATTCCCTATTAGTCTGTCTGAATCTAAACGTTAAAATGCTAGATTTCTCTGACAAAAAAAAAATCCGAACGAATTGCAATGAAAATGACATGCAAGGCATGCACTTACTGTAATGTTCCGACGTAAACCTTTGAGATTGTAACATGGTGTTTCTTCTGGTAGTTTCAAAGTCTTTAAACTGCCGAATGTTGAAAGAATAACCTCTGGACCGATTTGAAGGTTTCCATAGTGAGGGAAAACAGAAAATGTCTGACTCTCTTGATAAAGAATTTAACTCCGACAAGAATCGCAGATTTGATCACGATAAAAATCGGCCATTTTTCGTCTTTTTTCTATATTAGATCACATCGTGGTCACCAATTTTAGCTGATTACCACCTTTAGAGTTTGTGGTTTAAAGCGGGAACAACAGAACAGAACATCTTTTATACATGGGGTTGAATATATATTGACAAGGCGAAATAACCCTTTCCCAGAGTTTGTATATTCTCTGCCAGGCTTGGCAGAGAACGCAAGATCACATCTTTCCTGTTGACTGAAAGTCACGAACTCGTTAACTCTCCTGATCACGTGATCTGAGCTTTGCGCCAAACTACGAATCTTGTGCATTGAATAGCGCACTTCCGGTCAATCATGTGACTGCTACACACCTATAAACAGTTCAACTATTATGTGTTTTGCCTACTACACGAATACAAACCATAACAGGTAAGTAAGCTAAATGGACTATACTCCCCACTTTTTTCTATCATGCATATAAGACACACACACACACTATACATCTATGTTTTTATTAAAGACAGGAGAGGTTTAGTGTCGTCATTATTTGCCTACATTTGCATATCATAAGTTAAGAGACTACCGGGTATGCGCATTGAGAGATGCTGAAAATAATAAAGAGACTCAGTGTAAACTAAGAAGTTTAACTTCGGCGCTGATTGAAACCACACGCTCATTTCTTTGCCTTTGTTCTTTCTTTCTTTTTGTCTTTTGTTTCAGCCTGGCGACATTACATATGGTATTGCCCCCCCCCCCCCTCTCTCTCTCTCTCTCTCTCTCTCTCTCTCTCTCTCTCTCTCTCTCTCTCTCTCTCTCCATGTCATGATTTGGAACTGACACAAAGAAATTGAAATAAAAGGATACACACCCTTTTTTGCCAAAACGTATTTGTTATTTAGGATATTTTATCCTCGACTTTTGCCCTAAACTTCAAGATTCACACAACATGCCTTTATAGAGAACTTGAATGTCTACTAGACACTGTCCTCGAGTGTCCCTCTGTACAGGTTTTGTCATGACAACCTGGCATGAGGATACTTCACCCTACAAGTAAACCCTGACTAAATATTCAAAATAACATAGAATTCAAAGCCCAAATAAGATCTTCTCTGTATGGCTACCACACACTAGCTTATACGAGAAATGGTGCACTTCTTGTCCTGGAATCCGCTAAGCCCAAGAGACCACACTAAAGATATACTATGACATAGTTAACTGGTCATTTGGGGAGATGAAACTTTATGTTCTTAACTTCTTTACTGGCTCGGCGTTTGAGAGATAGAGGAGAACTTTTATGGAACACTCGAATATCTATGTATCTCATACGGAGATCAAGTGTTAGCCCCAGGAAGGGGACCCCTGATTTCTGAGAACTTCGACTGAAGTAAAATGAAACAAAAAGAGAGTTAATCTTGACATAAACTGTAAGACTGTAGGTTGCCAGAAGTTTAGACAGTGAAGAAAGGAATTAAAGCAATAAAGTTCGTCTGGCAAAAGTATTTTCTTAGCCTCGCTCGGCTGTCCAGTTGACAGAGGCAGGAGACTAGACGTTTCTCTTCGTTGGTGCCTGGAAGATCTCTGCCTGCGGGTGGAGTCCTTCAAATGTCCGGTTGAAATTAATACGCCCAGGAGCCCCATCGGTCATCCTGTGACCAAACAGCCTCTCCGCAAGAGGAAATAAATGTTAATGTTTAATAACTGTTACAAATTTGTGACAGGACAAAAAAAGAGAAACCCTCCATGTCAGGACCACTGATATTGGGCTTATTATGCTTTCGCTTCGTTCGTGTTTCATATTCTTTCTTTTTTTTTAGTGACGTGTAATGTGAAGATATGTGTCGCCTTGAAATTGTACCTGTTCTTCTGGGTTTTTACAGCAGTTATCAAGACGCCTTTCAAATGAATTAAGACAGTTTCACGCACTAATAGTTCGATCTTTGTAAGGTTCGGGGGGTCTTTTATGTGGGTTTTCCCGATCTTTTGTAACAAGGTGATAAAATTATGCAATAATACCTCCTATATTTCATTCGATCACAAAAACCTATTTGCTAAATTATTTTATTAATTCAAATAAGTTATTAATGTCAAAAAAAAATATAAAATGTAACTAAACAGATCAAGTTTTGTTTTACTTATTTGAATAATTTAACAAGATTTAATATTTTTACCTGTAGTCCACAAACTTTCTGTTTTCATTCAACATGTAGAGAGAAAGGCAATATAAAAAATTTTTTTAAAAAGGAATGCTAAAATCTATCCATAAAAAATAATTAATTTCTCTATTGACGACAGACAACGAATTTGAAGAAATAGCCGAATATACAGTCACTGGTAAAAAACAGTCTCGTGCTGGCCCTGAAAAGAAGAAACGTCTTTGGTATGAAGAGCGGCTCATTAGGAAAAGGTCGAGATTAGCAGTAACTGGACAGTGTGGATTTGTTTTTTACCGGCGTAGTCGAAGATTTTGGGCAGACTGTGTGGAATATTTGTTAGGCTTAGATTAAGTATTAATTTAGGTGGCTCCTAGCACATGGCACCAATATTCTAATGTATATTTTTAAAAGTATGTATTTTCTGAGCTTTCGATTGGCTTAAATAAAATTCTGTATTAAGACTCCTATCCAATGAAGAGTTGATATGCTTACAAAAATATTCGTTTGCTGCTGATGATTGAACAAAGTGCGACAGTCGGATAAGGCTACAATCCGTAGATGAGCAAATGGTTGCAAATGATACCAGACTTAATTACAATTTTTTTATTTAATGAAAGTTCTCTGATTTATTTACATAATGTGAGTGAAAAATATGTTTAAGAAGCGAAAATTAAGTTAAATTGTTGATTTCTTTAAATTTATATACACTACGAAAGGGTATGAAAGGAACAAGGAGACACTGTAGCCCAAAATGAAAATGCTTAAACTTGTTTCTGCGCAGGTAGATCGATGCATATACTCGCCTGAATTAATAATAATAATAAAAAAACATTTTAAGACACTCATTCTCTGAATTTATGAAATTTGCTGTTTTGATCCACCCTGAGTAAATAAAAAGCTACATTTTTTCTTCAACAAACATGTTGAGCCTAAATCCACAAGCGAGCTAACATCGACATTTCTCCAGCTCCCTTCGCCCCTCTGTCGGGCTTTGGGAAAGCTGAGAATGCCTTTTCTCAACTCACGCACACACAGTCATAAGCATACGCACTCTGACATTAATGCAAACACGTACACAATACATTAACTCTTTCACCCTATCGTCTGCTAATTGAAAACAAATGTATAAACTTATCCATTTTGATACTTCTAACATTTCTCAATGAACTTTCTACAATGAAAACAAATAAACATTGACTCTTATTAAAAACTTTAAATCAAATGAACATTTTATAATTGAGTGAGGAGTTTTTTATTCCGATTTTTCAGAACCGTGGATAATTCATGGCCCTTATCGACCCAAACTTCCTCGATATCTCAGCTAATGAATCACCTTTATTCTGCAAGGACTCTCAACAAAATATGAACAAACAATTGATGTTTTCCTATCTATGTAGATTTCCATTTAACAGAAAACAGTTTTAGGTTAATACTCAAATGTGAGAGAACAAGAGAAATGCTATATGATAAACACAAACAAAATAATGAGTTCAAAAGCATAAGTTCACAAAAGAGATAATTTATATATTAACATATATAGATTATCTCTTTTGTGAACTTATGCTTTTGAACTCATTATTTTGTTTGTGTTTATCATATAGCATTTCTCTTGTTCTCTCACATTTGAGTATTGACCTAAAACTGTTTTCTTTAAAATGTTTCTATAAAACTGGTTTTCCCCAAAGCTTGCCATTGACCAATTTTTCAAAAACTTTGCTAATAACAGAGAAGAGACTAACAGAACGATACTTACTTAGGGCAGACCGATCACCAGTATTTTTAAAGATAGGGACAACAGAGGATTTCTTCCAACATGAAGGGAAACAGGACTGAGACAAACAGAGATCGAATAATTTAAAGAGGATAGAAGAAAGTTCAGGAGCATAATGGTTGAGAATGCCAACAGAAATTGAATCAAGACTGGAAGCCTTAGACTGGTCAAGATCAGAAAGAACCCTAGCAACAATCTTTGGAGTGATAATAACAGAATCTGATCAGTTTTCAAAGGAAAATCAGGAAGAACAGAACCAGAATCATCAAGAGAAGAATTGTCAGCAAAAAAGACGATCAAAGTGACCAGTCTTATCCTTAGAAGATGAAATAACCTGAAAACCATTCAAAAGAGGAGGAATAGCAGACTTGCCACTATTAATGACACTATTGTATATTCTCCAAAAATCACGAGGGCTAACCATTTGAGATGAAATAGTCACGAATCCTTTGAGAATAGCTAGACTTAGCCTCAAAGATTGCTCTCTTGCAGGCATTGCTAACTCTTCTGTAGGATTGTCTAGAAATCTCAGGACCATCCCGTCGATACTGACTAAAGTAATGGTTATGATGGGTAATGACAGAAGCACAAACAAATGAAAACCATAGAGGAAAATGAAGTTTGCTTTTAAACTTACGATGAGGAATGAAGGTGTCAATTCCAACCAGAAGGCAGTCAGTAACCTCCCTAGCAGCATTATTTGGAGACATACCAAAGATAGAACGTCATGGAACGTCACATAGGAAGCTGCGAAACCCATCCCAATCAGCCTTCCTGTAGTTAAACGTCTTTTTATGGAAGGGATGATCAATAGAAGACTTCACCAAAAAATCAACTTCAACATTAACAACAGCATGATCAGAAGAACACAAAGGAGGAGAAGAGGAAATAGAACATGAGTCAGGAACAGAAGTGATAAAAAGATCAAGTAAGGATGGTTGATGAATATCATTATCAGGAAAACGTGTGAGGAAGGTGACAATTTGGAACAAGTCATGAGACAGAGAAAAGTTAAGACAGATTTCACCATCTAGATCTGTGCGGTAAGAGTGAGGGAGCCAGTCAGAATGATGAGCATTGAAGTCACCAAAAACAAAGATGGAACTTGATGGATGAATTTGCAATTCCTCATCAATACTGCTGGATATAGCATCAACAACAGAGCAGTCATTGTCAGAAGGAAAACTACAAAAAGAACAAATAGGAAGTGGAGTTCAGCAAAGATAACCTCAGACAGATAAAAGGACACTTATGAGATTCAAGGCTGTGGACACATGCAATGGGGCGATCCTTGCAAAGAAAAACAGCAAGACCATGCAAATGTGTGGAAGAATCTAAGCGGACAAGAGGCAAATAACCATCCACATGTAGATCGTTGCTATCAATAGAAGCATCCAGATTAGTCCCATAAAGAGCAAGGATGTGAGGAGATTTGCCCAAGAGATAGGACTGAACATCAGGAAAGTTTGACCTGAGACCTCTGATGTTACTATAGGAAATAGTAAGTTTGTTGTTGTGTAGATTTGTAGAAGACATAATAATAAAAATGGAGAGAAAGGTAGAATCACTTCAAGACAAACTAAACCTGAAATCTACTTTGAATCTTTAACATCAGAGTTGTGCATTGTAAAGGACAAGAATACTTTTTACAAGTTCACACAGTTTTATTGTTGAGTGGCAAAATAAACTTGATAAGGTTCTTTTGTTTTTAACAAACTAATACGAAGCAATGTTCATGTATTTCCACATGAAAAGTCCGTAAGACATTTGTTTGTTTAAACTAACCTGTAAAGTGATTTATGTGTGTGCATAAAAAGACAACGACGGGTTATAAATACACAGTAGTGTGTGCATAAAAAGACAACGACGGGTTATAAATACACAGTAGTGTGTGTGTGTGTGTGTGTGTGTGTGTGTTAGTATTTCATAGTAGTGATTTTCAACCCTATGGCTAAGAGAATTAAAAAAATAATTGTTTCTGACAAAAGAGATTATAGAAAACCACTCAAAAGGTTATATGAAAAATACACATTACTACAGGACCGCTTCACTGCAAACAACAACAAAGTCGTTTTCAGGTCCAATGTCAACAAATACTTGCCAAGCTGTCTTCTTAAGTAATTAAATTGCGTCCATTCCATTCATTGTTTTTAACTCTCTCATAATAATGTTCATCATTCAGTGGCTTTTAGACTTGGTAAGTGTTGACTCATTACTTTTTAGGAAGTAAGAATCCAGTTGTTAAGTAAGGTTTGCTAAGGTATTGTAGCATATTCGCGCAAACCTTTTTCAGACATTACAGTAGGATTGTTCTCTTGTTGATACCGGATAATAGACTCGACCCAAAAAGAAGGATTTCTAAAAGTATTAAATTAAAGATTCTGATGATTAGGGAATATATATTCTGTTTTTATTTAAGTCATTATAGAAGGAAAAGATTATTAAAATATATTCGATATTTATGGATGTGGGTTAAACTATAATTGAATTAAAAACGATTCTTAAAAGAAGTAATCTGATTGGCTGGAATATAGAAATAAACAACTTCGAACATTCTTGGCTGCTGTCAGCCTGTTTTTTACAGAAGTGATCACATTATTTTGATCTGTGAAAGTTACTTTTGGGTGAATATTGAATTTAAGCGAATCCTAAAAAATGCCACTCGACACTCTTTCAAATTACCTTATTATCACATAAAACCATAATTTTCTATACATTTTATCTACTTTAATAAAAAAATTAATTCACCAATAGAATAATCTGTGTCATCTTCCTTTGATTTATTCTCAGCACATATGAGGAAATGTGTGCCTGGTTCTTGCGTTCGATACAAGTATTTAGACGGCAGTCGCATCTTTGGGAATTGCCAAGAACCGTGCTGGCAATTAATATAAATTGATTACAAAATGGTTATAAATGGCGAAGGAAGAAAACTGAGTATAAACAGCATGCATATTAAATGCAAATAAATTAAGATTAAGAGAGAAAAAAGGATCACCAGTTAATAATTGCGAACTAAATAGATCAGTATTTTGTGAATGAAATATTGAGAAAAACGAAATTTTATAACAAAACATTTTTATATCTATAATTTTACAAGAATCTAAAAGTTATTTTTACTCATAAGGTTAGAAAAGTTTATGCAAACTCGTGTTTGGTAAAGAAAGTTCAGTAAGTAAACACGAGGCTTAGAGATGTGTATGTCAATATGTTTGTAGTGTCAGTAACATGCGTGTGTGAGTAATAGTCAGTGTGTCACTGTGTATATGTGGCCTAGCTTTGTTCTTTCAGCGTATGTGCAAGTGAGTACTAATTTGCTTTCGTTCACCTGACTCGACTGTACTCCGTTAGTATAGAGGGGTCAATGCACCAACTGACACAAAAAATTGCAATATTTTTTTATGGTTTTATGTCAGGTTGGGTCTACTCTACATCATACTAAAAGTTGAACAAGATTTGAGTATGGGAAAGTTTCAAATTTCGAAGTTGAACATTTTCGATTTACAAGTCATTTTCCATTACGTTATGAAACACTAACTCGGTCAATTTTCATCATAAACCAATAAATCTTGCATTTTTACCCATGTTTTCACATGAAATGGTTGCCAGTGATGTTGAATCACCCCTTATACCGATTACCCCTACCTCACCCCCCGATTCACATAAGTCATAATGTTTTTTCAATGTTGTTGACACTTCCACCTCCTCATCATCATCATCTATGACTAAAGCATTTTTCATATCGTCACAGTTGCCATCTTGGCAATGTCCACATGCACTGGTACATTCTACTCTATGCCTTCTGCAGGTACACCTTAGGGTATTGCACCATTCCAAACAGTTGCAGTGAATCATCTGAATCAGTTCATCTGGAGCAGGACTTTTGTCTGTCGTCACTGGAACAATTTTGTTCCCTTCTACCTTCGATCTTCACTCAGATGGTGCCATTTCATCACTACATCCCATCCACTCCATAACCTGGTAGTAAGTCCACAGAGAATGAAATCTACAGGCAGAGGCGGTTGGAGGGAGTCGTTCTGGCATGGTGAACATCTTTGCCCTTGCAACTTTCTTGCAGAGCATATTGTATCTAATCGACGCCAGTGAGTTCTTCTGATCTCCATTGAACAGTGCTATCATTGCCTTAGAACCATTGGTTTCCACAACATCCTGCGTTTGCTTTGGCCGAGAGAATGCTTTTGAACAGTCTTTCATTGTCTTTTCTCTTTTGATGATTTGCTGGAACCTTGACTTCTTTCCAATCACGAACAACCTGGACACCGAATCACATCCTGTAAAGTCATGCAGAAACAATAGGTCATTGCAAACTACTTCACCAAGCACCTGTTTGAGAACCTTCATATTATAGACGTAGGATTTCATTTTGTCAGAGCAGAAATAGAGTGCAGTACATTTGGAAACATCTGTATGAAACAGCAAGAGAACAAGAAGATCTGTGTCTTCTCCAATAAGGCTTGTCGGTCTGAAAGCAGACATACTGATGGCTGCCTTTGCAATCTCAACGTCAGCATCTCTTTCTGCTTGAATAACATCACATCCTTTTTGCTTCATTCGTTCCATGATCAGCTGGATCAGTGCCTGCTTGTTTGCCCCATTCGATAAGAAGTCGTCCTTTTTCCCAGAAAATATTGTCGCCTCGGTAATGTTCACCTTGTTTACATTCAACTTTCGACTTTGTCTCTGATGTGCACAGTACTTTATACTTGGTCCAACTTCATAACCATCAAACACCACAGTCGCTCTTCCATAGTTTTCGACAGTGAATGAGGTATAATCGTCTGCAATCGAACTGTAGGTGCTCCCCTCCTTCCATTTCAGACGGTGAAGAAATCCTCCATCTAGTACGTTGTACTCTGTGACTGGAACAGTTTGCTGCACACCACTGTCGGACTTTGTTTTAACATAGTTTCTGATTGCTTCGGCAAGTTGCGGTTGTTCCACCTGACGCAAGAGTCTTTTTCCCTCAAACAAAGACATCGGGTATAGACACAGTTCATAAGACATGACATCATCTAGCCGAAGATTTCACGTCTGAGAGACTACAAGAAACCTCTTCAACAGGAGCACTGGGTCATGTTACGATCTGCAGAGACTTTCATGTTCTTGCTGGATACTAGATTCTTTGCATTCAAACTCTGTTTGTGAGAGTAAGAGAACACCGATTGCCCGTCCATTTCTTGTACAATGTCTCTTCCGATTTCGAAGAGGTCCTGCACATTGACGTCTTCGTTGGCATTAATTCATGTGATGATATTGCATAACGATTCATCAGTTGAAAACGGTGTAACACCGTTTAGTTTTTCTGCAACTTTTCCGAGATCTATCTCATCTCTTTTCAACTGAGAGGCAGACAACTCCTTATGTTGTTCACTTGTTACATAACTTCTTTCGGTAAGATCTTGCATGGAGGTTGTAAAGGGATGACACAGTGGATGACATGGCTCAAACTGTTTGCTGGTGCTCGGACATCCCACTCCCTCGCGTCAACCTGCCTTGATTTTTGAGTGAGCGCATTAGTCTCTGGTGCTCAGACATCCTACTCCCACCTTGGCTTTTGCGTGAGCGCATTAGTGTCTGCTCGATCACAAGATCGGAGCCAAGACCAGCCCAGTATTGGCTGCTGCGTCGGATTATGTGAAACCCAGAGTGGAACTTCTGATGTACTTCAGGATTGTCGTCTTTCAAGGCATACATCTTCTGCAGATATAGACGAGCTGACTTCAGATAATTCGGATGGCCAGCGTCCACGAATATTGGCAGGCAAGCTGAGACAGCACTGAGATGCATCTCCCAAGACCGATCAGCTGAAACAAGTGTCCTAGCTATACTTAGCATGTGCTGATAGTTTATTCATAGTTTGCTGGTTTTGGAGGTCCTTGCCAGTTCATCCTTTTTCTCAGTTAAAGAATTGCGAATTCTGTCTATGCCATCTAAATCACACTCGCCAGTCTCCATAAACCTGTACAATCGCTCAAATTCCTCCACTTGGTCCTGAAAACCAGGTTCATCCTCCATTATCTTGGCAACAGTCTGACGTGTGAGACACTGATCCACCAGCAGGTGACCATGAAATGCTCGTTGCACTGCCTTTCTGCTCATCATGTGTACAACGGCATTTTCACCATATACTGTCTCCATGATCTCCTTGATTCCAGTGCCATCCATCAAAGTCCCAATGGCACCCAACACATTCATGAAGGTATGAAAGGTGCGTGTTATGATAGCATGTTGTGTTTTGGCACATAGACTGACACTCAACACAATCAGGAAGGTGCCCAAGCAACAGTATCACATCCCTAATTGAACTATCATCTGTAACAGCGTTCACAATTTCAGACGTCTTCATGAATAGCAGTTGATCAAAAGTTATGATAGTCAGTATGTTGTGTTTTAATGATAGACTGCATAGGTAATCTAGGGTGGACAAGATACAGGTTTTATCTCCTGGGTTCATGTCTATCATTGGGAGAAATTGTATTGAAGATTTTCCCGGATATTTACACTCCTTATGCAGCAGGTGCATTATGCCTTGCCAACTGGGCGTACTCTTGTGAAAGCGAAAAGACATTTTCCAAAAAATGTCCACTTTGCGATCACAGACATCAGATGTGTATGGGGCCGACAGAAATTCTAAGCAACGGTTGACATGCTTTGAAAAGCGATAATCTATAATGTCAATCTTCTTCATTTCGACAAGTTTCAAGGTGGCTGTTTTTTGTTGTGGTATACCATGACTGACTTGCTTCCCTGGTGTGATGGCTGCAATCATTCCCATCCCATGGAAGGTACCCTTTCCGTCCAATGTTATAATGTTATGATCCACATTGTCTCCTGCAAACAACAGGGACTGACCAAGAATGTCCATGTCACCGCCTAACACATCATTTCAAACCTTTGTACCTCTGGATATGATGAAGCAAATCCCATGGTTAAAAGACTATCATACAAGTGGTGCATTTGCACCACAACACCAAGCTGTAGAGGCGCAATAACAGCTCTTGGGCGCACTGCTTGAACGACTGCTTGTCCGGTGCCAGCAACCTTTCTGGACGTGTCCTTCCCAACAAACAGATGTTGCAACAAGAACTGCAAACTTGCTGGGATAATATCTAATGCGGCTGCTAGTTTCAGTTCGACGGTTGTTGGATACGTATCCTCCATTGGCACAACTGTTATCTTGATATCAGTTTTGATGAGTTTTGCTGTGGTTTGGAGAAGTGCTCGTTTCTGTACTTCCTCATCGTCCTCCCGAGGTGAATTGTAGTATTCACGAAGCATGTCACAGGTTTTTTCCCTAAATGTCACAATGTTTTTGACTCCACTACGGCCTTCAGTCACAAATATAGAGTTCCCATACCGACTTAGCAGCTTTTTTTGAGGTATTGATTTCCGTACGCCGTGAATTTACTACCACGCAAGTATTCTCCCATTTTAGTGACAAGGTCCGATATTGTTATCTGTTCTTCATCGTTTTCCTCTAGGAACTCACAAACACTCTCGAATGCCTCATCCTGATTGCTGTCCTTTGGTTTTCCACTTTTTCATCGTTTGGTGGATTCAGCTGACATGAATTGTCATGGAATATTCTGCATTGTACGGAAGTTGATGCTACATGACTGGTGGTAAATACAGTCTGCTGCATGAAGATCACCACCAAAATATTTGATCTGTCTTTGAACAGCAGTGGCCCACTCATCCCCTCTGGTTTTGTAATGGACTAATATAGTTTGAACAAATGCATCTGTCTCTGCATAAAAAATCATTTTGTCGCTTTTTTGATTTTGGGTCTTTTTTCGTTTTAACAATTCCACAGAATAAGCAATGTGTTCTACTGTCATATGATACCAGAGAAACACAAGTGCTCCTTTTCACTGGTCGAGCAGAATCATCCTTGCTGGAGGCAATAGCAATGTCCTTTTTTTTGATGTGGTTTACCCGACACGTTTTGTCAACATGAGTCTCTGCTTCAACCCAGACGTTCACGCCTTATCCAATACTTGAACGTTTAATGGCTTCAGCTCCTTTTTCTCGAACCACCACGGTCTCTTTACCGTCCAAAGCTCGTTCCTAAAGGATAGGTTTCTGCATTGGCTGAATTCATGTTTTACCCTGAAAATATATGTATACAGTGTATTAGTATATACCTGTATGTGAATCGGGTTGAGTACAACACTACAGGGTGAGCCAAAAAAGCAGAACATCCTCCTCTTATCTCCAAGGGAGCCAGGTTTTAATAGCAAATGCACATCATATAACCTGGGATCCATACCGAAATTGCTGCACTTTTTTTTGGCCCACTCTGAAGGGGTAGGGGTAATCTTAGATATGGTATAAGGGGTGATTCAACATCACTGGCAACCATTTCATGTGAAAGATTGACCCTGAAAACATGGGTAAAAATGCAAGATTTATTGGTTTATGATGAAAATTGACCGAGTTAGTGTTTCATAACGTAATGGAAAATGACTTGTAAATCGAAAATGTTCAACTTCGAAATTTGAAACTTTCCCATACTCAAATCTTGTTCAACTTTTAGTATGATGTAGAGTAGACCCAACCTGACATAAAACCATAAAAAAATATTGCAATTTTTTGTGTCAGTTGGTGCATTGACCCCTCTATACTAACGGAGTACAGTCGAGTCAGGTGAACGAAAGCAAATTAGTACTCACTTGCACATACGCTGAAAGAACAAAGCTAGGCCACATATACACAGTGACACACTGACTATTACTCACACACGCATGTTACTGACACTACAAACATATTGACATACACATCTCTAAGCCTCGTGTTTACTTACTGAACTTTCTTTACCAAACACGAGTTTGCATAAACTTTTCTAACCTTATGAGTAAAAATAACTTTTATATTCTTGTAAAATTATTGATATAAAAATGTTCGATGTTGTTCGAATGACTGTCCATTTGCATATAGCATTTAAAAACCCTGATGTGGTGTCTGTTAGGTTCTTCCTGGCCGCAGTCATATTAACTCCCAGAAGCGACTTTATCGCCATCTTTTTACTAGCAGCGAATCGCTGTAGAAAACATAATGTAAGAAACATTTTACATATTTAATGGATTTGCACATCTATCTCTATCTACGATCCTGGCAATCCATGTCCTTATTTATTGTATCAGAACCTTAATATATTCTTTTTTTAGTACTCATTCTGTAACCCTATTTTTGTGTATTGTATTGTGTACAACATTAGATGTTTCGTAACCCCCTTTACGTTTGTCTTCAATAAGCCGTTTATCTGTGAATAAATGTATATGTATGTGAATTCAACTGCTTATTCCCTAGTATCCTTTTCTTTTTCTTCTGACACACGTGTGTTATCCACGATAACATAATACGTAAAATAGCGACCAACTATATAAGTAATATCCGAGCACGTGATCTGTTAAAATATAAAAGTTAGTCTATATGCTATCCTATGGAGTCGAATTGACACGTTTTGTTTCAGAAAAAGTTTGTGTATTAATCCCAACCTTCTATCTACCCCAACGAACATCGATCCTTTGATCTCCTGGGATTTCCTACTGCAGCGAAAAAAGAATTCGGACGCCTAGATGCTGTATTTTCACAACGGCTTGCACAATTTTCTTGCATCCTGCACCAAAATAGAGCTACAAACTTCACGAGTGAGTGGCATACAATTATAAGGACGTTCTTGACATTTTTTTGTAAAAAAAGAAAGACAAAACAGAGGCTTACATTGTGTCCAAACTCAGACAGAAATTCAAACATGTGGTTCGGTTTAAAAATAAAAAGAAAAAAAATTAACTTTACAATTGACTACAAAAGACCATTTTAATAACCTCTAAAGAATGTACAATAAGCATTGAAAACATTTTTTGTCAAAGTAATGTAACTCTTTTTAAATGTTATTGGGATTTCACCCAATTACGAATGTAGTTTGAAATATATATGGAATAAAAATAAACGTTACGATTGTAAGAAAAAGAGAAGAAGAAAACAACTTTTAAATTGGAACACTTTATATGTCATATGCAGAAGAGAAAACAAGGGAAAAAGAGAGAATAATGTTGTTTATCACTCCCCCCCCCCCTCCCCCCGAAACACTCTTTTGAAATTTCACTTCCTCTGAAAGTCATAAGTTTTTCTTTTTGGATCAATGTCAAAAGTTGAAGATGGTTGTCTCATACGCTTGTAAAGTGTTCTTATTCTTGGTGGTACTTGAGGTCTGGGGACCTCAAACAAATAATAAATTACCTTCAGAGACTTTTCTTCCCTACAATGATTTTGTTCAGATGTATTCCTCTTTCTAATCTGGTTATAATGCCTTTTTAGCTGAGAGAGCCAATTTTAGTTTAGGGTTTATCTTAGGAAGAAAATCAAAATGACGAACTTACTTAGAGGAGTAATTCGTCTGGCCAAATCTGACTGAAATATATTTCACAATTTCTCACGAAATAAACGATGGCTTCACAACTAAAGAGGCTTTCAGATTTATTTACAGGAAACACAGGAACAGAATGACGGTTGTAGAATGGGTTGAGTATTGTAGACAAGACGAAATAATCTTATCCTGGAGTTCAGCGACTTGCCTACCGCAGGTCTGGTAGAGAGCGCGGGAATGTACGTCTTGTCTGTTGTCATGTTGATCACGTGATCTGGTTTTAGCGCCAAGATTATTCATCGCGTATGAATCTAGTTACATGCAGACGTGTTATACGCGCACGTGGGGAAGAGACGATGATTACATAATCGCCAAGCCGAATCACCAATACAAAATAGGTCACTTATGTAACTGCTACACCTTTTAATAATCCATTTGATGATATACACTGGTCTTTAAATTTGTTTCTCGATAATGTATTTTTCTGGCTAACTTTTCCATTTTTATCATTTTAAAAATAGATTTTTTGCTGGGTTTGAAATATTTTATTGCCTCATCATTATATTTTTCAAACGTTTTGGTTTTGTTAGATTTATAAAATAACGATCGAATCTTTCATCTTTACAATTGGATTATTCGAACTACTGTTCTTATCTCACAACGTTTCGACCTTTCTCAAGTGAGTCTTGGTGAACTCGAGAATCCGTACAAAATTTCAATTTTATTTGATCTACGGAGCTAGGTTGTTCTCATTCCATCAACCATGACCAGGTAGAAGTCTTAAGTAATTTGTATTATATTCTTAGTACTGAAGAAACTGCCATCACAAGAAGAAAAAAATGTTCTTGTGATTTGAATGTTTATTTTGACAGCTCATGATTGCTTTCTTTTTTCTGTAATAAATTTACCAAATTTGACTTTAAATCTAATCGCCTCAATAGTTACTGTTAGTTTCTTTGTTGTGATGCAAAGTACGTTCTTATTTCCATTTTTATCATTAATGCAACAATCACTGTTTCTGTGAGAAGTTAACTTAGGGAATTAGTCGTGACAATCCGCCTGTGTGCACTATTTTCTTCGATGTGAAGAATTCCATTGTAAATGTAAAGTTTAAAAAGTGGTTTCCCATCTTTGCAGGCGATTCACAGTATGAGCCGGTATGCTTTCTCACACCCAAATATTGATAGTAATGGACGGTGGACCGTCCGTTTGCAAAATAAATCTTCTTCCATGTAAATATTTATAACTTTTTACTGCCTCTTTTTCTATTTTCCTGTAATTTTTTCCGCTAATAATAACATGCTTTCAGATGTCCGTTATCTTTCTTGTGTAGTACAGCGACCCCTAATCCCAAGTTACTTTCATCAGTCACAACGTATATCTCTTTCATTAGGATCATAATCTCCGAGAGATTAGTTGGATGTTAAAGCCTTTATAACTTCTTTGAATGTCCTTTGACCAGTTCCATTTCGTATCTTTCTTAAATAATTTACTTAGTGGAGCTATTAATGCGTACATACTATGAATATAATTGCTGTAATAATTTGCAAATCCCAAAAAAGCTTTGACGTGGTCTGACTTTCGACCTTTTTCATCGATTATGTGCCTGTAATATTTGATTGTTATTTAAAAAAATCGCATTTATCAATGCTTACCTTAAAGTGGCATTCTTTAATTTTATTAAATACCATTTTCATATGTTCAGCATGTTATTCTCGATTTTCACTTTTTATCAAACTATCATCGAGTTATGCTACTGCAAAATCCAAGTCACTCAACATGGCGTCCATTATTTGTTGAAATATTCCCAGCGTTATTTTTATACAAAAAGGCAGTCTATTTAATTTGTACATTTTCTTCTAATTGTATTTGCAGATATGCATTCGATAAATCGGGTTTTCAGAATATTTTTCTTCCATTTAATTTCAGGACTAGATAATCGATTATTATAAGATTTAAAACAATCGGTTAATCGGCACAAAACTAATTTCTTTTCTAAATGGTCCAATTCGTTTTCAATTATTTTTCGAGATGCAAATGTTACTTATCTTTTTTTATCTAAATATCAGTTGTGCATTATTATTTTTTAAATTCGAGTGTTGTATTTGCTTTTAAGCATATCCTTAAACTATCAGAAAAGTGTCAGAAAAAACTTGATTTTATTTCCCTTTTTAAATTTTCTGTGATATATCACTGACTTATGCTATCATCAAAAGTATTTATTGGTTTATATAGGTTCCATAAATCAAATGACTCAATCCAGCCCGTTTCGAATAGATTTTGAGATCGATCCGTGATGAATGTGTTCAGTTTAATTTATTTGTTTATAAACGATACATTAGCATAGCACTCACTTAAAATGTTTGATTGTTATCGGTTATTTCGTGGAGAAACCCTTAACATTTGTGTCTTCTATTTTAACATTTACGAATTTTCTTTTTATCACAGTAAATGTGTTTTATATTTTTGTAGAAATAGCCGTAGTTTTTAAATTTCGGATTTTTTTTCTACAATGTGAGTTACAATTATGACACCTTATTTTTAAATTGACAGTTTTTATATAAGTTTATTTGACGTCATCTATAACAAGGATTAATTTTGAAAGAGTTTTTTATGTTGTTAGTTTCTGTCGACGGAGTGTATGTGTGAAATATCTCGTTCTTCAACTTTATCAATGTCATGTGGTAAATCTATTATTAGTTGACATTCTTCAGCGATATTTTCCAATGTCAAGTTAGAATCTTGTTCCAGTCTTGATAGTATTTCAGTGTCTCACAAAGACGCTAAATGTTGTAAAAAATATGAAACATTTGAACATATCTTGAGTGAGTTCGCTGAGTTTAGAATTTTTACCATTCTTTAATCACTACGTTCCTTATAATCCTAATCCTCAGATTAAGACATTACCAACGAGTGTTGAAAAGTGAACTCCTTTCACTAAAAATCTTTGTAAACAGTAAAGTGGTTTCTTGAAACGAAATATATCCTACATTTTTGGTAGTATGTAATTAGCATACTTTTCATGTTCAATAGCTCCGAATTTTCCAAGCAATAGTCGAACTGTTTAAAAATGTCCCCCTGTCTTCAAAAATCTGGCCTGTATCTGAATTTTCCAACTGAGATAATTCCAGAATTCTGAGAAAACAAATTAGTCACTTTCTCTTAAGAACTTTTAGAAACGTTTTGTAAAAGATTTCCATATCTTGACAAACCTGTTTTTCAAGTCCTCCTTCAGACTTTCCGTGTCTCGACTACACTGTTTTTCTTATTGCTATAAAAATTCCAACATAAAACTTTTAAAGTCCTCCATTTTAAAACTTAATTTTATTAATATCGCATATGTTAAGACAAAATTCGTACGTCATCAATTTTTTGTATCGTAGACTACGATACAAAAAATAGGAATAAATACACTCGAATACAAGGTTGGAAAATCCCTTTATATCATTTTATTTTTCTCTCATAACAACTCACAAATACACATTATTATTTATAGTGTTTTTTGGTCTTGGTTCATTCTAGTAGTGAGGTGTATTTATCACTCCCCAACCGTAATAAAGACTGTTGCCAGTCTTCACACTTCGCCCCCCCCCCTTCTCTCTCTCCCTTTGTTACTCATGGGTTTTATCTCACCCCCACTTTCAACTCAGTACAAAGCTACGATGTCATAAAATTAGTAGGAGATTGTACAGTGTCGGTCGATGAAACTAAAATAGAATCGATTGTGCACATCCAAATATTTGTCAAATTTCACCCAACCGTAACTGTAACAATCCGACAATCTGTTAACGTTAACTTTAGGAGAATTCTAAAAGATGTCGCTCGTCACGATTTCAAAACACCCAATCTCTATCGATATAAAGTTAGGTATATGTATATGTTTATATATTTCTATGTACAGGATTCACTCCTAAACTAATGAACCGATCATTATGGATTTTGAAACACAGCTGCTAGGCGTCAGTTTGAGTAATGTCAGGTTTAGTATAATTTAGTTTTATGCAAAGGGGGTAAAAAAGGGATGGAAGCTCTTCATGAAAATCCAGATACCTCTGATTTTTGTGAAATTTTAACAATAGGGATTAGACATCAATTAATAAATATTCCCCAAATTTCAGTTTCTTTTGAATATTTTAAAGGATTTTAGGGGACATAATATGGACACAATCTCCCGTTTGAAAATTCAAATATTTTAGATTTGCATTAAATTTGACCCATAGTCATTAGACACCAATTAAGCAAGATTCCCTGAATTTTAATGTTTTATTAAGACTCCTGGAGCGTTGATGAAATGGCAATAATGAGAATATTTTGAAAAAAAATATTTTGAAAAACCTGGACAACGTATTTCTTTGTTTTTTAAAATAAATTATTTATTTATTTTAAAAACTTGAGCACTTTCGGTGATATACACCCTTGTCAAAAGTATAAGCATATTTTTTCTCTTCCTTTTTCGTTTAATCCTTCTTGATTGAGACATATTTATCGCAGTCAAGTTGAAATTCGTCTTAATGTTATCGATGATTAATGTTGATATGATGATAACAAAGTGTTTTTCGCTGAACAGAGAAAAATGCTCTTTTGCTAAAAAGTGAAACATTTTCTTTTGCTGAATACTGAAAAATGTGTTTTTGGTGAAAAGAAAAAATGTTCTCTTGCTGAAAAGAGAAAACTTGTTCTTTTCAAACTTACACATGTAGAGGTAACAATCTAAAAGGAATTAGTTATTTTCGAAAAATGTAACTGTTCAGGTATACAAAGTCTTGCATAATTTTTTATCCAATGAACATGTCTACTGGAACGTTTGGTGGTAACGTGAATTGGAAGACATGATTTGGTTGTCTCTGGAGTTCCTAGGTGTTTCTGTCTAAAAAGGCTCGTTTGGTTCCTCTAATATCTCGAGTAAAAAACTTGTCATTACATGATATGGATGAGAAATAAGGTGGCGTGAGTCATTCCTTACAAACACATGAACCCATGATGCAATATGTGATGGCTTATTTGATGCTTTGGTACCTATTGTTTATGGGTGGTAAACTGTTGAAGTAGCAACTAAGTCTGTTAATATAGTGTTCAATATCACTGTGAATCTGAAAGGTGAACATATGACCAGGTAATGCAAGTGGAGTACCGTAGAGCAGTTTAGTTGGGGAAGTATCCCAAATCTTCTTTAATAGCAGAGCAATAACCAATGAGAACAATGGGCACATACTCCATCCAGCATTGAAGATTTGGGCCTGCACACAATGAGGCTTTTAATTGTCGATGGAAGCTTATCCCATTGGAAGCTGGGTGATAACTAGTAGTCATAGTATGCTTAATACCCAGTATTTTGGATAGTTCTTGGAATAGGCAGGATTCAAATTGCCTGCCACGATCAGTGGTAATTATTACCGGGATACCATAACGTGCTACAATTTCATCAGAAATATCGCTTAGTGGGAAGGCTTCAGGCCACTGTGAAAAACGATCAATATAAGTCAGTAAGTAGGAGTAGCTTTGGCTGACCGGCCAGGGTCCACCCAAATCAATGTGTATGTGGTTGAACCTTGCATCAGGGGTGCTGAGAGTTCCAAGTGGGGCTCGTACATGTTTGTACACCTTCGACTTCTGGCAAGGTAGACAGGAATGGGTCCAAGCAGTGATTTTGTATCTCATATTTTGCCAGAATAATTTGGCTTAAATGAGTTTCACAGTGGCAGAAACTCTGATGTGAGCCAATCCATGCAAGGAAAAAAAGACAGTCTTTTGGTTAGTCTAAGGAACAAAGGGCAAGGCTAATTCAGAGATGCCTCGTATAAGATTAGTTCATCCGCTGTAGGGATGGGGATGTACAAATATTTGCGATTAGCAAATTGTGGAGCTGACAGATTCAAATCCTCCAAAGAGGGCTGGTCCAAAGCCATTTGATGAAGGTTAATATCCTCCAGTGAAGAAATAGCACCGATTGAAAGATGAGATGGTGTTAGATACTACTTACCTTAGCGTGTGCATACCCAGGTTTCGTTGCTGCTGGCCTGTGTATCTCGGCTGTTGAAATGATAACACGTGGACGCCGGACTTAGGTTTTAAAAGTGTTTTATTTAAAACAAGAAAACGACAGAAACTGGAAATAGATTGTAACAGATAGAGAGAGAGATAGAGAGAGATCCAGAAAGATTTACCATAGGATCCGTCAGGCCATTTTGGGCTACACTGCACCCCTACCTCGTCTGGTCCCTGCCGGCTGCAGGGACCCTCGATTCTCATGTCTCTAGTTCAGTCGCTAGTGCAAGCTTAAGAGGGAGACTACACTCCAAACGGAAGTGACGTCATTTCCGACTTCCATTTTAGCTTCCTCCACCTTTTAGGGCCTTATTCCTGCGTTCTCCTTAACTATCTAACAATAGTGCATCTGCAGCTGTATTTTGTGAATCAGATATATATCATATGTTGCTGGAGAACTGGGAAATTAATTCCAAATGTTTAACTTCATAATTGTCTGGCTTAGCATGTAGCGCAAATGTTAGTGGCCAATGATTTATGTAAATGACAAATTCCCGACCTTCCAATGGGTGGCGAAAATGTTTAATAGCTAAGAAAATAGCCAACGGTTCACGTCCAAAAGTACTATAGCGAATTTCCGTAGGTGTCAATTGACGAGAAAAGTATGACAAAGGTTGAATCTGCTGCTGATGATGTTGCTGTAAAACTGCACCAACTGCAGAACTAGATGCATCCGCAACAATAGAAAATTCAGCATCAGGTATGGGATGTGATAGTAAAGATGTATCTGCAAGCTTTTTCTTCACCTCGTGAAAGGCTTTAATCTGGCAGTCATCAAGTGAAATTAGTTCATCTTTCTTCTTTCTATTCTTCAACAGATCGGTTAAAGGAGCAAATGTGATGAACCGTCTGTAGTAGTTTGACAAAGTGTAGGAGTTGGTGGACTCAGATCAAGCAGAGCTTTAACCTTTTCAGGAAGGGGTGAAATACCTTCCGAACTTATGACATGCCCCATGAATACCAGACTTGTAACACCAAAAGTACATTTAACAGGGTTTATCCTAACATGGTAATGCTGCAAACATTCAAAAAGAATGCAGAGATGTTTTAAATGCTCCTCCGGTGATGAGCTAGCTATCAGGATATCGTCTATATAGTTGTACACAAAGTCTAAGTCACAAACTACTTTGTCCATAAAACGCTGAAAAGTGCTAGCTGCATTACGTAAGCCGAATGGCATAGTTAAAAATTTTAATTCTCCGAAAAGACTAATACTCGCAGTCTTAGAAATATCTGAAGGATTAACCGGTATTTAGTGGTAAGCCTTCACAAGTTCTAATTTTGAACAAAAAATTACAACCGTGCAAAGATGAAGTGAAATATTGAATATGGGGAATAGAGTAATGATCAGAAACAGTAGTTGAGTTCAGCTGACAGAAATCTCCGGTAGGACACCAATCCCCAGAACGCTTATGGGGATGCCCAAGGACTAAATGAGGAACGAATAATACCTAGCTAGAGCATTTGATGGAATTCATGTTTAGCTGCCTTTAACTTCTTCGAGGAGAGGCAGCGAGGATGTAAAAAAAATACAGGAGTAGCAGTTATTTCAATAAAATGCACATTAAAATGAGCAATTTTTTTTGTATTCAAAAACTTTAGTTTGTTAGATCTGGAAAACATTTAATAACAAATCATAAGAGTTATGAGCAGAAGCCAGAAAAATACAGGACTAGTAAACTGCTCAGAAGCTTTTCTACCAGATAATGGTAGGTTAGTACTAGAATCTATCAGCTTGCGTCTATGCATGTCCACTATCAAGTTAAAATGGTGTAAGAAACTGGCATCTAGGATAGGGGTGGGGGCATCTGCAATTATAGAGATCCACATGAAATCTCATTGTAGTTGCATGTGCAAAGATCGTGCAACTTGACGAAACATGGATATAGGTGAACAGTTTACAGCCTAAAGTACAGCTGAAGAAGTAGGAATTTTCTCTTTGAAAAAGTTTAGAGGCAAAATGCTACATGCAACTCCAGTGTCGACCAACAAGTGATACTGAGAAATGAAATCCTTTATGTAGAATGCACGACTGATGGGTAACTTATGTAGAGAAAGTGTCTTACTTGTGACAAGTATCCGCCGGCCACACGAGAATCAGGAAGACTCCGATAGTACACTAGTATGCATTTAGTGAAAATGCTATACTGAGAGAGAGCCCTACGAAATGGAGTGAGGGTATGAAACTAGTGTGAATTTTGCTTAAAAATGAAATTATCAGTGCAATAGAGCAGGGAGCCTAGAAGTCTGCGAAAATCTTGTAAACAGTCACAATTAATTATTGAGGAGAGCCCAAAAAGATTGACGAGCTCTACTCAGAACAACAAAAGAATCTTTGCCATTCTTATTTTTATTTTGCTATCATTTTTCGATGACAAGTTCGAAACAACCCCCCGCCCCCCCCCCCCGATAAAAGGGTTGGAAAGAGTTAATTAGTTGTGACCAGACAAATAAAAATAAAAATTGTCTTAACTCGTTGTGGGCGAGCTGAATTGGGAGAGGGTAGGAAGTGACTGGGGAGAGACATATCAGCCACGAGATTTTCAATAAAAGAGGATGGGCCTTTGCGCACGCCAGACGTTGGTATAAATTTGTGAACAAGCATGCACAAGAGAAATTCTGCTCCCCGACCATTTCCCTCGCCCATCGTAAAGGAGGAAAGCGTGCCTGCTCGATTTAGAGAAATTCTTTTCATGGACAATTAACAACCACGACTGTCGCTCACACAGAGAAATAGTAGGGGCTCGCTGTTTGTTGAAACAAAAGTGTGTAATTTAGATTCTTTCTATTTTTGTTTTTATATTTCTTCCAGAGAAAACGCAAAAACCTAGACCGAGTTGAATGTCATTATTCATTTTTTTTGTTCTGCTTGAATGACCTTCCTTCTGCAATGATAACATTACAGTAATCGTCCGCCCTGTGATCGCTCATGTGGGGAGTGTGTTAGTAACTAGACAAGAACCCTCGACATCGGCGGCCTTCATCCAGACAACAAGTTCAGCAGATCGACACCCAGTGACCGATCGATCTCAGGGACGGCCAGACCGGTGACGTCATCACATCATCCCGACCATGATCACTCAGGTAGGGTACATTTAATGGTGCTGCGACGTGTGCAGAGGGTTGGGGTACATACTCACTCCTCCCTTGTCTCGTTTCCCTGATTCTTTGGGACATACGCACAGGGTTTGTTGCCCTGACAGGCTCAGTCGCCAAAGCGTCTGTGGTACATGCAAATCTTGCTGGAATCAGTATTATATTGTGCTGGAGAAGATGATTGACAATGGTGTCGACACATAGATGACTTGGCTTTAGACAACCTCAATGTCTCTATTCCCTTGTTAGCCGTTCGATAGGCTTTTGCATAGCTATATAAGCCGGATCAGGGTTGAAATTTCCGCCACTGTGTTAGAATTCGTCATTGAAGACGTCCTTCCTGTATAGCCAAGGATGCAAGTTGTTCTACCATATCCGTCTCCATCATGTGGAGCGAGTATGGCCTGCATGGTACATGTTAGTCAGGATACAAATAACTGTCTCAATAATCTGCAATCCGCGGGAGTGCCCTCAGCTAATTCACACATTCGACGAAGAAGCTGGCTAAGCAACCAATCTGCGAGTAACTCATCATTTATGAGTGTTTGGAAACGACGCTCAACAGAAAGAGATGTGCGATGAAGAACTATACTTTTCACACTATCCTAAGAAGCTCCAGGCTGTGATAAGATCTTTTACAGTAGCTGTTAACGATGCATGAAACATGCTAATTAATATGTTTAACTGTTTCAACTCTGAAGTTATACCGTGAGCAGTGAAGTGTGCCTCTATTTGCGCATACCACATGCACACGTCACCTGAAAAAGCTGGTATCGAGTTGCCACTCATCGTTGAAAGAAATAAGTACGATTCCCAAATAAGCAATCGTCCAAATGAAGCCTGAAGAGCCTGAAACAGGTGAAGAGTCTGTTCAATTAACAAATTGAAAGTGAACATAAAAGGCACTGATATCAAAAAGGACAAATTCTTAGTTACGGAAATAAATCTGGGAAATATGTAGAAAATATTGTGTCTTGACAACCATCACTTGGCAAGACCAGGAAAGCGAGAATGGACCGAAGCAGCATTAAAAGCTATTTAAATGATAAAAGCGGTGTCGCGAAATACTCAGACGAAAAGTTCTGCATTTAACACATGCAAGAAGGTGTCTTCTTTGTCAGTCCCACCACACAGCACATATAAGATGAAATACGAGAAAAAACGTTAATGCATAACCTTCTACTCTCAAATATTAGTTTTAATAAGAAGTAAAAGAATATTTATTCTAAAGGCGCTGCACTTGGGTGTCAGCAAATTCAAGCAAGCCATGTTTTAGTTGCCATCGAGCGGTAACCCGTACACCACGTGGTAACCACATTAATAGATGGTGGGAAAGTATCATACACACTTGTACGATATTTTTATGATTAGAAATAATCCTGTATTTTATGTTTAATTTATAGCACTGTACATTGTATTTTATTAAGAATCAATTTCGATTTACACTCCTGTCACTTTTTATTTTTATAGTAGAGCTAATAGCCTATGGATCTCCAACAGAAATGAAACGTTGTGTAACAAATAACATGTTAGGCAATATAAAAACATATAAGAAAATCTACATACCCACGGCAGGCATCCGAAATGATATCTTGATAAATCCACAATAAAATTCATACAAAATATCTTTTGTGCCGAAATACTGTTTTTTATCTTTTTTCTTACTTCCTTTTGTGTTTTGTTAGTTTGAGCCTCTTTAAACTGTGTAATAGGAAGAGAACATGTCCATTAGAAAAAAATGCGTGGTTCCCTTATTTTAAAATTTTTTTGTCAATGAATGTCAACGTAGACATTTTAGAACAAAAGTTGAGATCACATAAAAACAGTTGGGCGTGTTTTCTGTGGTTTTTCTTTTTTTTTTTCTTGAACGCTGCATGTTCTTATCACATCAAGGTTATCAAATTTAGTTGTGAGATGATTGATCTGGAAGAACGTTTGGATGAAGAAGATAACTTGCTAGAATTATCTGTGGTGTCTGGACACATTTGAATTACTCTTCCATTAAGTTCATCATTCTGATTTTCTTCCTGAAATTAACCCCAAACTGAAATCAGTTCCCCCAGCTAAAATTGGTGTCCCCGATGTGATATAAAGCATGCAGCCTTCTTCAAAAAATTTTTTAAAATAATATCTGAAAGTCAGACTTTTTTTTCCTCGTAAAAGCAACCTATTAATCTGTCCAAAGAGGTTATTTTCACATATTCGGCAGTTTAAAGACTTAAAAACTACCAGGAGAAACACAACATTCCAATATCAAAGATTTACGTGAGAACATTATGGTAAGTACATTTTAACACGGCTTCCTGATTCCTTACATGTTATCTTTGTTGCAATTTGTTTGAATTATATATTTTTTTTTTGTCGGAGAAAACTAGCATGTTAGCATTTTGATTCAGACAAATTATTAGGAAATAGCGATTAAATCTCGTTGATTTAGTAACAAAATGTGTTTTCCATTACAATTAATTTACGATTGACTTAAGATCTGTTGCGATTGTTAAAGTGGTGGTAATAAAAATGTATTTTCCCTTTTAAACTCTTTCCCACCCAATTTTTAAATATTCACCATATGGCTTGCATCTAGCCTTTTCGTAGATGATTCCTAATGGTGACATTTAATCTGAGTTAATCGCATTTAAATAAATAAATTTCTAAGTCATCCTTTATGGTGTAGACTTATGTTGTTAGGATTATGATTTCACAAGAACAATTTTACACATACTTTTTACCAAATATGTATGCCGTCTTCAATTTGCCTATTTTAGGCTCTCCACATGCTATTTTACGCGTGCCTTTTTCGTAATACAATTAATATAGTATTTCTTTCTAATACTAGCTTGACTCACTCCTTCAACGCATGATATTTTCCGTTCAAATTATTATTTGCTGCCTATTGGAATTACGGCGCTATATTTTCATATATTTTCCAAATTTCTTTCCTAATATCATTCCTTTGTATGAAGAATCTCATATTAGTGTCTTTATAGTAAAATTCTAATCGAGATACTCACCAGTCATTTGCCGGTTTCATTCTTTTACGACTGCTTCTTAGGAACTCGATTACTTCTTCTCCTGTTGTACGATGAGCTCCAATTTGTTTCCCCGCTTACTCAGGGGATGTTCGTGTTTGGTTTGCTCAAATCGAGGCATATTTAACTGTCCACGGGATAGTGTCTACACCGAAACAACTTCATTTGTTAATCAGTGCAATTCCTGCTTCAATTATAGCTACAGTGAAGTTGATCCTTCACTTTGTATTACGAAAAAGGCACGCGTAAACCTGCCGCATCATACAAAACTGTAAAATAGGAAGTACTTCAGCGTACTACTGTTTCTGTCGAACGTCGATTTAAAACTCGGGTAAATGACAAATTGCTGGGGGATCGGTTGCCAACACAGTTACTTAGACGCATGCGTGAATTGGCGGAAGAGGCTCCAGTGGATAGTGGTTTGTTGAGGCAGCTGTTCGTGTTCTGTTTGCAATCTGCTGTACAGGCTATCCTCACAACAGTGATGGCGACCGGTACAGTGGAGCAACTTTCTTCCTTAGTTGACAAGGTCATAGGTTTTACAGGAAGGTCCCCTATGGTGGCAAGTCTAACCCGGTTACAGTCATCTCAGCAGTGTCTGCAAAACCAACACCTAAAAAAAAATCTATTGACAATCGTACTAGGGAAATTTAGATTTTAAGGTTGCCTAGGCATATATCGCCTGGGCGTCGACATTGTCGTCATTCTCCTTCACATACACAGTCTCTTAGAAATGCTAGTGGATATTGCATGTACCACAGACGCTTCAACGATTCGGCTCGCCGATGTTACAATCCCTGTGTGTACATTCCCAGGACCAGGGAAACGAGAGAAGAGAGAGGTGAGAACAACACTTTCTCCCCAGAAGCTACCCATCGGCCGTATGTTCTACATCAAAGATTACATTTCTCAGTATCATTTGTTAGTCAACACTGGAGCGGCATGTAGCTTCTTTCTTTTCGGTTGTTTTTTAAGCTGTAAACCGTTCTTAAATACCCATATTTGTAACTACGCAGAGATTTCTCGTGGATTTTTATTATCGCTGACATCCCTCACCCGATCTTAGGTGCTGATTTCTTGCACCACTTTGACTTGATGGTTGATATGCGCGGATACATACTGAAAAATTCTAGTACTAACCTACCATTATCTGGTAGAAAAGCTTCTGAACAGCTTACTAGCCTCGTGATTTTTTGTGGCTTCTGCTGATAACTTTTATGATTTGTTGTTGAATTCATTTCCTGACCTAACAAACTTGAATTTTGAAATAAACAAACTTGCTCATTTTACGATGCATTTCATTGAAACAACCACGGCTCCAATTTTTGCTCGTCCTAGGTGCCTCTCTCCAGAGAAGTTAAAGGCAGCCAGGCATGAATTTAATCACATGGTCCAGCTAGGTATTATTCGACCCTCATCTAGCCCTTGGGCATCTCCTTTACATATGTTTCCTAAGCATTCTGGAGCTTGACTTTCTACAGTTCCCGATCGTTACCCTATCCCCCATATTCAGGATTTCGCTTTATCCTTGCACGATTGTAATATATTTTCAAAGTTGGATTTTGTTAAGGCTTACCACCAAATACTGGTTAATCCTGCTGATATTCCTAAGACCGCTGTTACTATTCTTTTTTGGTACTTTTGAATTTTTAACTGTGACATTCGGCTTACGTAATGCAGCTAGCACTTTTCAACATTTTATGCACGAGGTGGTCCGTGACTTAGATTTTGTGTATAACTATATAGATGACATTTTTATAGCTAGTCACTCAACGGAGCAACATTTAAAACATCTCCGCATGCATTTTGAACGTTTGCATGTTAGGATAAACCCTGTTAAATGTACTTTTCGTGCCAGAAGTCTGGTTCTTTGGGGACATGTAATAAACTCGGAAAGTATTTCACTCCTTCCTGAAAAAGTCAAAGCTCTGCTCGATCTACATCCTCCAACTTCACTACATCAATTGCAACATTTTCTTGGACTATTGAACTATTACAGACGTTTCATTCCACATTCTGCTGACATACTCATTCCTCTGACGGATCTGTTGAAAATAGAAAGAAGAAGGATGAACTCATTTCACTTGATAACTGCGAGCTTAAAGCCTTTCATGAAGCGAAGAAAAAGCTTGTAGATACATCATTGCTATCATATCCATACCTGGTGCTGAATTTTCCATAGTCGTTGATGCTTCTAGTTCAGCTGTTGGCGCGGTCCTACAGCAACAGAACCAGCACCAGATTCAACCTTTGTCATATTTTTCTCGAAGATTGACTCCTACGGAAAGTCGGTACAGTACTTTCGGATGTGAACTTTTCGCTATTTACTTAGCTATTTAACATTTTTTGTCATTTATACTGATCATCGTCCACTTATGTTGGCATTACGTGCTAAGCTGGACAAGTATTCTCTTCGTGAATCAAGACATTTGGACTTCATTTCCCAGTTCTCCAGCGACATACAGCATATATCGGGTTCACATAACACTGCTGCAGACACATCTCGTCTACCCATCAGCACTATCTCTTCGCCAGAAGATATTGACCTCCGTCAAATGGCTGTGGATCAGCTTTAGAGGATTTGAATCTTTCATCTCCACAGTTTGTCAATTGAAAATTTCAATAATACCCATCCCTACATTGAACCATAATTGTTACCTTTAAATGTTTTAATCGATTAATTAAGCAAGTAATCTATCAGAAATAACTTTCTATTTGTCATTTTAAAAGCACTTTTTGAAATAAATCCCCGCAGTTTGTATAGGGATATACTGCTTAGTAACTTTTATGTGGATAATCTTATGAAGACCTATTATTACTCTGATGTTTTTGACTGGTACCAAAATTCTATGAGTGAAATTATAAATGAAGGTCATTTTTGCCTGAGATTATGTAATTCCAATATAGAGATTTTGACAGCACGTATGCGGGTTAACAATAGTTTGTAAGAATAGAGGATATGCCTATCTTAATTTAACACACGAAATGAATTAACGAAATAACGTAACCTTTTTACAACAACAAACGAAAGGGGTTTATTTGTATTTAAGGTCACCTATACCATTTGGTATAGGTGGAAGAAACTTTGGACAATGTCCGAAAAAAGAAGAAGAAGAAGAAAATAAGTTCTTAGTTCAAATATCTTCAGGCGAAGATAGCAGGCGCCGTGAGCGTCCAGTGGACAAGGAGGCAGGAGAGAGGCTGAGGCGATCCTTCCTGGCTGGTGCCAAGGTACCGTCTGCTCATCGTCTGCAATATCATAAGGGAGCTCAAGTAGTCCCTTAGGGAACTAATGATATCAATGCGCTCTGCGAGCTGATTGGCCAAACCAGCTCACAGTGACACTGATACACATTACAAAGTAAATCTAATTTATGACTCAAGACACCTTGTAAAGGTGGTGTGACTAGACCTGCACTGCTAAGCCAGCTGCAGATAAAAAAGCTGCAAAACCAACAATCAGTAAACAAGAGAAGGCGAAATCTGCTGCCACAGGAAAGCAAGCCAAACCAACTGCAGATAAAAAGGCAGCCTAGGCTAAGCCTGCTGCAGGTAAGGCTCAAGCCAAACCAACTGCGGATAAAAAAAAGCAGCTCAGGCCAAGCCAGCTACCGGTAAGACAAGTCAGGCTAAACCTGCTGCTGGTGCAGCCAAAGGTGCCAAGCCTGCTGCAGGCAAACCAGCTCAAGCTAAACCTGCTGCTGCTACTGGTAAAACAGCTCAACCAAAACAGGGCGGTGCCACTACTAAGCCTGCTGCTGGTAAAGCTGCAACCCCTAAGCCACCTGCTGGTAAAGCGGCTACACCCAAACAACCTGCAGCTGCTAAGGCTGTAACCCCTAAACAACCGGCCGCTGGTAAAGCTGGAACCCCTAAGCAAGTTGCAGCTGCCAAACCAGCTCACAGGGACACTGATGTGCATTACAAAGTAAATCTAATTCATGACTGCTACAGTTTTGTCACCCATGATTCTCCATTGGAAAAAGTGTTGAAGTACTTGTATGGACATGTGAATGATGATTTGCATATTGTGCAGATTGAGGCAGACACCAAGTGGGAGAATTCATCCGTTTTTGACCCAATTGGACTTTATTTACCTATATGAGGAGAATACAGGCACAAACAAACAAGCAAGATCCACAGAGTTTTAGTAGTATACAGATGAGATATATACATAAAAAGTATACACATGAGATATATACATAAAAAGTATACAGATGAGATATATACATAAGATGTTTTGCAATAGTTTCTAGCGGCATCTTTGAGGATTTATTTGATTTGTTTAATGTTAAACGAGTGTTGCTGTGTGGAATTAAAAAGAAAAAGAGTAAAAGTTGACAGGCAGAAATTTAACATTGGTAATGTTGAAACTTCGTCACTTACTATGGCGGCCGAATGTGACGTCAATGTACGTCAGCACAACATCGATGATAACCTGAAAAAAGTACCCGAGCTTACTAAAGTCGGCAAATAGTCATATGTTTTCTGATTTTTGCGGTAAAAAATAACATATATCAAAATTTTCTTTTTTAAATTTTTATTGTGAAAATAAAATCCGTGTTTTTATAAATGGACTTGAAATATAACAAACAGTATTTTCTTTTTAAATTAACAGTCAAATATAAAAAAATGTCTATTTAATTTTAATTATTTATTTATATTAATTTATAAACTTAATCAAATAAACTTAACCCGAAACAATTTGTTTTAAAAATTATTAAAACAAATTGTTTTGGGTTATTTCATATAAAGAAAACAACACAAATTACTAGTTGCCGACCTTAGTAGGCTAGGGTACCTTTTCCAGGATATCACCGGCGTCTAAGAACTTATGCCACATTCGGTCACCATGGTAAGTGACAAAGTTTCAATATCACCTAACATTGTATTTATCTTTCTTTCTTTTTTTTAAAGCATTACTGTTTTTTCAGGTGGTGGCGAATATTTTTTAATTTAAAAAGTTACTTCGTACCACGTCGGCCATCGTAATAATATAGCCGTGGTCGGATACGAAAATAATCTACTAAAATAATTGTATCATTTCACTCCCTTTTCTTTTTTTATTTGTTTTCTGAATCTTTTTTGTTTCTTTTTACAAATACAATTCAAAATATTTACAACAACGTCATAGTTGGCTACACAACGGTGATACTTTTGAAATTCCCGTTATTCGAATTACGTCACAAGATTAAATGATAAACACGAATTGATGGGGGACATTTTTCGCCCTGACACCGACCAAGTTATCTTCTCAATCGGGGAATACCCCACCAAAGTTCAAAGAATCAGGAGAAAGAAATGAAACATTTTCGTCTCCTTCCGATTAACGCGATTCAAGTAAAATGTAAACCTGGCAGTTTCTTTTCGCTGAATATTGAGAAGTACATACGTAAGTTCGTCAATTCTCTCACTTTTTCTTCATACAAATTATTCACTTTAATAAATGTACTCGTTACTGATAGATAATAAATGTGTGTAGGTTTTTCCTTTAAACCTGGAATTAATTTTAAAAAGAGATTTTATCGATTTATTGTTATCGGATAAAAGTTTAAAGAAATAAATAATAATTTTAAAAAAATAAGGCTATCATTTTTTCTTTTTTCGTTCAATCTAATGTAAAGTTTTTAGCTTTTAACTATTCTATCTTATTGTATCCTCTTACGGTGAAATACTATTTTACTCACCCAAATTATTGACAGTGAAGTTTAGGTAAACAACTTATTGTTACGTAAAACAAAATTTAACTAATAAAAAGAATCGAGTAAAAACAATAATTTGTAGTGTCCTAGGGACCTTAAATCAATGTTTACGCAAAGCAAACATGTTGGCATTCAGAAAAGTTGAAGCAACCGGAAACGAAGATCAGAGTTATCTCGCTTTTGGCACAGAAATGAGATAAAATAAAAACGGTTATTCTATTTTAAAATTCATTACTTTTCTTAGTTTCTGAATAAATTAAGGGTACTGATATCGATCCTGGCTCAGTTTTCGTAAGGTTCGACTCGGAAGCGTTCGGCTGTCCTACGCAAACGCCCGAGTGTTGACGAGCCGAATGGTACCAGACGACAATTTTGATACGGTGCTGCGTCCTGTGATTGTAAGTTATATTTTCAAGAAATTTTCTAAAAGAAACAACAAAAATACAAAACAAGCAAAACATAGCGAAGTTACTGTTATCAAATAAATTTTTATTTTATTTTGATACGTTGCTGCGTCCTATAAGTTTTAGTTATAGTTGCAAGAAATTTTTTAAACAACAAAACAAATAAAACAAAGCGAAATTACTGTTATCAAATAAATATCGGTGCTTCTGTATATCAACCCTGACATGTTAGACCGCTCTTAAAAATAAAATAGCTAAAGAAATGTATAAACTTTCTTATGTACTTACGTGGTAGATGAAAAAAAAAAGACTGTACACCAAAAATTATGCAAATTCATCCAGTATTTATTTAATTATAAATAAAAAAAACGATTTCATCACTCGGTAGATATTTCCACCATTTTCCAGTGGTCAAGGACGATAACTCATATTTTCATGATTTCCAGGTTTGGGGTCTCCATTATTTACAAAAATGTCAAAATGTACGTAAACTCATTTTTTTTCTTTTTCTTATAATTTAATAAATACTGGATGAATTTGCGTAATTTTTTCTGTACAATCTTATTTTCAGCTAATACGTAAGTACATAATAAAGTTTATACATTCTTTAAATATTTCAATGTCAGGGTTGATATGCAAAAGCACCTAAATATTTTTAACCCTAACGACAACAAAAACAAAACAAGCAAAACATTATTATCATAGGACGCAGCACCGTATCAAAATTGTCGTCTGGTACAAATCGGCTCGTCAACTCTCGGGCGTTTGCGTAGGACAGCCGAACGCTTCCGAGTCGAAATTCACGAAAACTGGGTCAGGCTCGATATCAGTACCAAATTAAGTATTTGTCTACTGAAAATATTTGTTGTACTCTTATAGATGACGCACCATGCTTCTGTGACTTCGTGGCGTCTCGTCAACGTTCGGGCAGGTCTTAAAAGCGTCCGAGAGTTGACGAAATATTAACCAATCAGGTTGCAGCAAGCAGCCGATAACTTTTGGAAGAAAATAATCGCGTGCCATAACAAAAATGAATTTCGATCAGCTCTGTCAGTTCGTTGAATCCTTCAGGACTAATTCAGTTTTGCCAGTTAAAAACAAGTAAAACAGTTTTTTTCGGTTTTATGATAGCAAAAAAAACAAAAAAAACATTGAAAAAATTTTAAAACCAAAAAACTAAATCAACAAAAACATATTTATTTCTAAACAATTGATTGAAAATGGTTCATTTGACAAAAAAAAATCTATTTATTTACAGTTTAGCTATGGTTTGTTCGTTCTTTCTTTTTGTCTATGCATTTTTCTTTGAATTTTCCATTTAGCGTTTGGCAGGCGAAAACTGCCAAACGCTAAATGGAAATTTCACGTCTCTCGCATACAATTCAACTTCCTATAAATTACTGTTTTTAATCGAATTTTTACTCTGCTGAAGGCCATTTCATTTTCAATGATTTTGGTGACTAAACTGGGATTTGCCCTATCTTATATTTTCGCCGAGTTTTCGATTTACTGTTTTTAATTTTTATGTGTTATTCTAATTCGATCGACGATTATTACAATATTAATCTATCCTAGATTTATTTTCTGAATGGAATATCTTTTATAACTAATTTAAAAAATTTTTTTTTATCCTATGTTGGTCAGTGTGCACAAAATGTCTATAATATTTGACTTTGTCTTTAAACTTTAATTCAAGACATTATTTTCTAACTGGTTTCTTTAAAGGCTTAAATTTGACTTTGTTTAACTTTTAGTATAAAAATGGCTGGTATGTTTGATATCACTTAGCTGACAGTAAAATTTAAGTCTTTAAACTACCGAATAGAAAATAAAAAGGCAAAAATCGCGTATTATCCTTCTGTTGTGCGCCTTAAATTAAAAGACGGTAATTCTCTAAAAAGCAATAGAAATCTGTGACAATAAAGAGGAACACTCACCGTCAGGAAAAAGAATGAGGTGCTTCGCATGTCGTATCTACAGATTAAAAAAGGGCTTCTCTTCATAAGTGCAGGTTTTTATGGTGGTCTCTGATTTGCATGTGTGGAGATCAGCTGATATAAATGAAGAGGATAGCCAGGAAGCAAGCAGAAGAGATTTGGATTGGAGAGAGAAAGGCAGAGAGAAAGTGGGTTGCACGAAATTCGGTTGGAAATTACATTACAGTCAAAACATTTTTTTTTAATTCTTTTATCTTTCTGGCACAGTTAGTTAACAAGCTATCTCGGCTTAAAATGGACAGCCGTTTTGACCTAAAGATAATTCCTGAGTTTGATGGGACTGGAGCAGTCGTTGAATGGATTGAGGTGAAATTAGTGTGTAACTTATCTGGAGTGAAGCGGCTTGAAAATGTCATCCCACTTCGGCTTACTGGGGGAGCATTCAACTAACTGAAAAAGAAAAATCCGATGCAGCACAAATTATGGGAGCTCTATTCACTGCCTTTGCCAATGACAGATTTACAGCGTATGAGAAGTTCGAGGCACGTGTATTGCGTACGGGTGAGACTGTAGACGTATATTTGGCAGATCTGCGGAAGCTGTCAGTGCTATTTGGAGGAATACCAGATAATGTGCTGGTGTGTGTTTTTATATGGGGGCCTCCCAACCCTGTGAAAAGGCTGTTGCGATCCTCCTCTAGGGTGGACGATATAACTTTAGAAGAGCTGTTGGCTTGAGCTCGAGCATTTATGAAAGACAATGCTGAAGTGAGGGAACCAGTCGTGGCTGCGACACAGCCTACTTGAATCACTCAACCACCTGTGGGCATGGGGCGATCTGATTATACATGTTACAAATGCAATGGCGCTAATCATTTTGTGAGAGACTGCATGCAAAGGAGGCAGGTCATCTGGTAAGAGATTGTCTGGGAGACGAGACATCAGCGGCAGTCTATTCCCCAGTCAGAATGTAGACTCGGTACTACCTATCATTACCATCTATGTTGATGATGCACCATGCTTGGCTCTCCTCGACACTGGGTGCTCACGTTGTATCTTGAGTGCAAAGCTATGTTGGTCTTGGTCATAGCAGACGATGGTGGTAACTACATAGACCGGCGTCACGCAGGTCTGCTGCGGAAATGGCACTATTAGGATTCATACAGAGCTGATTATTCAAGGTAAATTTCTGATTTTGATATGTTACTTGGCATTGACGCCATTAATGCACTCGGTGGTGTTCGCATCACACAATCTGGAAGTGTGGAGTTTAGGGAGGCACAACCCATCTGTGCAGTGCTTCATATTAATGAAGCTGATTTTGTTGCTAAATTTGACGAACGGAAGAAAGTGTGGGTTGTAGCATGGAAATGGTCAGCGGGTTATGCACCAGAGAAACTGGAAACTCGGATTACTGAATATCCAATGTCTAATGAATTAAGGGAAGGTTGTTACCATATAATCAGGAATAGTTTGGCCCACCCAAGGGACTAATACCACTGATAGCTGTGCTACAGGCCAATAAAAATAAGGTGCGTCCTGTGATGGACTATCGTGAATTAAACACCTATGTTGATGCATTCACTGGCGATGCAGATGTTTGCGCAGAGAAAATGCGAGAATGGAGACGGCAAGGAACGAATGTATCCATTCTGAACCTCAGGAAGGCATACCTACAGATCCATGTTGAGAGATCTCTCTGGCCGTACCAGACAGTCATATTTAAAGAACAAAGATATTGTCTAACCAGGTTAGGGTTTGGCTTAAATGTGGCGCCTCTTGTAATGCGGGCTGTGGTCGAGGCTGTGTAAGCCAAGGATGAGAAGATAAGGAGAGCAACGTCGGCGTATATTGATGGCATATATTAATAAGGATGTGGCGTCGGCAGAATCCATAAGGAAGCATCTGGACCTGTACGGACTTACTAGTAAGGACCTAGAAAAACTGAAAAATGGTGCACGAGTGCTGGGATTAGAAATTTTGGCAGAGCATGGCCAACTGCGATGGCGACGAGGAATCAGTACTGTGGATGCGTCGAGAACTATGAACTATGGCACAAAGATGTATCTTCTCCATGTGTGGCAAACTGGTAGGGCACTTTCCAGTGTGTGGATGGCTTTGAGTGGCAACAGGCTTTATTAAATGTTATGCTACAACTGTTACACAGAAATGGGATGACAAGGTTAGCGATGCTCCGCTGGAGTGTATAATAGCAGATACACTTGCCTATGTACAGCAATCGGATCCCGTCTGAGGAAAATGGTGCGGGGCCACAGAGGAACTGGATGTGTGGGTGGAGCCATCATCGAGGATGCATGCTGGTTGCGACCAACAAAGGATACCCAACATATAAACGTGCCGGATTAAAAGGACACCTTGCACTCAAATGGAAGGCCAATGTGTTACACATAAAAGCAGACTCTGTGTGTGCGTGTACCACTGGGTGACCAATGCGCTCACGGGAAAGTCTCGATTGAGCACAAAGGCCACAAGTGAGATGCTAATAAGGCGGAAACTGGGGGGGGGGGGCGGCAGAAGGAGAAGTCATTGGTGTCATCTTTTGTTTATCTTATTCTTAACTTAAAATTCGTCCACACATGGTTCCTTTCATTCTTTCACCATTTGTCTATCACTTTCCACTTCAGCAGTCCACATTTACTCTATAGACTGCCCTACTTAAAATATACCCAATGGTTTTTAATTGAATTTTATTTACAAAATTTGATCCTGTTCTTTTGTAAATGAACTTATCCACTAAAGATTAAATTATTTATTTAATAAAAGCAACGGATGCAACGTTCGCTATCAATGAACAAACATTGCATATTTTTTGTGTGGCCTCAGTATTTTTAGATCAATTATTTTTTATTTTGTGTATTTTTAGATCAATTATTTTTTATTTTGTGTATTTTTAGATCAAGCACACAATAAAGCCGTTTTTTTTATTTTTAACTCCAATAAAATGAATAAATAAAAATTTTCTTCCCCGTATTTAAATCATCACTACCTCACATAAATGGTCATTTTAAACTGAATGAAATACATGTTTTTTTTTGTTTTTTTTTCGCTGACTAATCTATGTCTCTTCTAATCTGCGAAAGTTTTCAACCCAAATCTTTTCACCCCAAAGATTTTGATTCAACTGGGACTGAATTAAATGAAAATAATCGACTTGTTGCTTCAGTCAAAAATAATCCGGCTCGCAGATAACTGGACGTTTTCTCTCACTTCTTTCCTTTCTCCTTCTCTTCGTTCTCCCCTCAGTCAGCAGATTTTAAATCTTGAATAATTTCAGTTAATTCTTTTTCTACCAATGGAAATGTAGATAATTCGTTGGCTCACCTTTTTCTTATTCAGGTGAATTTTCTTATTGCAATGCAATTGCTAGTAATGTTTCTCATAGGTTGTGAGTTTCACTCGCAACCTATTATTTAAACATTGCTTCAATTTTCAAATTGCACACCCGGCAAAGATGGGCCCTTTTATGATGGGGATGAGGCAAGTTTGGGAGCAACTTCCACTGTGCGATCCAAGTTCAGAATCATCACGTTCACCACACTGACTTACCCCATAATCTCCTGATCACATAAATGACACTGTGGGTGCAGCCTTTTGTTTCGGGTGCTCCTCTACAGAGGATCTCTCATTATGCACATCAGAATCTGCCGGCAAGCTACTAATATCTGATGGATTTGGTGAACCCGAACCCAAGTAGATTGGCTTCTCACTATCTTCTGTATCATATCCTACAAAAGGCTGCAGATCTCTAACACGAGGAGGTGTTCCATCGACCCGCACCGACTGCTCACTGACCACCTCGTTTATGTGCCCAGTTTAGGAATTTGGTTGCACACCTACTGCATAGGGGCTTAACCCAAACAATATTGTTATTTGTGGTTTAGACAGGGGCACGGCATCAATGCCTCTCACCCAAATATGATACCTATGTAGTACGTCAGCCAATGCCGTAGAAGCTGAGAGGTTTTCTTTCAGTGTAACATTATGCCAGTAGACAGCCTCCAACCCAGGGCAATTTTTTCTTAGCTGCAATTGTCATTCCTGGACAGAATATAAGTGCACCAGAACCTCAATTACATGCCCCAGCTACTCGTAAATTCCCTAAATTGCCTGCAAGTGAATACAGTAGCATTATTGGTCAATATTTCAGTTGGGTGGCCTCGTTCATAAAAAACTGTCTCCAGCTGACAAATGATACTAGCCTTCCCACTGCTGGTTGGAGAACCACTGCCTGATCGATGGATGACGTGTGCATTCTTGTCAGGGTGGCCACATGTCAAGGAGCTTCTCAGAACCTCGTCCAGGATACGATGAATATATAATAACTTCTGACTCTGGCAAGAGTTATCATGACGGATGACGAAGGGTTCCATGTATCAGCCGCCGCATCTGCAGACTGCCCCTCCCCCTGCTAAACCGTACAACAGAGCAATAATCTAACCAGGAGGGACCAAAATCTATAAGCGTCAAAAATGGCACCCGTTGTAATGAGTCGGTCGATTGCCAATCTGCTCCACTTTTCTTGACTCTCAGGATGCATTTCAACCAGAAATTCCTTTGGGCAAAGACACAATGCCACTAATTCGTCGGGAAAAGTGTAACACTCTCTCTTCCCCGGTAGACCCCTCATCCTGGTGGCCCCCCATCCTGGTGCCCCTCGCTCCACTGTCTTCACACTCTTCCCCCCTCATCCCGGCCCTCCCCGTTGCCTGCTCTCTCGCCCCACTGTCTTCCCGCTCGCTCCCTCCCCATCGGCAAAAGTGTAACAATCTCACGCTTCACCGGTCACCTTCCCCCACCCCACCCCACCCCACCCCACCCGCTTCAATGTATATTTAGGTCACCGTTAAAAAAAAAATTCTGAGAGTCGACTGGGATCGAACCATAAACCTCGCGGTCTTAGGACCACGGAAGCGAGAATAAAATCTCCTGAAAAATAGGACACTTAAATAAAGTCTGTAGTTGGCATGCGTTTTATGCACGCATGCGCAGATCGTACTATCCGCCAGAAGGTGATCAAATTTAGACCCCCCCCCTTCCCCGTCACACATTTTAGATCATTTCTATACGAAGATATCAATGTTTTTTCCAATTTTTGAATATTATGCGTCCGAAAACTGGAGGATTCAGAAATTGTCAACTTTATGGATTTCCGTCAAGTATCTTGGTAGCCTTTACCAGACATACACACAGACGTTTGCACTTCCCTTATTTCGTCATTTACTCCTCACATTCGATGTGCAATGTTTCTGACAAGGGGGGAAGAATTGCTGTTTTGTGGGTCAAAATCTATCCATCTAGCACTTATTGTTGGCTAGTTTTTGACCTTGAAGTAGTATATTTTCTTTTATCTCCTTACATCAAGTGGCTTCATGCCTTGTCTGGAGCAATTTCCATTAAATAAATATAAAAAAATTAAAAATACATGTGAAATGTGGCACAAGGCCAAAAAGTGGGGATAACTTTAGCTAGGTTAGTCAATTAATCTCATCCACTGAGCGTCATTCACCAACACACACTCATAAATCATTTACCATAACAAACTCATGCAGTACCTACCCTACTTAGTGGGCAATTATAAATTTTATATAAAATAACTACAAATATTTACAGTGGATAAATGAATAAAAAACCTCCCACTGATTAAATGTGGCAGATAAACTGATTTACCGGTCGAAACGTTTATGCTACACTTAATTTACACACACTCCTTCGAAACATCGAAGAGTGACCTGTAATTCTGGCGAATCAAGCTACCTGTCACCTAATTGTAGAAAAAGAAAAGAAAAACAGGGGCCTAATGAATTCATACATACACTAGCTAAGTTATGAACTTAAATTTACCAAAAGATTTGTTCTAACCTCGTCTTAGACGGGTCAAATGTCAACGTTGAGGCAACTCAATCTTCTGTGCCTAAGGCACGCTCAAATACCACTCAATACTAGCTCCTCTCACTTGGCAGAATCACCCAACAATTACCCACCTTTCACCAAATTTTGCCAGAAGGAGTTTCACCCTTTCACCATTCTCAGCCTTAATGTTTGGAAATTGGAATAAAGCTGTAAAATGCTTTCATACATGTAGACCAAATCACATCTCATAATTGCTAGAAGGCTCAGAAATATAAATCTTTTTTCTCTATCCCTTGTCCGTGATCAAATAATGTCAGCACATGGCTGGGTCAAAACTGAATACATCTACAAATTTTCAGCTAAGTAACTTGCATGCTTTAAATATGTCTATTATTTTTTATTAATTTTAACTTATGTTAGTAAATTGTACTCATTTCCTATGATTAAACTAGCAATACATATGAAAAAATTTTTTTAATTGCTTAAAATATCTCAATAATGGCATATATAGAAAGAGCTTGATGATCTAAGAAAGAATCTTTTTAAATTTTTTAAATCTGACTAAAAATAAGGAAGTTATGACTATTTTTGTGCCTCGCATGATTTGATATTTTTCCACTCTTTAAGACCATATGCGTTTCGTCACATTTTTTACACTAATTTTTCAGTAAAAATGTTATATCTTTGTTAAAACACAAGATTAAGCAATGAAATTTACTATATAATTGTATTTTTGTACAAGGAATCAGAATATGTCACTGAAAATCTCTAGAAATTAATGGTTTCCAAGTAATCTGCAGTAAATGCACATAAATATGCTGCAATATCTTAAAAATACCATGTATCTATTAAAAAAAGAAGTTAGAGAACTCAAAATTGAATTGTAATACATTTTATGTACAAGAAACTGAAATCTAATACTGGGACTGTTTAAAAGTGAATATATTGCAAGATTTCTTTGGCATTATTGTAGATTAACACCTTCCGTGTAGTTTTAAGAGGGTCTTTGTGAGAGAAGGGGGGTACCACTTGGACTTCGGGTTAGTGGTAGGCGCAATTAAGTGTGAAGACCCTGAAAACTTAGCAGAAAAGAAAACAATTATTTTAGAATTTAGAGTGGGGGTTGAGTTTCACATAAATTTAATGTAGAATAATTCGCCATTTCCGGGCCATTCTAGGGTAGTTAGTCAATTTTTTTTCTATGGGAAATAAATTCTGTGAGTTTTTCTTTATGAGCATCTGCTTTTTTTAGCCTTTTTAAAAATTTTTTAGACGATTAAGTGTGGTTTTAATGGGCTTTTTGTAGGATTGGGGGCTTGCCACTCGGACTTAGGGTTAGTAATAAGATCAAGGAAGGGGTTTGTTTTGGATCGAGGGTGCCATTCGGACTCGGTGTTAGGGTTAAGGGAGTTTTTTAGGGGGTGGCTTGTCACTCTTAAGGTTAATTGTACGACACGTTAAAGAGAAGGCATTTTAGGTGCGCTTGTCACTCGAACCTAGAGTTAGTGATAGAGTAATTATTTTTTTTATATCAAGTTTTCAGCTTGAAAAAATTTTTTTTTAATTGCACTCAAAGGCAAAAATGGCCGGGAAATGGGAAATCATTTTACGCTAAATTTATATGCAAAACTGATCTCCCTCCCACTCTAAATTCTAAATTATTTTTTGTCTTTTTTTCTTTTTTCCCCAAGACTTTTAGAGTGTTCACACGTAATCGTCTAAAAAAAGTAGATTTTTTTTTTTAATTGCCGACTAGAAAGTCATTAATACTAGAAGTTCGAAAGTTGAGTGAAAATCAGTATTTCTTGAAGTATTTTTTATAAAAGAACCACAAACTGCATTAACTTTTTTTAAGCACAAAAAGTATTTTTGTCTTTCTTTTTTAAAAAAGAAGTTTGTAAACGAATTTTACAAAGCTGCTGCTGATTGATTGTTATATCAGCAACACTAGCAGCCATTGTTGACCTTCGCTCAAAAAGGGACAATATTTTTTCGGGTAAGGTAATTTAAAATTGCTACTACCGAAAGACAAAACACCATACAATTATAATTTTAATGCATAATAAAAGATTTATTTATTTACTAGTACGAAAAATAGTTTAAAAAAATGTTCAATACACGTCATGTTGAAGGTTTATTTTTAAGATTACAAAAAAAATAATGGATCAATTAATTTTGTACCCCTACAATAATTGAAATTGATATTTTTCCTGATTGTTTTCCAAATTTCATGACAAAATTTCCCAAAGACGAATGGTACGATATCTTTAAAAATGGTCAAAAATGATGTTAACATTTTTATGACTTTATTTGCTGAAAACTATCAAAATATATAATCTAGATTATTATTTATTAATGCATATGAAAGAATATTCATTTACAAACAAAATGGTGGTATTTTGACAACTTAAAGTGCTTTGGTTTTTAAAATATGACTATTTTAGTAGAACTACCTTGAAATCCATGATTATCCAAACTGTTCTATGGTCGATGGGTATTACTAATTAAATGTCTTACCACACATGAAGGTTAGTCTCCCTTCCTCCGTCTCACTCTTAGTATTCATTTTTCTTTTATCTCTGGAAGGTGAAATGAAAACTTATTTGATGTACATATATACATGTATATGGAAGTTTTTTTTTTTTTACCTGAAATAACTGACAAGTACGCAGGCGCAGGACTACCCCTTTTGGTGTGATGGACCCATAGACCTTGTTAAGTCATCCATCTAGGAGAAAGAAAACTCTTGATATAAAAACTGTGTTACTGACTACTCTTGGCAGCAAACCGATGGGGAAGGAAGGCCTCCTAAGTCCTGATCGACAACCTTTCTAGAGCTAGTGTCTTGAACAAAATATCTGGTTTGCAATACCGAAAATTGCTTAAGGAGTAGATGGGCTCTTTGCACTCCTTCCTTGTCTATTAGCAAGGTGCAGAGGTACTAACGCAGGGTTATCTCAAAAACACCCAGTGCTTGGCCTTGTTTCCTGACTAGAACAATGAACGTTGTCTCTCTTTCTCTCTATCTAGGCAACTTGGGGAAAAATTTTGTCACTAAGTCTCACAT